>JAQHUG010000088.1:7003046-7025389 GCA_028555095.1 Dicrostonyx torquatus | reverse complement strand
CTTATAGTAATATATAAGATATAAAAACCTTCCACAAATACAAAATCAGAGACAAGACTGGGTAGGGTAGAGGCTTGTGGATGGACACATGGGAGTGAGAACAATGTGTGAAGAATTTGAATCAAGTTTTAACAGCCCCCGGAAAGCATTGAACTGAAGAACCATTGAATAACAATGTAGACAAAATGTTTCAGTTAGTTGACATCAGCCAGCCCTCATCACTGCCACCCCCAAACTGGTCGCATGGGTGCATCAACACAGTTGCCATGGTGGCAGAGGTGGGAGCATCTGTTCTTGGAACCCATTTCACAGTAAACAGTTGGTGAAGATGGGCTCTTGACCATGGCATCCGCTGGCATGTCATCGCTATATCAGGGAGTGTACAGCATACAGTGGCCTTGTAGGACATGGGACCACTAAAATCACAACATGGATGCCTCCTGCCTAAGACCAATATATCTACTGCTGTTTCCCAACACAAAGGATGGCTAAAATGTATACCTCATACATTTCTGTCAGCATCTCCGGCAACTGGCTGCCATTATCCCCTTAAGCTCTGTCTTCTGTTTCCTCTGAGGGAAAGGGGCCCATAGCTGCTTCTGGAACACACACAGAAAACAGTGCCTATGCAGCTTAACGGGTGTTCTATGGCGGCCATGGAGGTTTATTGTTAGGCTTTCCTTGTAAAAGAACTTATTGTGGGAAGCAGTTGACACCTAATTGCCGCCTGTCTATACTCACCATGGCTTTCTGTCTCGTTACAGCTTCCCTGGCTGCTTCCGGCCATCAGCTGAGCATCATGGAGAGTGCTGTAAGCAGGCACATTCAGGGCATCCTTTGTTCGCCGGCTTCTTCAGCTTAATCAAGACTTCCTTAGAACTCTGCTGCAATCCAAGAAGTCATGGGCAAACTTTCCTTGCCTTTTTCCTGCTGCAGGCATCAAACCTGCACCGCATCCTGAAGGGGCCTCCACTTCCTGACGTTCTCTCAGCCTTTATCCTTCGCAGATGCTCCCACAGTACCCTTCCTGTCTTTTTTTAAGATTATTTTTTACATTTATTGATTTGCTTATTATTTGTGTGGAGGTATTCTGCTATGGCACATATATAGAGGTCAGAGGACAGGACAACAGTTGGGAGTTGGTTCTCTCCCAACTGTGGGTCTGGGGATCAAATCCAAGTTTTCAGGTTTGGTGGCGAGTGCCTATACTCACTGAACCACTGAGCAGTCCAATCTACAGCATATCTAATCCCCCCTTGCCCTCAGCTTTTCAAAGAACTCAAACCAGCACTCTTACAAGGAACTTGATCACACTGAGAAGTGAAGGAACATTAACTCAAGATAAGCAGAGGTAAGGATGTGTTCCCTAGGGCACTGCTGACAACAGAGAACAAGGGCATAGAGTTTTTTAATTTCCATTTGATTGGTTGGTTTATTGATTTTATTGATATGTATGTTTGTGGGCACAGGAACGGGAGCTCAGAGAACAACTTTCAAAATTTAGTTCTTTTCTTCCACGATGTGAGAGCTGGGGTTGAATTCAGGTAGTCACCAGCCTGTATGGAGTTCTTTATTTTTCAAAAGTCAGTTGGTAAGGGTTAAGAAAATATTTTTTAAATTATCAGTCAATCTAAGAGCAATCAGGGAAAGAAAAACAAAAGAATTTTTTAAAAACCACAGATGAATAGAAAAGTAGCAAGATAGTAAAATTAAGGCCAACCATATTGATAGAATATAAATGGATTAAAGACTCCAATTATAATACAAAAACTGTCAGATTGAATCAAAGGGAAAATAGGCAACCATATGTTGTTTATGAAACGTAAGCTTTAAATATAATGAAGGCTGAGGTTGAAGCCAAGGAGTGGAATTACCATACCATATGAAGACTAGTTCTGAGAAAGTTGGTGAGCTTTATTAATACCAGACAAAACAAGTTTCAGGTCAAATGCAAGGAGGAAATCACAAAGGATGTTTCATAATGAAGAAAATAGCCAATTCAGTAAGAAGACAGAAGCAAAGCCCTCAAGCTGACAGGACCAAATTAAAGCTAGATACCCCACAACCTTGTGTAGGAGTTTTGACACTTCCTTTCTCAGTAACTGAGGGAACAAGTAGGGTGAAAGTTCAGAACCATCAAAACACTGAAGTTTGCCAAGGGCAGCCCGTGGAGCACACTAGCTGTCTGCGTGTTTGTGTTTGCGCATGGCTGGTCTGCACTGCAGACGTGGGGTGAGAAGCTGCGACAGAGAGCATATGACACATGGAGCTGACATGGTGGCTTTTCAGTGTGTCCCAGGGAAACTTTACTGACTTTGGAGCTAAAAGATCTGAATCCCCCAGTCAGCCAACTTGATCTAGTTGTTATAAAACACCCAACAATCACAGAGTTCAACAATCACAATCCAGATGTCCATGAAACCATGCAGTACAAGCCATGTCCCCGTTCAAGTGGTTGCATGTACATTGTCTCACTATGAACACAATGAAGATAAAAATTAACAATAAGCCAGGCAATGGCAGTGCACGCCTTTAATCCCAACACTCAGGAGGCAGAGGTAGGTGGATCTATATGAATTTGAAGCCAGCCTGGTCTACAGAGTGAGTTTCAGGACAGGCTCCAAAGCTATACAGAGAAACCCTGTCTTGGAAAACCAAAACAAACAAAAAAATCAGCAATAAAAATTTATCTACAGAAGTCCTTAATTATTTGAAAATTTAGTAACACGTTTTCTAAATTACCCATGGAAAAGAAGATGATAAACATTGTTATCCAGGGTCTTGGCCAGATAAGTGTAGTCCTCATCCTTCATCAAGGACAAAGGTCTCTGCAATAGACCATTACAGAAATCTACAACCAATCAATATGTAGGGTTGTGGAGCCCAGTCCCAACTGATACATCTGCAATACAAGTCCTGCACCTGAGGCTCAGAGATCCCTGTGGAAGAGAGAAAGAAAGGATTGAAGTACCAAAGGGGCATGGAGTTTGTTGTGAGCTCATGCCTACTAGAATGGCAGGAGTTATGCCTGCAAAGTCTCACAGACACAGCTACCTAAACATGCCGAGGCCAAAGACGCCAATAGACAAGCTAATGTAGGAGTGGAAAAGCTTCTGAGGCCTCAACTGTGGACAAAGAACTACAGGCAACTAAAGGTGCTGGGAGTGGGAAATATCTTCCCCAGGGAAGAGCAAACCAATTAGTTATCCAATACCAAATGGTCAGCCCTGAGAACACATACGAGTAATGTTATGTGTACTGAGAAGGTTTTATTGTATTCAGGAATACACACACACATACACACACACACACATATTTAAAGAAAAAGAATCTATGAGCTTGAGAGAGCTAGGAGGAGTACATGATATGGTTTTGAGGGAAGAAAGAAAAGGGGATGACGTAATTACTTACAATTTCAGTGGGCTGGCCCAGGAAGACAATATTGGTTTAATATTGGGAAACCTACAAATCTTATAAACATCCAAAGGCTAATAAAAGTCATAAATAAATTTTAATGCCAATAAATTCAGCAATTTGGAGGAAATAGACAAGTTTAATGAAGTATATAGCAAAAGTAATGTGAGAAGAAATACAAAATATGTCACCTGTCTATCTATTAAAGAAATTTAATTCATAATAATCTTCACAGGAAGAAAGCCCTAGTAGGCCTGGTTTCCTTGGTGACATCTATTCAATATTTAACCAAGAAATAATAGCAACGTCACCTTAACTGTCAGAATAAAGATGAGAGGAAGGACCACTTCATAACACTCCATGAAAGTTGATGAGGACACTAGAGAAGAAATTACCGATTGATAGTCCTCATAATCCTAAATGCAGAGATCCTTCTCAACTGTGTAATGAGTTGAGCAGTATATAAAGAGGATGGGGCAGCAAGATTAAGTGGACTGGTCCAGGGAGCCAAAGTTGGCTTAATATTAGGAAATCAATAAAAGGAACTCAACACAAACTAAAAAGCTTCTGTAGAGCAAAGGACATGCTCAACAAGACACGACGACAGCATACAGAATGGGAAAAGATCTTCACCAACTCCATATCAGACAGAGGGCTGATCTCCAAAATATACAAAGAACTCAAGAAATTGGTCATCAAAAGAACACATAATCCAATAAAAAGAAAATGTAATAAAGACCTAATCAGAGAACTCTCAACAGAGGAATCTAAAATGGCTGAAAGACACTTAAGGAAATGCTCAACATCCTTAGTCATCAGAGAGAAATGCGAATCAAAACAACTCTGAGATTCCATCTTACACCTGTAAGAATGGCCAAGAGCAAAAACACTGATGACAACCTATGCTGGAGAGGGTGTGAGGAAAAGGGAACACTTCTGCATTGCTGGTGGGAATGCAAGCTGGTACAACCCCTTTGGATGTCAGTGTGGTGATTTCTCAGAAAATTAGGAAACAACCTTCCTCAAGACCCAGCAATACCACTTTTGGGTATATAGCCAAAGGATGCTCAACCATGCTGCAAGGACATGTGCTTAACTATGCTCATAGCAGCTTTGTTTGTCATAGCCAGAACCTGGAAACAACCTAAATGCCCCTCAACTGAAGAATGGATAAGGAAAATGTAGTATATTTACACAATGGAGTACTACACAGCAGAAAAAAATAATGATATCTTGAAATTTGCAGGCAAATGGATGGAGCTAGACCATCATTTTGAGTGAGGTATCCCAGACCCAGAAAGACAATTATCACATGTACTCACTCATAGGTGGTTTTTAAACATAAAACAAAGAAAACCAGCCTACAAATCACAATTCCAGAGAACCTAGACAAAAGTGAAGACTCTAAGAGAGATATACATGGATCTAATCTACATGGGAGATAAAAAAAAGACAAGGTCTCCTGAGTAAATTAGGAGCATGGGGACCTTGGGAGGGAGTTGAAGGGGAGAGGAGAGGCAGTGAGGGGAGCAGAGAAAAATGTAGAGCTCAATAAAAATCAATAAAAAAGAATATTGTCTTGTAATAGACTTTATACTAGAGTTCTGTGCCATTGTAAAAAGAAATGAAAGATTGAAGGATTAAGAAATAAATAATGTATTCCTTTAGGATGAGACAACTGTACTCACTTCAAATCTGACTTCGATGGTGTCTATCCCAAGCTATTAAAAATAATGAATGGATTTAACAAGGTTACAGTATACAAAGTCAGGATATAAAAACAAAAATCAATAAAGGGAATCATATTAGGAATAAATAGTGAAATATGAAATTTTATTTGTAGTGTGTTACAAAGCATAAAATGCTAAAGAATAACTATTTGGAAGTGTAAGACTTCTGTGCCAATAACTGTAACACTGAAACCAAGGACGGAGACACAAAAGCCTGGAAAGATACATTGTATTGTATTCCTAGAGGAAGAGACTCAATATGCTAACCTTCTCCCCAGGTGAGAGACAATGTAATTCTTATTAAAACCTAGTAGACTTATTTTTCTGGTACAAATTGTGAAAAGTAAACCTTAGACCAAATAAAAAGGTTAGAAAGTAGAAAGAGTCTTGAAAAAAAAAGTAACGAAGTTAGATAAATTAAGACATTGGTATTTAATAAGGATAGATAAAGCAACATGGAGGCAAGAGCCCAGACACGGATCAGTATCTATTCGGTCACTTTGCCTTTCACAGTCCAGCAATTCAGTAGGAAAAGCAAAGTCTGGCTCACAAATGATGCTGGACTAACTAATCAACTGTCTAACACCTTAGCTCCTACCTCACACTGTATAGAAGAATTGGCTTGAGACATTGCTCTAAGTTTAAATCTGACATTAAAACCCATAGAGGCTCTCTTGGTAGTCAAAGAGGGATATTTTTATTGTTTTATTGCAAAATGTTATAAAAGTATTAACTATACCGGGGGCTGGAGAGATGGCTCAGTGGTTAAGAGCACGGGCTGCTCTTCCAGAGGTCCTGAGTTCAAATCCCAGCAACCACATGGTGGCTCACAACCATCTGTAATGAGATCTGACACCCTCCTCTGGTGTGCGGGCAAACATGGAGGCAGAATGTTGTAAACATAATAAATAAATAAATAAATCTTTTTTAAAAAGTATTAACTATTAAAAATTAATTTATAAGTGAACATCAACATCAAAAACTTCCAATAGACTCTCTCCACATTTGATGCATTATATTTGTTTATATTATTCATAATAGTAAAGAGATCATTAGTACTAATAATTAAAATAGACACATTTTACAATACAACCTCTACACCTAAGGCTCAGGAAAAAGCACAGAAGAGGGGCCACAAAGCCTATAAGATCCCGATGCCCAGGACATCTGTGTGAAAAACAGTGCCTTTCATATATGACAAGGAAGGTGTACCCATGAGCTCTCACCCATATGACGACCTGGTTGTCATGCTAGCACGGATGGGGGATTCCACATGGTCCCACCCCTAGATGGAGAGTTTCATGTGGTCATCATTTGCTGATAGAGGGAGATTTAGTCTCCTTCAGGTATGTTCTCCCATGGACATTGTCCAAGTGGTCAGCACTGAACACGTGTGCATGTCAGCAGAGCTGAGTGTACTCAGTAGGTTATACATACATGTGTATGTATATGTGTGTTTGGGCATGTAGCAATATAACTTTAAAAGAACATAAATTTGAAGGGAAATGGAGTTAGAGAGCAGAGAGGGGGGTAGGAATAATGCAGCTGCAGTGCTCATGTATGAAGTTCTCAAACATTTATTAAATAAAAAAACAGGCAAACTATTAAAATATAAGCAACAATACCGGTCAGAATTGAGCAGACACTCCACAAAACAAGGAACATAAGAGCTAAGAATGTGCATGAAAACAGTTCCAATATTACTGATCATCTCAAAAATGCTAATTAAAACCACATTGAACATATTTCACACCTACTAGAAAGATTAAAATTAGAATGATTGACATCATCAAAACTTTATTTATTTGAGAATAAATATTACTAGGATAATCCCTAATTTAAAAAAAAATCACTTTTTTTTCCTTCAAGTTAAATGTGCAACTGACCTACAACCAGCAAATCTATTCCTTAGTTTTCGCCCAGAGAAAGGAAACAATTTGCCTGCAGAAGTACTTATTCAAGAATTTTTCTGCCTGCTTTAACTGGGATCCATAGTCAGTACATCACTAACTACCGGCAGAATACACAAGTTGCCATGAACTCACAAACGTGCCCTGATCAGCATAGGTAGAAAGCGATCCTGGAAACCCACAAGAGAGCAGACACGATCATAACCGTCAAGCTGAACAAACGTCTTAAGTAAAAGTGTACGCACATCTGCAAGGCTCAGTCTATACAAGCTCTATGCTAATCCAGGTGATAAACATCTGGATCTTGTTGTGTTTTTCAGGACAGATTTCTGTGTACTACTAGCTGTCCTGGAACTTGCTCTGCAGACCAGGCTGGCCTTGAACTCACAGATCGCCTGCCTCCGCCTCCAGAGCACTGGAACTAAAAGTATGCACCACCACCACCCAGCATGATAAAATCTTTTTAGCAGCTATGTCCTAAGGAGTAAGGAAATCGGCTGTGACCTTAGGAAACATGTGGGGTGATGGAAATAGTCTCATCTTGATTTGCATTTGGATTAGATGCATATATACATTTGGCCAAAATTTCTCATGCGTCTGAGATCTGCGCATTTTAGCACACGCAAATTATTACTTAACTCTCAAAATAAAAAGAAACCAAAAAATCCTGAGTGTCTGCTATAGACCAGGCGCTGTTCCAGGGATATAGTTTATACAGACAGAAATACCCCTGCCCTTGTGACAGTTACTTCTAGACTATACATCAGGTGTATAAATAAAATTCCTATGTGCTGAATTAGAGCATTGCCGTCATAATTTCCCCCTGACTTAGAAAGTGGCTCAGAATGTGGCCCCTCCTCACTGCTTCCTATAGATCATCTTGCCACCCTGTTAGGAATCCTGAGCTTGTGGAGAGAGGCCAGCCCACCTGTTTAGGAAGTGATGTGTTGGTATTTGGGATTTCCTGAGGGCCAAGATGTGCTGACTGAACTGAAAAACAGTCCTGGCAGGAAATTTCTGAGGGTCACATTTCACTTCTGTGCAAAGCAGGATTCATGGGTTACATGCCTTGTGTGGGACTCTGGAGGCCTGGCTTGGTCTGGGCAAGTGCTTTAGGGAGACAGCAGTGAGGCTGCCTCAGAACCCATGGTCTTAGACTTCAAAGGCTGGTTCTTATGCCAACTATTAAGCATCCTTTTTTTTTTTTTTAAAAAAAAAAAAAGGTACACTTGGCAAGCTTCAAGAGAGGCAGGAAGGCATAAGCCACCTGCTAAAACAGAAGTTTAAACCCAAGCAGCAGTCTGAGCAACTGCAGACATCCCATAGACTGACAGTTCTTTGCCAGGTTCCTTGCCTCGCCTTTGCAATAGAAAGGTCGAATAGGCCATGAGACCAGAGAAGTAAGAAATAGCTGTGGCTAATTCACTGGCTTTGTGCACTCCCTTAGGACATGGACAAGAAGAACCTCGGAGTATGGAGGGAGATTCGTGGCTAGGACTAAAAAAAGTGACGGTTAACAGCGGGAAAGGGGACTCTGGTAGGTGGCAGAGGAAGGAAAGAGACAAGAGAAGCCACAGTGGTAGCCAGTGTTGCATGTGAGATCGGAAGACCTGGCTGAGGAGTGCATTGCAAAGAGAGACCGGAAGAAACAGATAGAAAGGTCTGATGGAGCCACGGGTGGCAGGGGAGAACTAGGGGCAGCAAGGGGGAAAATGGGTCTCTGCAGTCATCAAAGCCGGGTGGCTGCAATGACAGTGATAACTGGCAATGTCCGAGTATGGAAAGTTGTAGCTATGGTCAGTGTGACATGGTCCAGGAGATGGGGAGCAGACAGCATGGTTTAATGCAATCAGAAGAAGGCGAGAGTAGAGAGGGAGGCTGAAGGAGGTCTCTTCAATCGAAGGCCATGTCCGTGTGAGCATATTCTGTGATCTGAAATACACTGATGGAAGAGATGGCCACTTCTCTAGGAAGAAGGGCCTGGCCCTTCCTCCGGGACCTATGATCATTTGTTTGAGTGACTTGGTATACAGGGAACAAGTAATACTGAGGCATTTCATAGGATCTGGGTTGGCTTTGTATTCAATAATTCTCTATGGCACTTAATTTGTGGGGATCTTGCAATTCTGGCTTGCTGTTCACTCATCCCAGGAAGCCATGTCTGGCATTTTGAGTGACCCCCATTGTTCACCTGGCCTGTGAGGAAGAATCACCATTATGGAAAAGGCCACATAGGTACCCCTAAAGGTGATCTCCCAGAAAACATCACTAGTATTTGGATTGCAGCCAAAGTTGTTTTCTTTAGGGAATGAGAGTTGGGGAAAATACGACTGGTAGAGAGAGGGACCCCTGAATGAGATCTAAACGGTGTAAGAGTAGTTAGTGGTCTTTCCTGTCTCCTTCTGAGTCATGAGTCTGGCCTCTGAAGACACAGAATGGATTAAGGAGGATGTCTACAAACCACTACAGGCTAAGGGAGGCACCAGGCCTGTTGACAAGTGTGGGACACAGCATCTCACTGAAACGTTCAACACAGTTTCATGGACACAGTATGGGGCTACGAAATTGGCATTCTTTCCTAGTCTAGCTAAAAGGTGGCTTGTGTTCCATGGACCAGATAAAACACTTACTTGATTTTGTCTCAGGGATGTGTTGACTACCCCCACTCAATGCTCTTACACAGTCCGACTGGCTTTGAACTATCGAGGAGCTAAAGACTACAAATTAAAGTGACCCCTCTTCACTATCACTTCCAATGACACACGGGCCTTTTTTAGTTTACCTCACTATTCTGAGCCATGCAGGGTTAGAGGTTCTAGTCTCAAAGATCCAAGAGATCAGCAAACCAGAAGAGGTGACATCATTTTGGCAGAGATAAATGGTCTTTGGTTATCAGGAAAGAAAGCTACATGGTGGCAGGGAGAAACAGGGATGAGACTTGGGAAACCAGCCAAACACATTTTAGCATTCTTTCTCCAGATGTAGTGGAGACTCAGATCACGTAGAAAGAAGAATGTGGGGACAAACCACGGGGTGGTCATCATGATCTTCTGAGGTGACACTGAGAAGGATCAAACCAGGTGGAGACAATGGCCAGCTGCAGAGATGTAGTTGAATTCACCTACCTCACCTTTTAATTTCTTCCGGGAAGAGATGCGCACAGGACCTGGAAGGGAACTGCTTGAAGATGACATGTGGGGGGAGGGATCTTTGTGGCACCAAAGGTGGAGGAAGTTGGCTTACTCACCGTTCGTTCTCCTGCTGTGAAGGCCATTCTTATTCAAACCAAGGCCATTCTTATTCAAACCATCGCAGGCATGGACACACTCCAAACAGATCTCTCAGGAGGACCTATTATGAGGTGAGGAGATCTGGGTCCTCCAACTATGCACATCTGGATGGAATTTGGCATTCATGCCGAAGCACTGCTCCGCGCAGGCTGACCACATGCCAAGCATGGTAAGGTGCTAGAACAGAGCCACACCTGCCCAACTTGGCATCCTCTACCTGGAAATCGTTGCTCTGGGGCTCTCTGCTAACTCGCCTGGGAATCTGAGTCTGGCCGCAATCCAAGGCTCCTCCCACCCAGGTTTCCTTTCTGTTTCCCTGGTGCAGCTGTCAGCCTGGGATCAGAAGGCAGAAGCCTCCTTCCGCCTCTCCTGCCACACACAAACATCCCTTTCCACTTACTTCCTTCTGATTGATTGCATCTTTTCTGATGATCCAGTATGACACAGCAGGACACAGAAAATACCTAGCATAGTCCCCCCACTAAACAAAACTAGCAAACAAGAAAACTCCTCCACAGCAGTGTGGGAAAGTGATCCGTTTTCTGAACAGTTTCAGAAATGCTAGGAAACACGAGTAACAGCCATGAAGAAGACTGTGCATGCACAGATGCATCCAAGTGTTCCCATAATTCCAAGTTCTAGTAATTCCCGCGAAAACTCTTAGATGTGTCAAATGGAGTCCTCATTCTCTGTCTTGATCTGGATGCTATCCGGCCAAATACAAGAGGACAGTGATTGAACCTGTGCTCCTGACACTTAATTGCTTGGAACTTAGTCTGACTCTCATCTGGACCTACCATGGGTAGCTCTCCCCTTGATTCCCACAGGAATCACAGGAATTCACGTCATGAAAAGTCACGGAGACACTGCACTTCACAGCTTACCTAATAGGTGGAAGAACGTCTTTACCTATCTTCTGTTCCCTCCTCTTCACCCACCAGGCAAAGCCGAGATTCTGGGAGAAGAGCTCCTTCTCAGGCATCATGGACAAAGCGAAAGACATAAACAAGACAGGGGAGATCAGCTCCTCCGGGAACACCCAGCCAGTGTTCCTGTAGACACAAGAAAGCATACCACTCTGGAGAGCACTGTTCATTCATGGGCAGTAGTTGTCTGGAAACTCGGATTAAATTGTATTTCCCTGCTGTCTCTCCCCTTGCCTGAGGGAGCGGAGGTACCAGAATAATAACAATGGCTTTGACCTGACCTGGTCAACTTCTTTGTCTTGTGATGCTAGCTAATATGTGTGACTTAAAAATGCATTTTAAAGACAGGTAGTGGTGGTGCACACCTTTAGTTCCAGAACTTGGGAGCCAGAGGCAGGAAGAACTCTGTGAGATTGAGACCAGCTGGTCTACAGTGTGAGTTCCAGAACAGCCAGAGTTACACAAAGAAACCCTGTCTCATAAAACAAAAAACAAGCAAAGAAACAAACAAAAAAGCAGTTTAAAGACAACTTCCACATAGCTTTCATCTTGCCTAAAATCCAGGGAAGGTCGTCCTTTGTATTCAAGAATCCTACCAAAAGGTTGGAATAGTTAGGCATTTAGCAAACAACCGTTGCACAGAATGGAATTGATTACAATTTATTGGCTTTGTTTGAGCATCTATCTCACCAGTCACTGAGGTCCACGCAGGCAAAAGCTGTCTCTACCTCTGTGTGTCCAGAGCATACTACAGAGCTGAACATATGGAACAATCAGTAACCGTTTGGTGAACGGATGAATGGACGAGGCCTCCAGAGCCAGCAGGCACTACCCAGGATGGCACTGTTGAGTATAGAGAGCGTTAGAAAGGAAAGGTGACAACTGCAAATTAGGAAAGGACCCAGGGCCATCTCAGTTAAGGGAGGTGGAGGAAGGGAGAAGGCTGAGCATCTGAGGAAGTGAAGGCCTGAGAGCATCAAGTCTACACATTGAGGCTCATGAGTGTGACCTGAGGGTGTCAGACCATGAAGGCTGACGTGGCCAATGGCATCAGGCAAGCTCAGTTGCTACGAGCCCCACTCCTACTGCTCTGCCTCATCTTCATCGTCAGCCTCAGCATTGCAGGCTGCTGAATGTGGGTAAAGCCTTGGTTAAACCTGCTCTAGCCCATGCTTCCGGAATGGCACGTAACCTTAGCAACAGTCTCCTTCAGCCGGTTTCCTTGCTCTGAGTCCTTGGCCTGAGATTTTATGTGAGATAGCTCGTGTCCATAACCTCCTCAATGGTGAGGCAAGTGTTTGAAATGCTTTTCCTGTAAAAATAAATAAATAATAAATAAGTGGCTGATACCCATGTGTGGGCAATTAATGAAGTCCTTCATTCACCCGCTTATCTTACTGAGCACAGTAATGTAAACACACGAGTCTTCATCTGGTAGGGTCATTTATGTGGGTCAGCTCATGCCTTGACACAGGAACCAGTTCCCCCCTAAACAAGACAACAGGAACCATTTTGTGGCTCTGCAGCCATGACAGGAACAAGCAGAGCCAGAGTGAAGACTTGGGAGCACTGAATTCCACCCTAGCAAGGACCAGCCATTTTCAGTTTCAGATGCTGGCGTGGTGCTCTGTAAATGAGCAAACACTTCACAAATGTTCACAGGATTAATTAAAGAATCTGATGAACTCTGAGTTGACGCAGAGTTGGAGGGAAACTGCAGATATGTGAAAACAAGACAACGGAACGGCGAGCAAACGACAAATGCCCTAAAGATTAACAAATAGGCAAAGGATACCAGGTCGCTAGTGCCCTGTGTGTGCTATTTTTTTGAGACCTATGATGATTTTGATCACTGCATAAGCACTGAGGTCCTCTCCAGACCTCTGGCTATGGGCCCAGGAGGTAAGGTTGACAAGTGCAGTACTGTGAGATGTAGTGGCATTTCACTTGTATTTTAATAAATAAAGCTTGCCTGGGGACCGGGAAAGAAAAACAGTCACACTGGCCAGCCTTACAGACCAGCCAGCAATGACAGACACCTTTAATCCCAATACTAGTTGCCATAGAAACTGGGCAGTACAGGAAAGGAAGCTAAACCAGGGCGGATGGGAGCTGGGAACGAGCTGGGAGCACCGGTGCTTCTGTGTGGGGACTCAAGTATCATTACAAAGAATCAGTTTCATCCACTGATTCCACACTGTGGTCTATCCCAGTAGCCTCCTCCATCCAAGACTTAGAGTTCTTAAACTGTCCACTGATTCTAGTGACTTACATTTGTCTTTGGAAAGCGCTTTCACATTGTAAGCAGAAATCAACACGAATAGCTATTTCTAACACTATAATAAGTTGGGCAGATATTTAGCTCTCCAGTGAGAAGGTCCTGGTTGGCTAAATTTAAGTATTTTTGCTTCCTTTCACAATTGGAAACTGAATTATTAAACCCAGAGGAACAAGACCAAAGGATGCCTTCTTCACATTGGATGGGAAATGTGTAAAAGCCTGCTAAATCCTAAACCCAAAGAAGGGTCCCAGGGATGAGAGGAGTCCACCTCAGAGCTAAGGGCCAAGAAAGGGCAGAAGTCAATGCTCTGCCTTCTGAGTACTGGCTTGAAGGCTGCTGGAAATTGTAACCATGGTCATTTTTCTTCTTCCAGTAACTGAAAAAGAAAAATATGACTTTGTTGAATCAAATAGTTTCTCAAAACCCAAGTCATTCCATAAATGGAGGGAGTGAGGCAGATGAATTAAGACAGCCCTTGTAATAATAATGGCTGCAAATGCCAGAAAGTGTTCAATATGCAGAGACTATCTAAGATGTGTTCATCTGGCTGGACGGTGGTGGCACACACCTTTAATTCCAGCATTCAGGAGGCAGAGGTAGGTGGATCTCTGAGCCAGAGAGTGAGTTCCAGGGCAGCCAGAGCTACACACAGAAACCATGTCTCAACAAACCAAAAAACCAACCAAACAAACCAGCTACCATAAGGTTGGTATGGTCCCCTGTACCAGACAGAGCCCAGGGGCTACCAAGCCTCAGAGAGGTCAAGTAACCCACTCAGCTCACCCAGCTTCAACAGGGAGGGTCCAAGCAGGCCTATGTGTCTCCAAAGACTGTTTCCTCCGATTCTCATCTTCAGCTGAAAGGAGGAGGGGGAGGATCGGGGAGAATCTGGGCAATTTTTCCAAGAGCAATGGCAGGTCCTTGTAATGCAACGAAATCAAAGCAGGCGCAATGAAGGCTCTAATAGCCGGCAAGGATGAGAGCCACAGTGGCAGCAACGCTATAAGCATATATGTCTTCTGCACAACTATGTGCTTCATTTGAGGACATCATCTGGACCTTATTAGGACTCAATAGATGCTTGGAGCCAATAAATAAATGTGTGCCTCCAACAAAACAAGATTGGCTTTTTGCTTGTACAATAGGTATTTCTGTGTGCTTTAAATTACCCCTCTCGGACACTAAGTGTATTAACATCAACAGCCTTTCCCGTTTACGCAGCTCGCTATGGTCAGTGAGCATCGTTTTACTCGGAGCAATGCTCTGAAGCTTGGACAGCAGGAATTACTTCATCCTATCTTTAGGACTCTGGCTCACAGAGAGGTTAAGTGATTCACCCAAAGTCACATAGCTAGCTTCGAATCTGTTCTCCTGCCAATACGCTGCGTCCTCTCGGGAGGAATGTCCCTTTGTGATTCATCACTGAAGCTTAGCACAGTCAAACCTAGACCTTGCTCCCAACAGTGTTGCATGCTTATCTCTTGGGTGGCTTTTAATGAATGAATGATTGCATAAGGAAGGAAGGAATGAAACACTACATACAAATGGCCTAATAAGATTTGCACTGGGGCAACATGACTTTCAGATTTGGATAAAAATCCTCTAGAGAATTCTTTCGCCTGTGTCCATTACATTCAAATGTGTGGCCTCCCAAATGCTCAAACGAGATCATTCTGCTGCACTTTCTAGCTGGAGAATGTTTGTTTTAGGTCATTTCGGAGCCATAAATCTTGCTAATCGGTGCCTAATGGTTCTGAGGATGACTCAAGCAAGTATCCCATTAATTGAAAGAAGAATGTTGTCATCTGTCACAGAGATTTCTCATTATGTTCTACCAAATTCAAAACAGAGCCGGGTTTGGAATTCTTTTATGAACAGTGTAATTACACCACATCCTATGGTGTTTGGAAGTAGTACTCACAATTAGCATCCCTGTCATGAGTGGGAAGTGATCCGTGCTAAGCAGGAGCGGGACCAGATGGGCCTCACCAAGACCCCCTCCACACCCCCTTCAGCTCCATTTGATTAAGCTGTCCTTGTGTGTGTGTGGGGGGGGGAAGGCATAAATCATCCTTTACCTCTGTGTGTACTAAAGAAATGTGTCGCTTCCATTAATTACAAGTCAAGCGTTGCCTTTTGCAGTGGTAGAGCGGAACTACATCTCTTCCAGATGATTCCAGAGAACCAGCTAGATTCTGGTGAAGATGCCCCAGGCTCCAGGCAGGCTGATCAGCATGCAGAGCTCAGATGACAATCAGCCTTCTTTGTCCTTTTCCTAGGAGGCCAAGAGTAATGTCCCCCAAATCACCAGGTTTCTGTTTCATCACTGCAAAGTAGCACCTCAGGGGACACAGTTGGCACTCTCCATGACCATGCCGAAGACCCTGCACTTATGAATTCCTGGTCTCGAGTCCCATGTAACACATACGCTTTACCTCTGGGGCTCCAGTTGCTCCTTGATTCTGATAGGGTTGTGCTCGTTTTTGTTTTGTTTTTGTCTTCTTTTGATTTGGCTGTTTGTCGAGGCAGGGCTTCTCTGTGTTCAAGCCAGGTTTGCTGTTGTCATTGTTCTTTTTGTCTTCTTTACCTCACCTTCCACTGTCCCATCTTCCAAACGATTTTGTTTCCCCTTCTTCATTGGCAGCTGCTCCTAAGTCACATGTCAATCACTTACATCTCAGTAAGAAGTGTAGTCACGTTACACACTGAGCGTATGCACACTCCCAGCTTACATCTGTGCACTCAGAGTATAGAAACCCCTCGTGTCGGAGCACTATTCATCCTCACACCTCGTTACGGGGGGAAAGTTTTGTTTTGTGATTGATGAAAGAATTTCTTATATTAATGATCTTTTGTCTACCATAAAATAAGTAGAATAATGGACAAGTTTGGGGAACTTTAAATGAAGGGAAATTTTACTTATAACTCCCTCCCTCAGAATTAACTACTAACAGATATTTTGATGTGTTTTTCCATTTTTAACTATATCAATATATTTTTCATAAAAATGTAGAGAACAACATACTAAGCATTTATATTTATATACCCAATCAAGCAAAGGAAAAAAAAAAACCACTGGAAAATCCCCTACCTTATAAGAACTAGCAAGTGTCCTAACTGTGAAATGTTCCAGGCCTTTCCTTGTCTTTTACGACAAACATATATATGTATGAATAAAATACGATCTGGCTCACATGCTTTTAAACCTCGAATGCGCCTCTGTACTACGACCTGCTTTTCTAACCATGTAGCTTTCCCATTTACTCCTGTTGTGTCTAAAAGTGTGACTCGGATGCCAATCTCTAGCTTTTGTCACTCATTTAACTTCGGCAGAGTGTGACGCTGTGCAAAGGAGTGTAACAGTCTACTGTGCCTTCTCCCTGTGATGGGAGATGGCACTCTAGGTTGTCACAAGTCTTTTGTTGTTGCGTGAAAACACCATTTCTCCCAGCATACATATGTGCAGGTCTGCCAGAGGATGAAGCTTGGTCTCTGAACGTTGGCGGCAGGCGTCACCAAGAACATATGTCGTTTCTAGGACTTACTCCAGTGGAAGGATGCCACGGTCCTCAAGGATGGAGGGAAGTACAATGATAAACTAGAACTTCCCTCTGAAACTTAGAATCTGCAGCCCGGGGAGCTGAGGAGTCAGGAGTTGCTATGGTTTGAGTGTCTCCTCAAGGTTCCATGGTAGGAAGGAGAACGCTCACCAGGGCTGTGGTGCTGAAAAGCACACAACCTTTGTGTGTGTGGCGGGGGAGAGGTTGACTGCATGTACCACATGTGTGTCTGGAGCCACCGGAGGCTGGAAGAGGGCATCAGAGCCCCTGGAACTGGAATATGTAAGTGGTTGTTAGCAACCATGTGGATGCTGGGAGTCAAAGCAGTCCTCTGAAAGATCAGCCAGTGCTCTTACCTCTGCTCCTCCTCCCTCCATGCCCTGTGATACAGCTTCTGAGACATGGCTCCAGCAGATGCTAATTAGATCATGGCACAATGCCACTGGGAAATACTGGTGTGGCTCTTCTGGTCAGCCACCTCAAGGGCAGAACAGTATGACAGAAACGGTACCTCGCCTGAACTGCTACTTCCTGCCTCTCTGTGACTCCCATGTGTCCTCCCTGAGGTGCCGTCCGTGCACCATCCTGTAAGGCGGCCAGGAGCCCTCATCGCAGTCTGAGGCGACCACACAGTAGGAGGCTTTCAGACTGTAGCACTGAGTGAATAAACTCCTTCCTTTGATAGCTCAGCCAGCCTTAAGTATTTTGCCATAACAACCAAACTCAGACAAAAATAAAAGTTGACCTGGTCTCAAAACCATCTTGCAATCTTTATATCCAGAGGACTGGAGAGATGACTCAGCAATTAAGAAGCAAACCCAGAAGACCTGGGTTTGTTCCTAGTACTTATATGATGGCTCACAACCATCTGGAGCTCCTGTCTCAGAGGATCTGACTTCCTTTTTTGGTTTCCCTGGACACGGCATGCACAAAACACACAGACATACATGCCGGCAAAACAGCCATATACATAAAAAAGATAAAAATAAATAAAAATGTTTTTAAACATCTACATAGTGAGTATATATTTAAACCAGGCTTGCTTGTAGTTCATGGCACTTGGCTGGAGTCCTTTCTACTGACCAGCAAATGTCTTGGGTCTGCCAGGTAAGTGAATTTAAACAATGACGCTCAAGAGCTTCAGTCAGAAGAAGGGGGGTGCAATCCTGGTCTGACTTAGGCTCGACACTGACAGTGTGTTCTTCAGTTTCCTGTCCACGGTAGAATCGTGAGCGTGATTTTAAGATATAAATCCCGATTGTCGAGGGAAGGTGGATGGTGGGAAAGAAGTATAACTCTCTGTTTCTGCCCTCCAGCATTGCTCCTCCCACACACGCACAGAACCCTGGGAAACAAAGACTCGGACAGAAGTGTTGGGTGTACAGAGTGGAAATAGAGACATTAGGTCAGAGCTGTATGTTCCCCAGAGAAGGCTGCATTCTGTGGGGGCTGTTCAGAACCTCTCCACCAAATTCAGGTATTTAAAAGTCTCTGACTATGTAGGCAAAAATGTTTAATGTATGCAGGTGACACTCTAGTAGATATTTCGTAACGTCTGTCTTTGTAACATGGCTGTGAAGCCAGCTGCACATCTATGTATTTTGCTTGAGAAGGAGAACTGAGATATCTGTAGGCTTAAGAGGCCAGGATGGCCCAACCATGGTCCTTCAGGTTCTACACCCTTTGATCCATAACAGTGCTACCTCCTTTCCTGGAACCCTTCCCTGGAGACCTGGGCAAGGCCACTAAGAGGTTAAAACCAACAACACTGGGCAGAAACAGCAGCCTCTCTGTGCGCTCAGGAAAGCACACACTGAAGGACCAGTGGGCTCTGATTGGCCTCTTGGCTTTTAGCTCTGCTAGTGGTGTGACCTCCCTGAATCTCTATTCATACACTAGCAACACCGAGATTGCCTGTATCTTAAAGAGACGGTGCGATCCAGTGAGTTCACATAGTGGTTAGAGAAAAACTAACATAAAACACAAATCACAACCAGTCCCTAACCCGTAACAGAATAGAGTGAATTTAAAAACATAGTGGTAGCTCACATGTCAGTTTATGTGAAGCCCAACCTCAATCCCCAATCCAATGCGGCAGGTGGGGGAGGAGTGTTTACAAGCAGTGTGGGGGAGAGGGAGAAAGTTGAACAGAATTATGGCATCCTGCCCTTTACGCAGAATTGCTTTACATAGATTACTTTAACGCTTCTGTCTTCTTTTATTATTAAGTAGGTTTATTTCAATGAAAAGCATTGACTTCTATTTTTTAACTTGGGTTTGTATCTCAACAAGCTATGTTGTGGTCCCAGAAAGCTGGTACAGCCTGTCTCTGCTTCTGATTCACGGTGTGGATCAGATCCCTGTGTTTGCAAAAAAAATTGGGAACACTGTTAATGACATTTTACTAACAGAACATTTGAGCAAAACAAGTTTGAGGTCCACAGTGAAGCTATAGCCGTGCCCAGTCTTCACTGCCAAACAGATACAGGTTTCTGCTTTGGGGAAATCGGGGTGCTGCTTTTTAAATAATGAAAAGATTCACTTGGACATGAGTTTTGACCTTGGTGAAAGATATGGATCTATTTGCATTCTTCTACAGCCTGACATCCAGTTATGCCAGCACCATTAGTTGAAGACGCTTTCTTTTCTCCATTGTATAGTTTTGACTTCTTTGTTGAAATCAAGTGTCCATAACTGCGTGGATTTATGTCTGGATCTTTGGTTTGATTCCATGGATCCACCTGTCTGTTTTTGTGCCAATCTCATATCATGCTGTCTTTATTACTGTAGCTCTGTAGTAGAGCTTGAGATCAGGGGTGGTGATACCTCCAGAAGTTCTTTTATTGTATAGGATAGTATTAGCTATCCTAGGTTTTTTGTTTTTCCATATGAAGCTGAGTATTGTTCTTTCAAGTTCTGTAAAGAATTGTGTTGGCATTTTGATTGGGATTGTGTTGAATCTGTAGATTGCACAGACCCAGGGAGGCTAGGTACAAGGAAGGGTGGGGGATGGGACATGGATCTCCTGGGAAAGGTGAAATAGAAGAGATCTCCTGGTTGGACTGTGGGCTGGTAGGCATTGGAACTTGAGAAATTGGGTTGGGGTAGGTGGATGGGGACAGTGCTGAGAGAGATAACTGGAAAGGGGGACTTAATGGAATTCGGTAGAAGCCTGATACAAAGGAAACTTCCAGGAGTCTACGAGGATGACCCCAGCAAAGACTCCTGGCAGCAGCGGATGCGTACCCTGAACTGGCCATCTCTTATGGTCGAACTGATGACTATCCTGCTTGTCACTGGAGAGCTTTCATTCAGTGACTGATGGAGGCAGATTCAGAGACCCACGGCCAAACAGTGAGCCAAACTTGGGGAATCCTTCTGAGAAGAGGGAGGGGGGATTGTGAGAGACAGGGGGAGCAGGAACATTGCAGGAAACCCCACAGAAACTGCTAGCTTGGCTCATGGGAACTCACAGAGTCTGAACCAACAACCAGGGAGCCTGCATGGGACAGACCTAGGCCCTCTGCATACATGTGATAGTTGTGTAGCTTGATCTTGCAATGGGAACAGGGGGTGTCCCTGATGCTTTGGCTGGCTCTTGGGAACCTATTCTTCATGCTGGATCGCCTTGCCCAGTCTGAATACAGGTTCGGGGGAGGGGGGACATGCTTGGTCTTATGTCAACTTAGTAGGCCATGCTTTGCTGAAGCCCATGGGAGGCCTGCCCTTTTCTGAGCGATTACAGAGGAGGGGTGGAGTGAGATGCGGAGGGAGTGGGTGGAGAGGAGGGAGGGGAGCTGCAGTCAGGATGTAAAATAAATAAATTAATTTTTTAAGATAGTTAAAGTGATGAAAAGACCTTAACTGACTAGCTCCTTGCCATGCCTACAGAAGTCACAGGACTATCCTGGGTTGGTGGGAGTGGTAACTGGGGAACCATGAAAAGATCACAGTCTGTCCTCAGCAAGTAAGTATTATCGGATGCAAAACCTTCCACTCTCATACATCCCATATTGGATGATGTAGGTCTGTTCTTCTCTGGGCAGGCAGACATTTGCCCACTGGAATGGGCAGGCGCAGGCTGACAAACACTAGGGCTTACTGAACCATCTCACCTCCCATATTGCTGACAAGAAGGAAGGTGACAGGGAGGGGGGGGCACTTTAGGAGAGTTTCTGCTTCTGTTGGTCACCACCTCCTTGGGGTCATAGAGTAGATATTTATAGTAGATCAGATATTTACATTACAATTTGTGACAGTAGCAAAATTACAGTTACGAAGTAGCAATGAAACACATCCTATGGCTGGGGTCAGCACAGCGTGAGGAACAGTGTTAAAGGGTCCCAGCATTAGGAAGGTTGAGACCCCCTCTCTGTAGGTTCTAGCTGACATAAAATCACCCTGCACGTGGGTTGTTCTAATGGCGGTGTCTCCTGCTTGGGATGACTCAGTGTGGGACCCACCTAACCAGGTTGAGCCTGCTGTTCACTGTGTACTGGTCCTTAATGGTTCCTCTCTGTGACAGAGTTTTTTTCTGACTGTGCTCAGAGAACATAGGCATGAGTTCTTGTGACCTGTAGGAATCTCTACTTCCAGAGCTGGGCTTTTATTAACCTAAAATAGAACCTTCCATTAGAAAACAAAACATAATCATAGTATTTCACGTTTGAAAATGTTTTATAGCTCATAGGTGCCATACAGCTGTTTGAACGTGGGAAGATAACAGTTTTGGATAAAGCGTGAGGGCATTGTTGTCCACATTAAAAATATGGGTGGGGGAGTGTCACAAATCCGAGATGACAGATCAAGTAAGCACTAGAATTGTTAACTCACCTCTGTCCCTTTCCACACTGGCATACTTGCCCCAAGTGCTGTTCTGACACCAGGATGCTGCCGTGGTTATTATTACCTGATGGCAAGTGTTTGCCTTCTGGTTTCAGGATTTAAGCAGACTGATAGTGATGGTGTGGACTGCACTGTCTTTTTGGCTCTTTCCCTACATGTCTGATATTCTTGTCAATGCCCACCCAGCATCAAGAATACTAAGTCCACATTGATCTTATCATTCAAGAATTTATATTAATACTCAAGAAGGTTATTGGGTGGTGGTGGCACACCCCTTTAATCTCAGCACTAGAGAGGCAGAGGCAGGTGGATCTTTATGAGTTTGAGGGCAAACTGGTCTATAGACCGAGTTCCAAGACAGCTAGGACTGTTACACAGAGAAACCTT
>JAQHUG010000088.1:6951682-6963661 GCA_028555095.1 Dicrostonyx torquatus | reverse complement strand
AGTTCCACTAACTAGAAACCAAACATTCAAACACAGGAGCCTATGGGAGTCCATTCTTATTCAAACCACCACACTGTCTTTTTTATTTTGTTTTGTTTTTGATACAGAGTTGTAGCATGTAACCCAGGCTGACCTGGGACTCACTATGTAATTCAGACCAGCCTGACAACTTGCAATGTAGCCAAGGTTGGTCTGAAATTCACAATCCTCCTGCCTCAGCCTCTGGAGTGCTAGAATTACAAGTGTACACTACTACACCCATCTATTGGGTCTGTTGTTAGAAAGGTGTTGTTTTCCATCAGCTACCTGAAAGTGGTCTAGAAACTTAGTGATCTTAAGCAAATACATTCCCAAAATTAACATGGTGAAAAATAATTTAAGTAATATTTAACTTCTTTTCAACATGCCACCGAGCCTCCTGTTTCTGTTATGAATCTCTGCTATCAAGGACTGAGACTGAGCTTCAGACAAAACAAGGTCACAGACGTTACCCAACCCCTTTGTTATATGACACAATAAAGAAGGGGTTGGGATTGTGAGCGGAGTTCAGTTTTGCAACTTGTAAAATCTAGGTGAAGTTTTTGCAATCTTGGGTGGGCTAATGTAAAAAACGCAACCTGATCTACACTGAAAAAGTTCATTATGCACTGCTGGCAATTGGGAATAGTAGGTATTTTGAAGTGAAGGCAGTTGAGACACAGCACTTGCTTGAAGGGCTCTTTTGACCTCTGCCTTTCTAAGTAAAGAGCAAAAATCTTTAATGAAAAAGATGTTCTCCCTGTGCCAGGAAGAGGAGGATATTCTTACCCCCAGGAAATGGCGAGTGAGCACTGACATGATTCTGTGAAACAAACCTACTAACATAACCCTTCCTTCCGCTGGTGTCCCCATCTACTTTCTGCTCACTTTCCCATAACTTACTGGTCCACTCCAGAACCCTTCCTTCATCTTATCAACCTCCTGAACTCATCCTTGGGTGTTTACTACATAAGCTCCAACTGCTTCCTGAGGTCTTTATTCCTTCTATGATAAGACCTCCATGAACATGTGAAAATATTCACAAAACATATACAACTTTTTTGTTTGTTTGTTTGTCTGCTTTGGTCATTGTAATTCTCAGGCCTCACACGGAACCTAAGGGCATAGAGAAAGATTGATAGGATAAAAGATTACTGAATCTACTCTAAAAAGAAAAGAGGGAGGATAGAGATATGATAAGATAAAATGGTAGATTATTAAATCTACTTTTAAAAATCAACTACTAGTTTTAAATATTTTACTTTGTATTATAAAAAAATAAAAATGCTGCAGGAGCCCCGGCAGCAGTAGGCAGCAGAGACGCTGCAGGTTCCCAAGCAGTGGTAGCAGGCCATGTGGCGGCAGGCAGCAGGCCCTAAGAGCAGCCAGTCCCAGGCAGAGATGGCTGCCAGTCCCCGAGCGTTGGCTGGTCCCAGGAAGGGAGACACGTGGCGGGCGGGCAGGAGCCAGAGACATGGATAGGCACACCATGTAGAGTAAAGTTGAACATTTATTAGGGTTATGGAGAGGAAATGGGGAAGGGGAGAAGAAGAGAGACAAAGAAAGAGAGAGAGAAAGAGGAGAGAGAGGAGAGACAGACAGAAGTGGGGGGAGGAGGGAAGTGGGGAGAGGGAGACAGAAGCTGCCTCTCCAAGAGGAAGACAGGAAAGAGAGAGCTCTCAGGCCGGAAGCTGAAGATCAGCCTGCCTCAGCAGATGAGGGAGGGACTGGGCGTGACTTTTCTCTTAAAGTGCCAGAACCATAACACTTTGGATTGTACTTTTGTATATTGTATACAAATTTTAGATCAATTTTGTTAAAACATACTGTACATGAATTTCTACTCTTGTTCAAGGTATTGTACCTATACAGCTCATTTAGCAATATAATGCAAATTTCTAGTTTTTGAAAGTTATTGTCAACTGTTTAGGATAATAAGGAACTAGTGTTAGTAATTAGTCACCTATTATTGATCTTGTAATCACATTAGGTATGTTTTCAAGGTAAAACAGAGATGTGTTTTAGATAGACAGGTCATCTTCAAATATTTCAGAGATCTATGGAATATGGCACTTAGGATGTTTTAAAAATATTGGTTCTTGCCAAACGGTGGTGGTACACGCCTTTAATCCCAGCACTCGGGAGGCAGAGGCAGGCAGATCTTTGTGAGTTTGAGACCAGCCTGGTCTACAAGAGCTAGTTCCAGCACAGGCTCCAAAGCCACAGAGAAACCCTGTCTCGAAAAACCAATATATATATTTATATATATATATATATATATGTTCTTTTTTTATGACAATGTGACATGTCTGCTCCTGGCAGCACCAATCTACTTCATAGAAGATAATGAACATCGAAGAAACTCCACATGGAGTTCACTTTCTTTGTGGCAAAAAGAAGTCACTAGACAAGAAAGTGCCCTTGCCTTGACTGCTGACAGCATGCTGTCCTAATCAGACAAGCAGGACACAAAAGAGAGTGATGACAAACCTTGTCAGGACAAGGTGGAACAGTCCTTCAAAAAATCTTGCTTCATAGAAAAGTTTGTTGAATATTCTAGGCCTTAGGCTTGGTGCGGAACAATTCTGTATCCTGTCAATCATGTTTTAAATAAATGCTGATTGGCCAGGCATGGAGGATAGGCGGGAAAACCAGACAGGAAGTAGAGGTGAGAACAGGAGATTGGGGAAGCAGGAAGCTTCCCTGGCATTCCTGCGCAGACCACCAAGGAGGCAACAATGTAAGCTGCCCAGCTGAGAAAAGGTACCGAACCATGTGGCTAACATAGATGGGTTAATATAAGTTATAATAGTTAGTAAGAAGCCTGAGATAATGGGTCAATCAGTTAATAACCTAATGTAGACTCTCTGTGTGATTTTCTTTGGGGCTTGCCGGCTGTGGGGTACTGGGCGGGACAGTAACCCCAACAAGCCAGCCCACATGTTACATAGGCTGAAGATGGATACCCCAACATTGCAGAGGAACTTTGGGTAACTGTCCAGACAGACAGCTAGTTTTCATCATTTCTCACATTTTTTTGGAAGTTTCTGCTTCACATTTTCTGCTTACTCAGTTAATATTATTTTTTCCCCAGGTCTCTGAAGTAGTTGAAGACTTGGTAGTCATATTTTTTCTTGTTTGCAAAGCTCAGAAAAGAAATTCACTAAAGAAGTGTAAAATGTGTAAGGTTGAAAGATATCAAAAGATAGTTTTGGATGGTAGTGCAAGTCATGATAGAAAGTAAATTAAGTACAAGACTTTGGGCTCATCAAGATAAGATAAATAATGGAACATTTTCTCTGAATTTGTCAAATGTAAATGAACTAGACATTGTTGATGTACTTATTGCCTGTATATATTATATATAGTTATTGTACTTATTGTATATAGTTTTTCTTGTATTAATTATAGCCTTCTTTTTATTGTAGACAAAAAGGGGAAACTTAGTGATATTTTATTTGTGTTTTAAAAAATAAAGCTTGCCTGAACATCAGAGTGCAGAGATAAGCCACTAGAGGCCAGGAAATGGTAACACACACCTTTAATCCCAGGACTCAAGGCCACCCTGGTCTACACAAGACTGAATCTGTCTAAAAGAGAAATGGACCTCACACAAAGGTGATTCCAATACGCAGGAGTCACACACCTTTAATCCCAGCACTAGTGAGGTGGAGACAGGAGTGATATGGCTAGGTGGAGAGGGGTATATAAGGCAGGAGGAGACGAACTCATTGCATGCAGTCTGAGGTTTGTTGAAGAGCATTGCTGTCTGTAGTCATGTTGAGGACAGGATCGCTCCTTTGTTTGTCTGAGCCTTAGTAGAAGTTAAGAACTCTCTAGTGGCTTGGTTGCTTTGCTTTTCTGATCTTCAGCTTGAACCCCAATACCTGTCTCTGGTTTTTCATTATTCATGCTACAGAAAATCTTTTCCCTACAACATAACAACTCCAAAATTTTCAAACCAACAAGATTAGTACTCCTTTGAATAATCCAAGTATTCTCAAGAGCCACACAAACAGATCAAGCAGAAAAAAGAAATTTCTTCTGGTCTTTCAACTTGTTCGCATTCCTATCTAGACAGAAAAAAATGTCAAAGCTGTCTTTAACATGATAGTCTCAGGGAGATGACTCTGTGATAAAAAGTGTTTGCTGTGCAGACATGAGGAACCTAAGTTGGAGTCCCCAGAACCCTTGTGAAACCTTTGTGTGACAGAAGCAACTGTATCCTAGAGGAAGATGGGAGACAGACACAGGAGAATCTCTGGAAGCTATTGGGCCAGCTAGTCGGGCATATGCCACAGATACACTACCAAAAGACTCTGTCTCAAACAAGGTGGAATGTGACGACTGGCACCCAAGGTTATCCTCTGACCTTCATACACAGATTTGCACACATGTGTACACACACACACACATACACGCACATGTGTGCACCACACCCAGCAGCCCTTTTTAGAGTTGAAGATGCCAAATATATGCTGCCCTCTAAGACTTTTTAGGATTAAACAGCCATAGTATATGTCAGCCATTGCTCAAAGGGTGTGCGATTCCTCTTCCCAGCAGGAAGAGCTTGGTTCCCACTGCTCCACCTTAAGTAGAGCATGAGCAGAGATGCATGTGATGTTGCTGTGCCGCTTCTCCTGCTAGTGATGCTGCAGCCACTTGGGGAAAAGAGAAGCAGTACTAGGAAATAATTCTGTACCGACAGGGAAGGAAAGTGTGTGTCTGTGTTTCGTGCGTGCGTGTGTGTGTGCGTGTGCGTGTGCGTGTGCGTGTGTGTGTGTGTGCGTGTGCGTGTGCGTGTGCGTGTGCGTGTGCGTGTGCGTGTGTGTGTGTGTGTGTGTGTGTGTGTAAGGCTGTTAGATGCTTCCTAAACAATCAGTCATTTGAGCTCATTAATGGACATGAGAAGGGAATGTCTGCTTACCTACTTGAACCTACAATAGGGAGATTTATTATTTCCTGGTTTTCAAGGTTGTGTCTTGCTACTTATTGAGTCCAGGCCAGTCTACAACTTACTATGTAGCCCAGGCTAGCTCAACATCTTCCTGTTTCAGTTGTGGGATAAGAGACATGAGCCACACCATGCCCAGCTGGGATGGATGTTTTCATTACAATCCTCAGTTCTTCTGGGCAGTGGTGGCGCACGTCTTTAATCCCAGCACTCGGGAGGCAGAGGCAGGCGGATCTCTGAGTTCGAGGCCAGCCTGGTTTACAAGAGCTAGTTCCAGGACAGGCACCAAAGCTACATAGAAACCCTGTCTCGAAAAAACAAACAGTCTTCAGTTCTGCCCACCTCTCCTTCAGGTAGCACACAGGGGAGCTCTTATGCCTGAAATCTCACAGCAGAAAAGAGATGATTGTATGGACGATGCCACCCCTTCACTAGGGGACAGGACAGGGATGCAGCCTACTCTAGTGCTTTCAGAGAACACTCGTGTCTAAGCAGGTACTGTGTCATTTAACTCCAGTACACTCACCTCCAATCTGCCGTCAGTGGGGACTCTCAGGAGGCCCTCCCAGGAGGGAACGAAGCCACGTGTGTCCTCACCCTTTCATCATCCTAGGTGTGCCGCCCATCCATTCCCATCTGAGCCATGCAGTTCTGGGCCTGGCGCACCAGCCACAGGTGTCCTGGCAGCTTTAATTAAGGCAGTTGTTGCGCAATCTCAGGCATGGTGCCTGCAACCGCTCCACATTTACTCTCCAAGTGGAGCCTTCGGGAAGCGGATTCAGAACGCGTTTGGGGTCCTTTAATGAGCACTCTGACACATGACTGCCTCAGAGCAGATCTCTGTGTGACTGCCAGCTCACAGGAGTTATGAGCCATCTCCATGGGCACCGAAGCCTGTGACGCAAGGTGGCAAGGTGGAAAGATACAAGCTCGTCTGGTCAGCCTTTTCCAGCTCGGGAGCCTTAAGATGTTTGCAGGTGATCCTGCGCAGAGAACACAATGTCACAAGAAGCTCCGTTCTAAGCCATTTTAATGTTGCATAAGCAGTAGGAGTATACTTAGGAATGGCCTGGTCTACCCAGGAATATAAAAACAAACAAAAAACAAAATAAAAACCCCACCAATTTGAGTATGTGCAACTCTTAGTCTTTTTTTTTTTTTTGATAGGTGGGGATAGTCTCCAGTATGACCTTGAACTTCTGATCCTCCTTCTTCCCCATCCCAAGTTCTGGGATGACGGGTGTATGCCACCAAATCCAGTTCATGCAGTGGTAGGAGTTCTGGGCAAGTTTTCTTCTAACTTAGCCTAACTTTGGTAGTAACCAGGACAATTGAAGCAAAGTGTGTCCGTCGGGTAGCCTGTGCTATACATTTAACATGTATTTATGATATGTACAAGCTAGGGAAGCCTTTAACCAAGATATAGATAAGGAAAATGTGATTAGCAGTGGTTTAAATAATTCTGAGCATGCTTTAATTTTCAGCGGCAGGCTTGATTCAGTGACCCAGGAACTGTACCAGGGTCTCTGCCTTCCTAACTTTCCACTCAAGCATTTTGTCATGTTCTCTGGCAGTCTCGGGTTGAAGGGACTTCTACCAACACGCGTGCAGAAGAAGCAAGGAGAAGGGAGAGAAGATGCGCCCCAGCAAGTGGTCCTCGGTGTCTCTTTATCTGAGAAGAAAGTCTTTCCTGAAACCCCCAGGAGGTTCCCTCTGTATCTCAATAGCCACAGTGAAATCCTGTGGGCACTCCAGGTTTTAGCAAGGCTGGGGAGAAGAGCTGTAGCAAAGGGGATTATTCTATACCATGTTGTCATTCCCAGCTCCCCTCCCCCTCCCTCCAAAAAAGGGACGTGCAAGGATGAGAGGTGGTGGGGTGGGCCTCTCTGAACCAGATAACACAAAATCAGAATTCTACAAAGTAATGATGGACTTGCTGACACAGGGCTGGGAGCTGAGGTCTATGAAGCAAGACGATGGCTTTAGAACAAACTGTGTTCAGAGTTCCAGAACATCGCCCAACACACAGCCCTTCTTTACCTCATCCCTCTGCACGGTGGCTTGGAAAACTCCCCCAGCGGTCATCTGCACGCTCATCTGCACGCTCATCCTGGTACACACGTGCCTCACCCCCACACTAAATAAATAATAAATAAATAAATGATAAAGGTAAATAAGTAAATTTTAAAAAATCACACGTGAAAAGCAGACTTGATGATTCCCTGCTGGGACTGTGATAGCATTCCCCATGTCATGCCAATGGTTGATTAATAGACACTGTCGCCTTCAAAAAGTGCCTAAGTTCATGTTATTCATGCCATTGTTTATGAGAGAAAACATTTTACTTGCAAAGGTATATCCTTTAATGATTAAAAAAAAAAAGAGGGGGGTTGGAGTCTAAAAGCAGGTAGATCTTTGAATTCAAGCTTCCCACTTACTAGCCTTGGTCAAGTCTCTTGTGTCTTCCTGCAAAATGAAGCTGAGTCCAGCCCCGTCTTCTCCACAACTGTGAGTCATGAAAGAATAATGCACATTTAACCTAGTCCACTCCCAGGGAGAGTAGGGCCCCCATGGCGCTCCTGGCGGTGCTTTTCTCTGGACCGCATTTTAATTGCTGGTCACAGACATAGTTTGTGAGTTCACCACTCGGAGTGGTGGTTTGACTATAGTTTGCGGTGCTGGGGATTGGACCTAGTAGTGTCTGGTTCATGAGAAGCAAGCCCTCCACGGCTGAGCTACATCCCCCAACCCAATGCTGTTGTCAACTTTAATGCATTCATGCATTGCAGCTTGTGAAATCTTTCTGCCAAAAAGCATAAATTAAAAGATATTTTGGGGGGGTATTTTGATAGCTCTTCAATCAGACTCCAAGTTCCCAAAGTCTATGGTAGTGAATTGAGGCGCACCTGACAGAGTCCCAGTATGTCCTGGATGATATTAGTCATGGCTTCTGAGGACGGGACTAGCCCTCCACAGTCTGCATTATAGGACCCAGGTAGCAGTTTGAAGCGATCTGTGGAGCTCCTGAGTTTTCTTGGTATTTTATCCCCTGACTTTCCAAGTCTCTTGATCCACATGTTCTGATTCTCATCCTTGGTTGGTTCATTTAACACACACACATACACACACACACACACACATATAAATATAAAAGGAGACCCGCCACAGTATTAAATTTAGCCTTCAAGGTTATTGTGAGAGAGACTGAGTGTGATGGCTTTTGCCTAATCCTAGTACTCAAGAGGCTGAGGCAGGGAGATCACCTATGAACTCAAAGCCAGGAGTGCACACAGTGAAATCATATCTCAAAAAAAAAAAAAATCAAAACCAAATCAGGGGAAAGCAAGACATGATGAGAGATGGTGAGGCTTTGTTTGGCACTGTATTAAATGAAAGTACCTAAGCGAGCACTGAAGTTGGGTGCCAGCCAGGTTTGGTGACATAAGACTGTATCTTAGCTACTCAGAAGGTCCACCAGGCTACAAAACAGTTCAATAGGAATGCTTGGTTGCCATGGTTCTCCTTCATTAAACCATAAAAGCCAATAGAAACTGTACCTGTGTGGTCACAATATTAAACACAAAATGATTTTGGGAGCCATTTATGGATAGTCTGACAAGGTAAACACAACTGAGTTTAAGCAACGGCTGTTTCCTGAATCTAAACAACCCTGTGTTTTCCCCTTAGAACAGTGCATAGGACATGTCTCTGACACCCCAGCCTCACTTCCCCCTTCTGCACATCACACCTAGTAGAACATCCAGACATTTGTAAGATGGCTGCTGCCAGCCAGGGTTGGTGGAAGACAGTGTTCCTTCCTCGAGGCATCCGTGCAAAGCTAAAAACCAGATGCTGAGGAAGGCTCTTGTTAGTGACAGAATGGCAGCATCTGAGTGGCCCACAGTCTGTCTTAAGCTTTTAACTGCAGACTGGAGACTTTTTTATGTGGTCGAAGTGGTATCCCCATAAATACTCTTTTGGGTACCCATAGAGAGTGTAGTTAGAAGCAATTTTTTACCAACTAGGAGACATGGGAAGGCAGAATCTGGAACCTGGTGCTACTGGACTGAACACTACTCTCTGCTTTATACAGCCAAGCAAATACCCTCTTACCCAGAAGGCTTGGCGGTGCAATGATCTTTAAATCTGTGACTGGAAAAGACCAGAGAAACAGAGGATTCGGTTGGGCATTTCCAACCCATTCAAAATACAGGAAATGTGGATAGAATCAAAGACAAGGTGTTCTCTCAGGGGGACATGGTGACACACTCCTGGAATCTCAACACTTAGGGAGCCAGAGGCAGGGGTAGTGGGAGTTTGAGGCCAGCCAGGGCTAAGAATGCATTGCAGGTCAAAGTCAACAAAAATGAAACCAAACAAATAAATAAACAAGCGCTGGTTGCCTCTTTAAAAGGCCAAACTATGGACACAGTAAAATGAGCATTTATCGGGGGTGGGGGATGGGGAAGGGGAAGGCTGAGGGGATGTCACAAAGACTTTCAGGTCAGTCAGCCTCCTCTGCAAGACACTATAATATCAGCTACATCTCATCTCATTGAGGATCAGAACACTGAGAAGGCCCCCTTAATGGCTGATGGACTTCTGGTGATAATGCCATATCATAGTGAATTCATTGATAGTAACAATTATATTCCTCTGGTGGGGCTGTTGACCGTGGAGGAGGCTGTGCACATCTAGAGGTGGAGAGTGAATGGGGAAGTCCGAATCTTCCAGGCAAGCTTTCTGCGAGCCTAAAACTGCTCCTTTAAATTAGTCTGATTTTTAAAAGCTGTTCCTGTAACTTGGTATCCGAGGATGCAGAAGATGTTCGGTTTCTGAGAAGCATCATGTGTGATCCCAGCTGCTGCTGCTGGGCCAAATGGAGACTGTGTCCCCAAGTCAACACACAGTCTAGGACACCACTTACAGGACTGGACTTGGAAACTCAAAATAGGCGAGAGACTTCTTCATGTCATTCAGGTGACATTGTTGCGGCCGTGAAAATGCCTCACTCTGATTTGCTACAGGAGCAAAGTTGGATGATGGCCTCAGACGCTGTCACATGGGACCACACTTATGCCAAGTCCATGTATTCACCAGACTGATGCCAATCACCATGGGGAGAGCATCGTGGCAGTCTTTGTTCCAGTAAGATGGACTCGTCCAAGGACATGTACCAGCCTTGCCTTGAGCGTTCCCCATAGTCCTGCATGGATCTCTCTGGACACGTCATTGTGGTCCGGATTTGTCTTTCCTCCCTTCCAACATCCCTGCTTGCCTTCCATCTTTCTATAGGTGCTAGCTCTGCACTGCTGTCTATAGACTCCTTTTGTTTTCTGCAGGTGTTAACTCTGCACTACCGTCTATAGACTCCTTTTGTTTTCTATAGGTGTTAACTCTGCACTGCCGTCTATAGACTCCTTTTGTTTTTATAGGTGTTAACTCTGCACTGCTGTCTATAGACTCCTTTTGTTTTCTATAGGTGTTAACTCTACACTGCCGTCTATAGACTCCTTTTGTTTTCTGTACGTGATAGCTCTGCCCTGCTGTCTTCAGACTCCTTTTGTTTTTCTGTTCTCTCCTCCACATGGAATTCCATCACAGCATCTGCTTCTGGCACAGCCGAAATGCCACCTTCAGCATTTCTTTCTCTACCAGCCAAACACTGTTGCCGCTCCAAAAACAAAACACAGTGTTTGCTGTGACTGGGGTGAGACGTTTATTTGCTTAAAGATCTCATTTATTTCTAAGTCCCCTGCTAAGCTGGAAATGAAAGCTTTGTTTCTTTCATTCTGATTGGCTAATCATAAAGCCCTCCTGTATTTTGTAACTTTTTGTAAGATAGGAACAAAACACTATTCTCGGAACTGACATACTGTTACCCATTGGGATGATGAGATGAAAAGCGAAAGGCATCTTGGTGCTGATGTGGGATTTCTTAGGGGCCATGTGGCACTGGCAGCTCTCCAAGAATGTTGGGAGCTCTTCAGAGACAAAGCAAAGATTTCCCTGCCGGCTCCTATCTCTTCGACCCTCACTGACCTGCTGTGCTGGTCAGTTTTTTGCCAACTTGACAAAAGATAGAATCATCTTTAACAAGGGAATCTCACTTGAGGGTTGACCTCCATCAGACTGACTGCAGGCAAGTCTGTAGACATTTTCTTCATTGAAGATTGATGTCAGAGGGACCAGCCCACTGCGTGTGGTGCCACTCCCTAGTGAGTGGTCCTGGGAGCCATAGAAAAAGTAGCTGAGCTGAACTGAGCCAAGGACCAAGCCGGTAAGCACCATAGTTAAATGGTCTCTGCTTAAATTCTACCCTCCAGGTTCTTCTTGCTTGAGTTGTGCCCTGAATTCCTTCAATGATGGACTGTGGTGTGGAAGCATAAGATGAAACAAGCTCTTCCCTGCCCAAGTTGGGGAGTAGTGTTTATCACAGTGACAGGAACTCAAGACAACCGTCCTCCAGATGTGAGTTCCAGACAACCAGAGACTGTCTGCATTTTTCTTGTTCTTCCTACGCACCCTAGATGCTTTGGGAGTGCCTGGGACATAGTAAGTGTGGTCATTGAACAATAATAATAGATATTCACTGAACAACTATAAACCCGGATGGATCATCCCTTTTCTTCTCTTTAGTTCTGAGCAAGATTCCTATTGGTCTGCAAAAGCTGAGTAGGTGAAGGCAAGGCATAGAGAGAAGCGTGGTCTTCTACCCCTGTGGTGCCCAGTTCATAGCTTGTCCTTGGCTCTGAGACTACTGGACTCAGAAGTGATTCTGCCTGGTACTCTCCTGCCTCATTTTATGCAGAACCCCTCCCAGGGACAGAAAATGAATCCTTCACAAACCTCAGATACTTCCTTCAATTCCATTCTCCCTAGAATGTCCACCTCTACACACACGCACACACTCACACATGCACACTGATCACAACTTCATTCTCCCTAGAATGTCCACCTCTACACACATGCACACACACACATGCACACTGATCACAACTTCATTC
>JAQHUG010000088.1:6913151-6951122 GCA_028555095.1 Dicrostonyx torquatus | reverse complement strand
AATGTCCACCTCTACACACATGCACACACACACATGCACACTGATCACAACTTCATTCTCCCTAGAATGTCCACCTCTACACACATGCACACACATGCACACACACACACACTGAGCACAACTTCATTCTCCCTAGAATGTCCACCTCTATACACACATGCACACTGATCACAACTTCATTCTCCCTAGAATGTCCACCTCTACACACATGCACACACATGCACACACACACACTGAGCACAACTTCATTCTCCCTAGAATATCCACCTCTACACACAAGCACACACACACACTGCTCATGGAAAAACATGCAGTACAGTTATGAATTTGTTATATGGCAACTCAAAGGCTTTACCATATCAGGATTTCTTTTGATTCTGAATAGTTCATTATAGAGGCTTTATAAAAAGTCAAAACATGTAATCCAGGCTCTGTAGACCAGTACTCAACGATTCTGGGACTTGAACTTTTAATTGGTTGCTCTGCAATGCATGACTTTGCCCAAGGTCATGCTATAGTGCAAGACAGACCACTCCAGCTCTAGTCATCACATCTGCATCCCAGAAAGAATAAAAGGAAAGAGAAGGGCACATGGCCTTATTTTGCAAAACCACACTTTGCTGCCAGACTGGTTTTGTCTGCTTAGCAGAAACACCTAACTAAAGGTAATGGGGAAAAACTTAAGCATGAGTAAGGTCCCTTTCTATGGTTAGCATTCAAACACACCATTTCTTTCTTTTTTTAAAAAAAATACTTTTATTTTATGCGCATTGGTACTACATCTGGATGCATGTCCATGTAAGGGTATGGGATCCCCGGAACTGTAGTTGCAGACAGTTGTGAGCTATCATGTGGGTGCTGGCAATTGAACCCAGGTCCTCTGGAAGTATACAGCCAGTGTTATTTTTGTGTTGTTTTTTTGAGACAGGGTTTCTCTGTGTAGCTTTGAAGCCTGTCCTAGAACTCACTCTGTAGACTATGCTAGTCTTGAACTCACAGATTCACCTGCCTCTGCCTCCCAAGTGCCAGGTAAAAACATGCACCACCACCACCCAGCTGCAGCCAGTGCTCTTAACCACTGAGCCATCTCTCCAGCCTCCCAAACTCACAATTTCTAACTCCTTCATTCCAAAGTTCAAAGTCAGCTGATGTCATACATTTACGTAATTGAAGCACATAAAGTCAACTGCAAGGAACAGGAAGTGTCTCTCCCAGTTGACCTCACCATGGGCATGTGTGCATCCTTCAGGAAGCATGGACACCCCACTGCCCTACTGTGACTCTGTATCTTAGACACCAACACATGTCTCTTGCTGCTGGGGTTCCCTTGAGTGTGCTAGCGAGAGAGATGGCTAAAACCAAGATATACTCTGTAACCGTGAGCCTTGACCAGCCTGTCCTGCCAGCCCTCCTTTCCGCGTGATCATATTGTCTCAGTTATCTTCTCCTTACCAGGTCAGCAAGTCCCAGCCTCAGCAGATACATCATCCAGGGCTGGATGGAACACCAGGCACACTGAAGCCGCATCCCTTGAACCAACTCTAGTGGGGGAATAAAGAGTCACTCACTGTGAAGACCGTACTCCTGAAGATTCCAGAGACTTTTTCCTCATTTTCCCTCTCTTGCTTATGGAGCCAGAATCTTGGGGGTGGATATGGGAAGCTTCTGAAGTAGATCTTACTCTGTGAAGCCCATGAGCTCTGAAAGGGACATAAATTCATATTGTGACATACTTAGAACTCTTTGACCTCCAGTTTTGGCCCTAGTTCAAAAGTCAAAGAATAAGGTTGTTCATACAAAATAATGAGATTGAATACAATACCTTATGTGCTAAAAAAGAAAAAAAAGGCTAAACTTAAGAACTAAAATTGTAAACTCCTAGAAGAAAGTTAGATGCTAATGTCCATGACTGCATTCGAAAATGATTTCCTATATGCAACACATAAAATATAACAAAAAACAGGCTAATGATGCACTGTGAAAATTCAAAACATTTGTGTATTAGAACAAGAAAGCAAAGATTCACGAAACAAGATACAATCTTTGTAAATAGTAGATCATGTCTAGTATTCAGATATATAAAGAGTGCTTATAAATAACCACACTTCAAGGAGCCAAGTATTTGAATACATATTTCCCATTTCTCTAAAGAAGAGATGCATTGAGCATGAAAAGATGCAAAACACCACATGGCAGGAGGATAGGCTTATCACTAGATGAGATGCTACTTCAGACCCGTGAAAATGAACAAAGAGAATGATGGGGAGGTGGCTCTCTGGGAAAGCGCTTGGGCCAGAGTTCAGATCCCCATCACTCACACAATGTCAGGCAGGAGTGGCAGCCTGACATAATCCCAGTCTTCAAGAGAAATTTCTAAAGAAAAGAGAATCTCCAAAGCAAGTTGGCCACATGGACTCAATGAATCAGGGAACTCTGGGCTCAGTGAAGACCTGGCCTCAAAACACAAGGGTGAGAAGGATTGAGGGAGATGCTCAGTGTTGACCTCTGGCCTTCTCTACACACATGTGTGCACACACGCACACACACACACAAGTGAGCATGCATCTGCATCCACACACACATGCATCCACACAATTGTGAATACACCTATGCACATGTTTGTTCACTAACACATACACCTAAAATGAACACTAGACACAGCAATCAAAAACAGTCAATGACAAGTGTTGACAAAGATGAGGAAATTGAAAATCTACCTTGCTGGTGAGAATGGAAAATAGTGTAATACCAGTTACCCCACAGCCCAAAACTTTAGCACATTTATTATGTGTTGTACGCACTAAGAGGAGACCCTGGTGGGTGATCAGGAGGAAGCTGCAGTTGCTAGTTTTTACACACATTGGTCAACTGTTAAAAGGAAAACTTAGTCCTTGCCTCTGAGCCTGATCTATGGGAGGTTTTGTCACTGTCGTGGGTCTGAGGCATTGAGGTCTCATGGGTCTGAGGCATTGGCTGTGCTCATGTCAACAACACACATTCCCTCAGGGCTTTGTCTGCTACCTACACTTATGGTGCGGGAAAATTGTCTGTATTCTGTCAATCATGTTTTAAATAAATGCTGATTGGCCAGGCAGGGAATATAGGTGGGAAAAACCAGACAGGAAGTAGAGGTGAGAACAGGAGAATTTGGGAAGCAGGAAGCTTCTCTGGCATTCCTGCGCAGTCCACCAAAGAAGCAACATGTGTCCCTATCCCAGCTGAGAAAAGGTACCGGCCATGTGGCTAACATAGATAAGAACAATGGGTTAATATAAGTTACAAGAGCTAGTAAGAAGACTGAGATAATGGGCCAATCAGTTTATAACCTAATATAGACTCTCTATGTGATTTTCTTTGGGGCTTGCCGGCTGTGGGGTACTGGGCGGGACAGAAACCCCAACAAGCTGGCCCTCATGTTACACACTTATGTCCAGTCCTAAATATATGCTCAAGTAAACTGAAAATTTATGTCTGACCAAATACCTGCACATGGATACCTATAAACATCCACAAAAAGTGAAAACACCCCCAAATGTCTCATCAGACGACAAAAGACAAACAAAATACGACATATCCACATAATAGTGTTCTTCTGCCATCAAAGGGAAGGCTGTACTGATGCTCGGATAAACTTGGATTCATAATGCTCTGTGAAAACATCAAACACAAAAACACCACATAGTATATAATTATGCTTATATAAAATGCTCACAATAGGCAAACCCATAGAGAAAGAAAATGGATTCGTGGTTGGCAAGGGGGATTCAGGAATCAAACCCGGTCACTAGTAGGTATGGGACGTCTTTGGAGGTGATGGAAATTAGATAATGATAAAAATACACAACTTGTGAAATAATAGAAACTGGTAGAGCATATATTTTCATCATATTTAATAGCATGTGAATTTCGTCTTACTTAGTTTTTAAGGTTAGCTGGGGTGGTAGCTTGCACTTGCAATCTTAGTTCTGGAGAGGTAGAGACAGGTAAAACCGTCCAGTTTAATTAGTCAGTTCAGGCCAACGGAAGACCTTGGTTCAAAAGCAGGGTGAGCAACACCTGATGCCTGGCCTCCACGTGCATGAGCACTCCCATGGGCACGGGCACACACACACACACACACACACACACACACACACACACACACACATTCAGGCAAGGCCTGGGTGTGGACCTCAGCGGCAGGGTGCTTGTCTAGCATGTGTGAGATTCCCAGCTGGATCCCCAGTATCGCACACAAAAGCATCAAGCTATAGGAAAAGTCCCTTTCAGCTTTCCTGTTCTGATGGAAGCAAATTGGTACCAGCAGGCCAGATTTTATTTGAAAAATTATCTATAGATTTACACAAGAGGCAAAAGTTTTAGTATACGTCTTAAAGTATGCATCAACTTTATTCAGAAGTGATGTGCATACATGTAAGTACGTGAACTGAGTCACTTAAAATCCCGTGTTTCTCTTGGTTAATTGCTTTAGCATGTACATACACATTTCTCCTAACTGCACATGAACTCAGGTTTCTCTATGTAGCCCTAATTGTCCTAGAGTTCACTATATAGACCAGGCTGGCCTCAAACTTACCGAGATTCTCCTGCTTTGGCTTCCTGAGTGCTGAAATTAAAGGTGTGAGCCACCATATCTGACCTATTTTATTTTATATGTGTGGGTGTTTTGCCTCCACGTATATATGTGTACCATGTGCCTGTCTGGTGCCAAACAAGGTCAGAAGAGGGCATTGAATGCCTTGGACCTGGAGTTACTGGGAATTTAGCAAGTACTGAGTTATCCCTCCCTTTTGTGTTTTTGAGACAGTGTCTTGCTATGTAGCCCAGTCTCTAACTTAAAGCAGTTCTCCTCCCTCTGTCTCTTGAGTTCTGAGGCTACAGGCACGTGTTCCTCCTCTTCTCCCTGTTGTCTTTTTCTAGAGAGCTCCATTCTCAGACTCTCCTTCCCTGACAGGGCCAGATGGCTCCAGCACCTCCAGATATGCATCAAGGCATGTTCCTTTTGTGTGCTTTTGGTTTTCTGGTTTGGCTTCTCTGTGTAGCTCCAGCTGTCCTGGATCTTACTCTGTAGACTAGACATGTTGTATGAGGCGCTTATTTGTTCCCGGCTGCTCAGCCCCGAAATAATCACACAGAAATCATATTATTTTCAATATTGTTTGGCCAATAGCTTAAGTGTATTTCTGGCTAACTCATATCTTAAATTAACCTATCTCCATTAATCTGTGTTATTGCCATGAGGCTGTGGCTTACCTGGTAAAGTACCAGTGTCTCCAGCAGGACTACATGGCTTCTCCTGACTCCACCTTCTTTCTCTCAGCATTCAGTTTAGTTTTCCCTGCCTACCTCTATTCTACCCTGTGCAGGCCCAAGACAGTCCTTTATTAAAGGATGGTATTCACAGCATACAGAGGAGAATCCCACATCACAGACTGGCCTTGAATTCAGAGATACACCTGCCTTTGCCTCCCAAGTGCTAGGATTAAAAGTGTGCGCCACTATGTCTGGCTTTTTGTTTTATTTCGAACAAATCCTGGAAAATCATATATTATCTTTGATGAAGAGAGGATGGTTTAAAGGTTGCAAAAATCAATAACAGAATCAACTCTTGTAACAATGCTAAATTTTGTAACATATTTATTGTTATGCATTATTGTAAAAGCTTCCACAGTGTAAAAAATAAAATCAGTACTCAAAGCCAATTGCAGAAGTTTATATTCTCATAATAAAAATGGAACTGAGAATCCTATTAAAGGCTATCTTTTATTGCACTAGATTGTTGTAAACACTCTGAATGATAAAAGTAAAGTTGCAATTATAATCTATTTTCAGTTTCTGTGTTTTGACTCATTACTCATACCATTCAATAATACAATTTATAAAAACATATCCATTTATTTTCAAGCACCTTACAAATAATATAAAGCTGTCTTGCTAATTTGATAACTAAATACCATTATTTGTTTGTAAAAGACCAATTAAGTAGGTAGGATTTTACTCTGTTAAACATGCACATGTGTGTACTGCTCGCACACATACCTTACAAGCTTGAGTAAGCAAAAAAAATTATTCCATCAGAATTGGTAGAATTCTATAGAGATCATCTGTTCAGGCAATCTTTAACAGGGAGCTATGACTATGCAGGAGATCTATATGTTAGCCATGTGGGTGGTTTGTGTCACCCTTAAAATGCTTGTAAAATGGTATGGTAATGTGTACCATGTCCATGCCTGATGACCAAGGAGGTGAGAAATGTAATTTTCTTCTGGAATGACAACCTGTGATTTCCAGGAGATTAAAAAACCAATATCCTGTGATGGATGAGGACAATTTACTGATAGACTTGGAGGTCCTGTTGGATGGTCCTGGTCCAGCGTGTGAGGAGATGGCACAGCTTCAATGGCTTACAAGGCCTTTAAAGACAAGAATTTATCTTACAAACAAACCAGAGAAAAAAAGCCATGGAGCTTCCAATACTCTCATCTACTTATAAGTATCCACGTGTCCTCATGGGACACGAGGTAGCAAATTAGTGTAGTTTCTCGGACACAATTGTCTACTAGCACAAAGGATCGGAACTCCTGGAAAGGAGGGATAAGTGAAGGAAAGAGGAGTCAGTGGTCAAAGGACAGAATTGAAGAAAGTTGAACAGAAGCAGAAAATTCAGTGAACACTTGTGTGGGAAATGGGATGGTTGGAATGAGATAAATCCCCAGAGGCTCGTGTAATCAAACACCTGGTTCTCTGTTGGTGGCTCTCTTTGGGGAGGTGAAGGAACCTGTCAGAGACATGGCCTTGCTTGAGGAAGGAGAGGGAAGGGCTTTGAAACACTATATAGCCTTTTCTCACATTGCTTTCAGGGAATGAACAGAATAGATGAGATTAGTCACAAAATAAAACAAAAACAAAAACAAAAGACAACTTGAAAATGAAGCTGGAGAGGTGATTCTATAGTTAGGAGCATGTATTGCTGATCTATCTGAAGAATTGAGTTCGGTTCTCAGTACCTATGTCATGTGGCTTTGTAACTCTAGATCCAGGGCATGTAAAACCTCTTCTAGATTCCATGTTGCACAAACACACACACACACACACACACACACACAAGATTTACAAAAATAAATAAACAATTTTTCAAGTGCCTGGAAAGACAGCAGCCAAGCAAGTAACATTCAATGTTACTCTACTAAGATCCACCCACCATGAGCTATTTCTTCATTTTAGGCGCTAAATGAACCCCACAGCCATCAGTAAACTCAGTCAGGATAATATTTCCTTTGACCTGGCAAGCTGGTCTATACCCAGTCACGACTGCTGAATTTTATTCTTTCCTGATTCTGCCTCCAGAGGCTCCCACCTGTAGCTTGAGATTGGTTGTAATCATCACACATATACACATATTGTATATTTATGGAAATCGTCAAGTACTGCAAATGAGCATGTAGTTGTCAAGTCTTTACTAACATTCACCAACCACTGCCTAGGAGTGGAGCAGGTATTAGAATTGTGTGATGCCTTAAGCAGGATTCAGCATGAGGGAAGCATTCGAACAGACCAGAAAGAAGTGAAACAACAATCATGCAGGTATCTGAAGGAAGAGCAGTCTTACTGCAGGAAATAGCAATACAAGGCTCCGATGAAAGATGACCTTGGTGGTCAAGGATAGCAAAGGAGACCAGTATGGCTAGAGCAGATGGAAGGAAGGGAAGTGGGGAGGATGAAGAAACGGAAGGTGGGAGGGGTAGCAGATGAGGTGGGAGACAGATAATCAGAGGGTGGCAGATTATGAAGGACCTTTAAGGTGATGATCAGATTAATCTTTAAGAAAAAATGAAGAGCCACTGGAGAATACACAGAGTAACGTGACCTTATTGGGATTTGGATTTTTGTCTTTTACAGTGACATGAACTACAGAATTAGTTGTGACATGTTCTAGTTCCATTTCTATGACAAGCGAACCCCACTTCTGGTGCCAATTTCTGTTCTAGTTCCCTTCCATTGCTATGACAATACCATGATCAAAAGCAATTTGGAGAAGAAAAGGACTCATTTGACTCCCACTTTTAGTACTTGTTCTCTTATTTGAGTGACATCAAGAACTCAAGGCAGAAACTTGAAAGAGAAGCCCTGGAAGAACATTACTTGGTGGATTATTCACTCACAGAATCATGCTTAGTTTTCCCATACAGCCCAAGACCACATGTCTAGGAATAGTACTGCTCATAGTGGGCTGGATCCTTATACATCAATTAATAATTAAGACTAATTCTAAAATACTTATTTTTAAGTTTAGGTGAATAGAGACATTATGAACTAGTGATCTGCAACTGAGTCCTGTTTTCAGGTAGAAAGAAAAGCCACCTGTGAGGTGGGATCCAGGAAAGTTCCTATCAAACTTTTCAGATGCTCACTGAAATGTCAGGCCAACTGATCTTGCTAACTCCTCAATCAAGGCTTTCTTCCTTTCTATCTTTTTTCTTGATTTTTTTTTCCTTTTCCTTCTAGGCTGTGTCAAGTTGATGATTAAAGCAAACTAGGACACAATAAGAAGTGATATTATGGATACAAATACATTAGAATTATTATCTGTAAGCAGCTTTAGTTCAAAAGAAGAAAGCCTTTTCTGATCAAGATGTTATAATCTTCAAGGAATTATCAAGCTACTTGTACCTTGAAATAATCAGACCAAAGCCTGATGGTCGCTCGTGTGGAAGGAGATTTTATGGAGATGTTTGCACTGATTGACAATAGTCTGTAATAGCTTTGTGAGCTTGACTACACAAGAAAATATTTCTGTCATAACTTGATAGCTAAATTAAGGCTAAAGGTGAAAATAGAACTGGGTTCATGAACTCTGTATTTGTACTTAGTGTGTATTCATAGTACAATACATATTGATATTTTTATGCATGTATATCACATACCTTGATCATGCTCTCTCTTCCCCATGGCTATTAATCCCTCCCTCTTCCAAGTAGTCTCCCTGGTATTTTCATATCTTAAAAAAAAATCTATATCCCATATGTGAAGGAAAACATACAATGTTTGTCTAAGTCTGGCTTATTTTGCTTAGCATCAGGATCTCCAGTTCTACCCCTACTCCTGAAAATGTCATGATTTCATTCTACTTTATGGATAAGTAAAACTCTATTACATATTATATGCAATATACTCTCTCTCACTCTCACACACACACTCCATTATATATTATATACAATACTCTCTCTCTCTCTCTCTATCTCTCTCTCTCTCTCTCTCTCTGACACACACACACACACACCACATCACATCATATTTTTATTATCTATGTATCTGTTGATGGACATCTAGGTTGATTCCATAACTATTGTGAATACAGAAATAAACCTGTGAGTACAGATATTTCTGCTGTATATTGAAAGAGTCCATCAGGAAAATACACAGGAGTGATATAGCTGACTTTATTTTTAGACAAGAATATTAATGATGTTTCACCCCTGAAGAAATGTTAATGTTTGGGAAAGTGAGACTGCCGCTCTCCGTGGTGCTGAAACATCAACAGTTACAGGATGATGTTTGCCTAACTTAATGTCTTTATTCTTTAGAGTTGAGGCTACCAGCCTCACATTTATTCATGTGAATAAATGCTGTGTGAGTGAAGGGAATAAAAACCAAATAGTGTACCAAAAAGATGTTTTAAAATTCAGACTCTTACAATTGGAAAAAATTTCAGTGTGCATCTGGCATAATCTCTTAATTCTGCTCCCGAGGAAACAGATGCAGGGAGCAAGCTCACTTGTCCTATATAAAAAACACCCCCAGTCAGGACTTCCCATCCTTGTGTAGAACAGAGCCCTAACAGAGGCTCAGTGTGACTTCCGAGTCTCTGCAGAAGACTTCCACCATTTCTCAATATGACATTGCATCTAACTGGTCTGCCGTGATTTCTAAAGGCTGGGGTCTGAGAGTTTGGGTTTTGAGATATGTAAAAACATGACCCATAATTTGTGTGGCTGATTGTGCTCAGTGGGGCTATATATCAGTCTTTCGGTGACAGTAAGTGACACTGCAGAACAGGAAGTACCCAGGAACTCATCCTGTAGAGGTTCAGTGAAGCAAAGGTTCATCAACTGATTAGTCATCTGGCTAGTTTTTCAAAGGGAAAAGAAGACAAGAATTTTCTGACATGGTACTCACGCTGGCAAACATTGGGGAGGGCTTTTGTTTGTTTGTTTTTGTTTTTTGGGTTTTGGTTTGGTTTGGTTTTGGCCTGGTATCATTTAGGTAAACAAGGACATGCCTAAGAGATAAGATTTGCATATGTGAGGAAGTTACTTTAAATCTTCGTTTTAATTTTTATGGAATTCTAACTGCGTGAGTGCGTATTTTTAACACAAAGCACACACAGACATTAATAACTCATGAAATACAGCTGAGATAGTGGAAGGCCGCCTACAAGAAAGAGACTAGGGAAGTTCCTTCCTACCCTTCCGGAAGCTCACTGAAACCTCAGGGCTCAGATGCAGGCAACTCAGCTGTTCCAAGAGGCAACATCATTCAGCCTCGGGGCCCCAGAGCCAAGAACAGGTGCAGAGGCTACCAAGAGTTACCTTAAGACCCACATTGTGAATGAAAGCCAGGAAAAAGGACTTTCTTGGATGTTTCTGCAGCCTGTGCTAAAGATGGAGAATCAAGACAAACAGAAAGACTATCCTCAGGTACACCAGTCCCTCTTTCTTGCCTGTACACATGACACTTCAAACCCAGAGAAGCTGAGGGTGCCTCCAGTCCTGCCTGGCGTTCTCTCTGACTGAATCATTTGAGCCTTGCTGAAAGCCATGACTACTCTTTCTCCCACATTAGTCGATCATCCTTCTATCTATCTATCTATCTATCTATCTATCTATCTATCTATCTATCCATCCATCCATCCATCCATCCATCCATCTATCTATCTATCTATCTATCCATCTATCTATTATCTCTCAATCATCTATCTATGCATCATCTATCATCTATCAATCACCTGTCATTTCTCTATGTGTCTATCTATTCTCAATTACCTTTTCCACTTAATTTAATGTATGATTTCCTTACAGTTATAAGAACACACCCTCTTGCAGACTTTTCCCCCCACAAATGAAGTGTACTAACAAGGACCAGAGTCTTCATCTCTCGTTGTATAGAGAGAATCTAGGGAACCAGGTTTGCTCTTCAAAATGCCTGGAACAAGGAAACTGCTGGGTCAGAACGCCGCTGCAGAACGGGACCCTCCACCCTCATCTGCCCACAGAGCTCAGATTTCCTGAGCCCAGGAGATGTCTGACACCAGGGAAGTTTAAGGAGACTAAATAAATGATTGGGGGTGGAGTAGGAGAGGCTCCTGAAGGGTTGAGTCTTGTTCCGGAAAGGCCCTCAGGAGGCTGTAAGGCAGCGCCAGATCCTGCACTGCAGGCTGAAGCCAGTTTAATTGCTGGTAATTAAGGCCGGATCTATAGTTTCTGGGCATGCCCAGTGGGGGAGGGGCTGTATTTCTGACCTCCGGTGAGCTGCAGAGGAAGCAATCAGTGCTCCACCGAGCTTGCAGCTCTGTAGCTCATAGCGGGGCCTGTTGCTGGGCAATTTTCAGCAGGAGGGGTCTTTGTCAAGCTGCTTTTTGAGGATAGAAACTTCTCTTTTCAAAGGAAATCAAGACAGAGTAAAAATAGTTAATCCTTATGGAGCGTTGACTAGCGGTCTGGCATTGTGTTAAGCAGGCTTAATTCTCAAAAGATGACAGTGGGTGAATTTTTAATTGATGATGGTAAGATTAGATAATTCACTCAAGATCCACAGTTGGCACAGAATTAAAATCTAATTAATTGGATTCCAGAATCCCGGCCGTTGGACACTGCAGTCTTCAGCAGGGACTGCAAACTGGTGACCTTGTAAGTCTTCAAGGTGTATGGCTCCCACGTTCTCTTTGTTTTTTTTTCTTTTCTTTTCTTTTGTTGACTGGCCCTAAATTGTTTCTCAGGAATAAATTTTTACAAACATTACTTACTTACATCTTACATCAGTGGCAATGGCGCTAGAGCAAACTACGCAGTCTCCATGCAGCATGGTGAGAACCCCCAACCACGTGATGAACCTTGTGGTCCTTTCCTTGCCCGTGGTTCTTGCCTGCCAGTGTTAGCTCACACATCTGCCTGTGCTTGTCCACTGGTTTGCTGATCCACTGGGTGCCAGGGTTCCTACTGAGAGCTTTAAGGGATGGCCCAAAGAGGATAACCTCAAAGACTTAATATGAAGAATCTTCACTTACCCAGCAAGAAGCCCCATTGTGGGGTCCAGCTCTCTCTCTTCAGCACCAGATTGAAAAGTACCAGCAAACTGTCTGGTTAACACCACGGGCTGGCCTTTAGGAACTGGGAGTTTGCAGCCACCATGGCAGACACGAATCCTGTATATGACATAACCTGGCTCAGTCACTGTACCCCAGCGGAGTGCTTTATTCAGCCTGTTAGGGTGGGGGACTGCAGAGAGGTGGCTGCATTGCTAGTATCTGAACCTCAGAAGGAAGCGCATCACTGTAGACTGCCTAGCTCCAGGAGGAGTTAGCGACCATCTCTGCTCACCTGATGGCTGCCCTAGATGGAAAGAAAGAAGCCTTTCGCGGCCACAGTCCCTTTCATGGTTTAATTCATATCGCTTTTAAATATGGAAATGGCCAATGAAAATTCAGATTTCTGATTTTCTTGAGGAGAGGAAAAAAAAAGAAAACTGCTGATAGAATCATGGCAGCAATGAACTGGGCTTGAGTAGCCATTGCCCCTTTAGTGGAGGGGGCCTCCAGCTTTTCCTGTTCTACTGCTCCCTGAATCCATGCCCTGCTTGGCATGCTGAGACTGTGACACAGTTTCTTATACAGCACAGTATAACAGAGAATAGGGAAGGCTTAGGATAAAGAGGTGAGGCAGGTAAGGCTCAAATATACCAGCAGCAGGGATGCTTACACTCATTCATTCAAAGAGGAAAAGCTCATTGCTGAGTCCAATTTATCCCCAGTCTCATTTGGAAGCTCAGATAAGCAAGCAGAGACGAGCCAGCTCAGGGTGGGATGAGAGTCACAAAAATCCCAAGACGCATTGCGGCCCCAGACCGAGTGTCTCTTCTAGTATGCTTTTAAGAGATTGCATTTCATGAGACTTGGCCATAAGCTCTGCTGTCTCATGCCGGCCTGCCCGTCCAGCTGGACAGAATCCGTGAACTAAAAGCTTGCCACTTCCAGAGAAGAAGGACATTTGACTGTCTGCAGCTGGCCAACCTCACCAGCCTGCTAGCTTTGGGGTAACCAAATGGGAAATTCCACCTGTCTTGCAAGTTTCTTGCCATGTCTGTCTGCTTCTAGTACCTGCAGGGTTCAGGTTCCCGTCTCTCCATCCACAACCCATTAAAAGGCTCTGGAGACTTAGTGGGGAGAATTACTCAAAGGCAAGGTCTATCATGAAGTGGGTGCCAAGGTACATACATTTTTGTGACATACATGTTAAGGAAGAATGATCTCATAAGTACTGCCTAAGATGCAAAAGGTCAAGTCCATCCCTCCCAACCACTTCCACCTCACCAAGTTCCACCAGACTCCAGAGGGCTTTGTCTTAGAATACAGCCTTCTAGACATTGGAGGGACAATGAAACCTTGTCTATTGACACTGTAGGTAGCTAGGTTTTCTCCTGAGGACCTGGAGGGCAGCCAGCTTGTTCACACTTTGGTCAGCTGCAAGAGTCTAGCCTGCTGCATGCAGGCTCCTCTTTTCCCAGATTAGTTCTTCAAGACTCTCTCTACAGACTAGCTCAAAAATGGCTGCCTTTTCTTCAAGCTGCACCTCAAAGCTTCCGGGAGAATGAGCAGGGATGATGTAGTAGAATGTCTGAATGTGACATCTCTCCCTGTGTTAAATGCTTTCTCCCCAGATAGTGACACTACTTTGGGGAGCTTCTGGAAACTTCAGAAGGTGGGACTTAGCTGGAGGAAATAGGTCACTAGGGGCAGGGCCTTCAGGAGAATCTCATCTCTGGTTTCAACCCTTCTGGAGGTGAACAGCCCCTCTGACATCCAATCCCATCGCCATGATGTTCTGCTTGGGAGTACAGGGCCAAGAGACCTGGTCTGAACCCTCTGAGACTGAGTCAGTCTAGCTTATATGAGGTTGTTATCTTGTGGTTTTTGTTTGCATTTCCATAAAAGCTAAGGTTGAGCATCTTTTAATGAATTTACCATGCATTTATATATTCTTTGGAGACTATCTACTCAAATTTTCACTTATCTTAAAATCAAATTATTTACTTTTAGAATTGAGATATAAGAGTGTCTTAATATAGCCTACATGTAAATTTACTTTTTTCAATTTATTTTTATTTTATGTGCATTGGTATTTTGTCATGGGTGTTGGGTTCCCCAAAACTGGAATAATAGACAGTTGCGAGCTACCATGTGGATGCTGGGAATCGAACCCAGGTCCTCTGGAAGAGTAGTCAGTGCTCTTAACCACTGAGCCATCTCTCCAGCCCTATATGTAAGTTTCTCAACTGATAAGTGATTATACTTCAACACTAAAGTATTATATGTTCTATGATATGTTTATGAACTTTTAAGTATTGACAGAAGTTTCCAAGCTAATTTACTGTTTGAGAATGCATTATTATTATTTTGAGAATGCATTATGATTTGAATAAGAAGTCCCTCCTCCCAGGCTCCTGTCTTGGGGAGGAACTGGAGGGACCTCGCTGGGGACGTACGTCACTGGGGATGGATTGCTGAGACAATATTGTCCCTGGTCCCATCCTGTCACTCTGCCTGCATCCTGTGTGCCGTGAGGTCAGGAGTTCATTTGCTACATGCTTGTGCCATCAAGACGCCAAGTCACTTCGGACAGAATCCTCTGAAACTGAGAGCCAAGCAAGTTCCTCCTTCCTCAGACTGGTCTGTGACAACTTTTGCTACAGCAACAAGAGAAGCAGCTGCAACAACCGCAACCGAGAAGGACAGGCAGCATCAAATGGGCTCTGAGCAACAGCGCCACTGGGGTCAAAAGTGCAGTCCCCAGAAGGCACACAACCACCGCCATGGGAATTCTGGCCTATCAGACGGTCCACATCCAAATGTGGAAGTTCTATACAGTTATGTTTGGTAGCTTGGTATGCTTCCAGCATTGACTGACTTTTCATGAACAAGTATCCCTGGTTAGATGGACTGTGTACCCCTCGCTCCCTCTGCCTTCCCCACAGGTGTGAGCATAGTGCCCGATACCGAGTTGAGGTGGGTCAGTTTCCATGGCTGAGATGAAGCCAGCATCAGAATTCAGAGCTTTCTGGTAAGAACCAACCCGATTCTTCATCCTGGTTGTCACCAACAGCTTCTTTGTAGCTGGTGGCTTTACCGCATTTTCAGCTGCTTATGTCTGAACAACCCGGAAGGGCAGAGGAGCATGCGGACGTTGCCAACTGAGGAAGTAGCAGGAGACAGGAAGGAGCAGGAGGCCTATCTCAAGGTTACTTAGGGGGCCAGCACCTGACTGATCAGGAATTAGCATAGATGTTACCCTGCTAAGCCCACAGAACCTGATTGTTTATTTAAAAGGTAGGTTTATAGCCATTTAAAAGAGGAAAAAAACGGCCTAGACGTGTGTGTGTGTGTGTGTGTGTGTGTGTGTGTGTGTGTGTGTGTGTGTGCTGGGGAGTGTAGATCACATTTTCAAGAGAAAGGAAGCACCCAGAAAACAATAAAGCTGGAGGAAAGAAGGTAGCCCTTAGACCCTCTAACATCTACATTTCAGGGACAGAGACAATGACTCAAGCCAGCTCGGATGCTTCAGGGGCATTTGTGTTCAATTTGATTTATCATTTAATGTATTTGCTCATTTAGGCCATGACTCATTGCTTCTCAAAAGTCTGTTTTTAGCTATTGCTTCTCAGTGGGATTTTTCCACATATCAGATGCTCAACTGTGTGTCTAAGAGGGCAGCGTCTGCCTTCAGGCTGGAAGACTGACCATCCAGTTTTATTAAATTATAAAAGGTTGTTGTAAAAATGTCTTCCACTAAATTTGTTAAGATTGGATTGTCAGCCTAATCCCAGCACTTGGGAGACAGAGACAGGCAGGAGCTCTGAGTTTAAGCCAGCCTGGTCTACAAAGTGAGTTCTAGGTCTGTCATGGTTATAGTGTGAGACCATATTCCCAGAAGAGTGGGGAAGGGATTGGGATGAAACACAAATCATCTTAAATATGTCATAAAGGATAATTCTGAAGTACCCAGAGGGAGATGGAACCATCCACCTATGTGTTGTGGTCGTAATATTTCAGCATGTGATTTCTGTCCTCAGAAAGAAATCGAATGGGAATGGGAGCGGAGAGAGAGATGACGGAATGCTGGCAGAGCTAGAAATGGGGCTGTTAATCGGGCAGTAATGACTGGAGAAAAGCAATCATTCTATGGAATAGTGAAATGCCCTACATTGCAGCTCCAGGGAAGATGGGCCAGCCTGGCCGGGGACACGGGTGAGGAACAAGAGAGAGAAAGACTAACAACATGACAAACTGCTTGGCTGTTGACAAACAACCATTTGTTCTCCTTCATTTCCCCAGTTTATAAGTGAGGTTTGCCTATATCATGGGTAAATGCATGGGCAAATTCTGGAATGATATACCAGGTGAGTAAATTCTGGAAGAGATACAGAGAATTAAAATTGGTAAAAGTGGAATGGCTGCTTTTCAGTGTAAACGCCTCATTGCTGTTTGATTTTTCTAAGTAACAAAATAATGCATTAATTAAAATTTTATGACAGAATGCAAGGCTGTATGTCTGGTCTGTAGCGCTGAAAAAAGAGAGAAAGTACAAATGAAAATGGAAGAGAAAAAGAGAAAGCATAAACCAGGCATGGTGGCACACGCCTCTAATCCCAGCACTCGGGAAGCAGAGGCAGGTAGATCTCTGTGAGTTCAAGGCCAGCCTGGTCTGCAAAGCGAGTTCTAGGACAGAGAAAACTGTTACGCAGAGAAACCCTGGAGAGAGAGAGAGAGAGAAAGAGAGAGAGAGAGAACGCAAGCAGGAGACTATGGGGTGGGCGGACTCTCAGGTTGCACACCCATTGTAAAAATCAGAATTAGAAGCCGTGTCTAGAAGAACCACCTGCACTCTTGCACTAGGAGTGTACAGAGATACCTTCACAAGGAGAACTAGAAATCCTTACCTGTACCTGGAGCAGTGGGTTTGAGGCAAGGCAAAGAACCTGGGCTATAGAGCTGGGGACCAGAGGCCAGAACTTTAATGAGGTTCAACAGGTGAAACCATCTGCTAACCCAGGAAGAAGTTAGCAAATGGGCAGGCAGAGCAGAGCAGTACGGCCAGAGGTCAGAGGCCAGGGAATAGAGGGACCAGCACCAGCAAGCAGGACTTCAGGATAGAGATACAGTTATCAAATGTCCATCCGTAAGTCCATTCTTTGTTCTTAATTTTTAAATGTACATTGGTGTTTTGCCTTCATTTATATATGTATTAGGGTGTCAAATCACTTTGAGCTGGATTATAGACAGTTGTGAGCTGTCATGTGGGTGTTGGGAACCGAACCCAGGTCCCTCAGAAGAGCAACCAGTGCTCTTAACCGCTGACCCATCTCTCCAGCCCTGGTAAAGCCACTCTGAGCCCAAGTTGATCAATGTCATCAGTAAGAGGACTTAGCATCTACATCCTGACCAGAATGGCTCCTGAGATTATACCCTGAGTTAATACCACCTACTATGAGGACCTCACTTAAATCTCAGCTAGAAATGAGCCTGGGGAGCACTTCTAAAAAGAAGAGACTGCGATCTTAGATATCTATTAACAAGGGAGGGGAGTCATGATGTGGAGAAGAATGAATGCTTCAGGAAGTCTGGAAGAGTCTAAAGGTTGCACTGAGCGGCCCTAAACTATGGGGACTGCCTGGGCGATGCAGGAGCTAGGTGCCTGGAGCCTTCTTTTACCACATCTACTCCTGTCCTAAACAAATGATCAAAGCCATTGATTATTATCACTAATTACCACATACCAACCTATGTCCTCAGAGCTCATCTTTGGGAAGCAGTGGATCCAATGCCTAAATAGAAGGTGGGGGAATACACCCCTCCCTCAGATCCCTTCAGCTGCAGGGCTTTGGGGCCATGCCTTCAAACTGACTCTGATAACAGAGCCACGGACCATGGGGTGAATTGGAAATGGGTCTGAGGAACAAGAGCAACGGAAGGAAGGCATGGAACTGAGAGGCAGACATGTTGGTGAAAACCAGCCCCCACTTGAGACGCTCAGGGGAGCTAGAAAGGTTTGCATCACTCTGAGCAGAGGCAAGAACCACGGGGCAGACGCCTCAGGCCACCAGCTGTGAAATGAGGTCTTGTGGCAGGCTGTGGCTTCAGGACCGTAGCGTGACATCTCATGCATCCTGAAGGAGGGTAAAGGATGCCAGCACTGGGCTCCACTACTAGCATAGGGAGAACTGTGTTCTGGACCCAGCACAGCATTGAGCACCCAGCAGTAAGATGGGAAAGTCCTCAAGCCTAGAACCTCTGCAGACTTCGAGCTAGATGGAAGGCAACTGTCCACAGGCTGTAGACAGTAATCAACCGCTAAGCCTTGGTTCTGTTGTTAGATGTGTGTCCACCACGGCACAGCAACCAGCCTCTCATCTGAAGAGGGAAAATGCACTGCGTTTCTTGGTTTGTTCCTATCCCTTCTTACAAACAGGTTAACTGCGTGGGAATATTTATGTGTTTTTCCCCTGTATTCTGTTCCACACAAAAAAGGAGTTTATATATATATATATGTAGTTTAATATATTTATAATTTTTATGTATGTATATACTTATATATTATAACTGAAAATCGTTTTTGTTTTGCTTGTTTTCTAAGTTGGTGAGAAAGGCGATGCCAGGGTCTAACACGGCAAATTACAAATGCAGGGACCACAGCTGGGGCATAGCTCAGTGATAGAATGTTAGGACCTGGCACACGAAGCAACAGAATACAGGGCCTTGAGAGACCACAGACGCCTTGCCTTTGGAATGTAAATGGAAGGGATTCTGCATTTTTTTTGCCCTTCAAACAGAAACCAAGTACATCAGCAAGGGGACTACACGGAATGATTATTCCTTCGTTCTGAGGCGCCCCTGTCAGTTCTGAATGGAGCCTTCCATCATCAGCTCAGGTATCCATGACAGCAGCAGCCCTGAGCACTTGCTGAAGGGCAGCCCTGGGCACTACATCATGCAATACATTTTCCTGGCGAGATCTTAGTGAGGAGGATGCTTCCCGATCTAGAGACCCAGGTCTCTAAAATGCCTGTCTCCTTTTCTCCAGAGCTCCCTCTCTTTCTGATACTTTCTCAGTGAGAGGAAAGAAAGGCAAGCAGACATCTTCTGCCTTGCTGTGTGGTCCCAGAGAACACAGGAAGAGTCAAACATAGGCACAGGGCTGGATCAGCAGATTCTGACATCATAAAACCAAGGTCGGATCTAGCATTTGTGTTTCCGATGCTCTCCCATGGGCAGGCTCATCACGCAATTTTAGCAGCTGATGTTGAGGATCACATAAGTCCTCCGAGCAGACAGGAAAGAACGGGTCTCCTGGGTTGGTTCCTTCCTTCCTCTGCTTATTCAGCATCTTCTCCCTGTGAGCAGGGAGCAGCTGGGCTTAGTGAGTTGGAACCCAAGCAGATCAATAGCATGAAGATGTGAAGGCGTCGTTAGCAGAGCACTAACGCTCACTGCACACACATCCAGGGTGCCAGTCACCGAGGAAAGATTAAGTAGAGTCAGTCTGATGTCAGATGATTCATTGTGCTGGAACATGGGACATTTTTCTGCCTCAGTCACTTAATGTAGCTTCAGTGAGGGGGACTCCATATTGTTTTTGAGTATTTGCAGTGATGCTTTAAGTGCAATGTTTACATAAGTAATAAAAATGCTACCTGTCAATACATACAATATATATGTATACATATATGTACATAGGCAGTGTGTCTGCTAGTTATACTGTGCAAAACAAAAATTGAACATAGCTTTTGTGGCCCTAGATCATAGTGTAAGGCAGCCAGATGCCAAGTTCTTTGACAAATGACAGCGGTAAAGTAATAATCGCTCACATGTTTTTGCAAAGTCAAGTTTTTGCAGTTTTGAGATTTGTTGTTGTTGTTGTTGTATTTTTCTTAAACAAAGGCGCAGTACCAGAGCAGGGAATAGTGACTTTTGATCTAAGATGCTTAGAATCCTTGCTGATGTGTTGCCCCGCCCACACAGGAACACTCTTCTGTAGGAGGGAGCAGAGAGGCGGACCTATGTCATCATGCCACCTCCTTCCTGATGCTCACTACCTGTCTCCTCTACATTGTGCTGAGGGACAAGGTTCCTAACTCAAGCTAAAAATCCCCTGTGCTCCCATAAGAGCTGTGAGGTGGGGGCGGGCACGCTCGGTAAAATGGAGGAGGAGAATGGATACGTTCATTTTTTTTTTCCTGGTTAAAAAAAAAAATTCCAGGAACACCTCTCTTCAAAATTAGATAGATCTCATGAAATTTGACTGAGGCCATGCATGCAAAACTGTTAGCTGTGTCAAAGGCCAAGAGCCTGTCTCTCATGGGGTCTCGCATTGTCACAAAGACTTCTGCACGGACGCAATCCAGACAGAGACGTTTCGTTAGGCGTCTGGTCACCCAGATAAAACTGCCCTGCTTGTCCTTTGTCTCACCTACGATCCTAATAGGAGAAAAAGGAATCACACAAGCCTGTGGTCCTAGGCATCCCTAGACCCTGAAGGGTAATGCCACAAAGCAATAGAAATCCTTACAGAGACGACGCATAATGATTGATCCGTTACTATTTGGAAAGAAGGAACTACTGGGCTAGCACAGGACTAAACACATCTTATCTGAGTCCCGATAAGCTAGAAGGCTGGGGTCAGGAAGATACTGGCCCTTAAAACAAGCCCACAAATCTCAACTCCTTGTTGACATATCCCAGGAGAAGTGCTGAGTGAGGCTGAAACGCCTCCATCTGTCACGCGGCTTATGTAAGTGGGTGGAACAATTGCCAGCACGGACTATTTATTTAAGCACTTGCTGTCTTTCTGGGACATGGTTGACCAAAGGTGGGCTAGGCTCTATTTGTCTTGTTATATTGGCCTTCTGCTGGATTAATTTAAAACAGCTTTTTAAATAAATTATAGAGGCCTCCGGATACCTCTAAACTGTGACTGTGTATAAATATTTAGGAGCAGTAATGGCATAAATATAATGTACTTCTAACTCTTTCACAAATACACTTGAAAGCGCTTGGTACGCAATGACAGACTTCTTCAAATAAGACAGCATTCTCTAAAGCACTGCTGTTTACCAACGAAAGCGCTGTTGCCTACAGGAGACAATAGGCTCAGAGACGGTAGCGTGGAAAAAATTAGAAAACACCAACTAGTTACTATGCAACAGAAAGACAAGGAAAGCCCTCATGGTTCTCACCCAAGCTGCACTGCTTGAGCTAAATCAGAGAAAGCGGAAAACAGCTCAAGCAGGTTCACACCGTGGGAGCTGGTGTATGTGTCTTCAAAGTTCAGGCAATCCAGAGCCTTGCAATTTTTACCTCAACAGTCTCTGTGTTCTGTAGACCTGGGCTTGGTGTTTTCTGTGGGGCATTAATCACACCCACCCTGGGAGAGACATGGTGCTCGAGACATAAGGAGACTGCGGAAGAACTAGGGAGACCCTAAGTTACTGCAGGAGTGCCCCAGAAGTGCAGCAGAACCTTTCCTTTCGGATCCAGTGCTGTGCCCAAGGTAAGAAGAGGATGCCCATCCCCCAACATGTCATTGCATTCATCTCTACCTGGGTTCGAAAAGGGAACTACTAGAAACCTTCCTTGGGGAAGGATCTTGTTACTCAACATAAAGTTGATACCAGCAACTTCTCACTTTCAAGTAGTCAATAAGAAATTATCTGACCTGAGTATGATGGCATATGTGTTTAATCCCAGCACCCCTGGAGCCTGCAGCAGGAAGAGTCTAGGCTCCAGAAGGGGACCTTGTCTCAGAAACAAAGCAAGGAAACACATAAAACAAGCAAACAAGCCAGGCGGTGGTGGCGCACACCTTTAATCCCAGCACTCGGGAGGCAGAGGCAGGCAGATCTCTGTGAGTTCGAGACCAGCCTGGTCTACAACAGCTAGTTCCAGTGCAGGCTCCAAAGCCACAGAGAAACCCGGGTTTGTCTTGAGAAAAAAAAAACAACCCCCCCCAAAAAAACCAAGCAAACAGAGGACTAGAGATATGACCCAGCAGCTGAAAGCTCTTACTGCTCTTGGAGAAGACCCAAACTGGGTTCCCAGAATGGGCATAAGCAGTTCCGTCTCCACGGGATCTGATGTCTCGGGCCTCTGCAGGTATCTGCACATATCCACCCTCACCTACACACAATCAAAAATAATAGAGACACTTCAAATACAGCATGTGTGATGGCTCATGCCTGTAATACCATACTTGGAAAGTAGAAGTAAGACCACTTCATGTTCATGACCAACCTCATTTGTAGAGTGAATTCCAGGTTAGTGGAGGGGGTTACATAGTGGGACCTATTCCCAAAAGACCTAGCCAATCACACACACTTACACGCATGCACGCACACACACACACATATGCACACGTACACGCACACACACACATGCACACATACACGCACACGCACACGTACACGCATGCATGCACACACACACACGTACCCGCACACACACATGCACACATACACGCACACACACACGCACACGTACCCGCACACACACACATGCACACATACACGCACACACACACACGCACACGTACCCGCACACACACACGCACACGTACACGCACACACACGCACATGTACACGCTTGCATGCATACACACACAAATGGATTTAAAAAGAAATAATCTGACTGAAAGCCACCTGGGTCTCATTACAGATATTGTATATAGTTCTTTAACTATTTTCTAGGGACATTTCTTGCAGAATTGCTAGGGCAGACAATAGAGAACTCTGCATTGGACAAACTGAAAATCAAGGTGCCAGCAAGCCACAAAGGGCAAGAACCAAGTGGTAAAATCCCATGAAAACGTGAAGTGTTCATGCGTTTTCCTGCAGTCATGCTTTTTAAAATCAAGATGATTTATTCACATTATTTCATTGAACCTAATAGTTTCTTTACCCATCTTCACCCTCCTGTGACCTTAGTTTTACGATATAACTGTGTCGATTACAGTCTGGTTGGATACAAATCAGCTCTGAGACAGCCTATTTGACAATGTGGCAGGAGCCGCAGATAAACAAGGACAGTTGAGTTATGAGATGCAGAGGAGTTGGAGACTCACCCAGAAGTGACAGCCTGCAGGATGGGAGGTAATCTTCCTGGGACCTAGCAGGAAGAAACCAGCTTGGAGAAAACAAAAAGCAAAACAGCAACAACAAAGCAAGAACAACCTTTGCTCTGACCTGGCCTCCTCCCAAGACATTTCTGCTTTGTCCCATCCCAGCTTTCCCAGACTGGGCACCTCGGAGGTGTTCACTATTTCATTTCATCCTCCCGAGAGCCCTGACAGGTGAGTTGTTAGTCTCTGCCTTACAAATGACAAGTCCGAGAAGTGGAAGACTTGCTTGGGTAGCTGGGTGGCTAGGGCACACATTGGAGTTTGTGAATGCCACGCCAAGCAGAATATTGAAGTTTTTCTTTCTTCCTTGATTTCTTTTTATCCCAAGGCTAAACTGCTGTGGTCTTCAGGCCCACCGCCCTCCACTTGGGGAGTCTAGTACTTGCGTTCTGACGGAGGAAATAGCAACAAATCACTTGAACTTCAGCTCTGCGTTGCCATCTGCGTCAGCAGCAATGTTAGGGGTGTCACTCAGGAAGAGGGTGAACCGCTCAAGGAGTGCATCATTGCTGGGTTCTGCAAAATTGCTGACAGGCACTGAAATGCAAGGACATTGAGAAGAGACCAAGGTCTTAGGGGGCCTCTTAGAAGCCCAAATGCCTCTGAATTGTTTTCAGATATCAGCCAGAGAATCCATTTCCTTCCACAGCCTAGAACTTAGAGAACCTCTGCAGTGGCTCCTGAGTGCCCATTTTATCCCTGTCCAGTTATTGATGAGCCAGAAAGTCTTTGCTTTTCTGCTAACACTCATCTTCTGCTATTTATTTGAGATACATTTGCTGTGGTAAGAATCGAAACATCACCTCCACAGTGCCCAAGGGGAGCAGAAATAAAGCCCTGCCTCTCCTCCCGGGAGACTTCTCCTAAGAAATCATGTAGCAGAAGCAAAGAGACACCCAATCATGTTTTAAGGATCGGAAATGTGCAGTTGAGAAGCTCCACATGTCCCTCTTCCATAAATCACAGGCTTCCCAGCCTGGAGGGCCAAGCGGCTGTGAGCAGCTTCCAAGCTCATTCATGCCTCAGCCCAGGCAGGAGGAAATCAGGAACTCTGCCCTACCGGCTGCCATCATAACATGGGGGTGGAGAGCGAGGTGCCAATCGCTACACAATTCAGAAAGTGGTGTGGAATCCAACTGGGCTTCTCTTGCTGGAACCTTCTACCCATTCCCCTCTCACGAGAGAACTGAAGGAATGGCACAGGAAGCAAAAGTATCCTTCTCGAGGATGAAGACTCCAACACCCTATAGTTTTGCAACAAGAGGGCCTGCCTTTCAAGGGGAAACTGAGATGGAATGCTGCCCGCGGCTTTTCTAAGGAAAAGCTTAAAGAGAATGTGGAAACATCTGACTTCCAGGCTAGAAATTATATTCAGATTGTATTCAAGAAATGGTAATGTTTCCTTGGGTGGCAACTAATTATATTTTGGGTTTTTATTTATATTTAGAGAAAGTAATACAGTAACTTGAGTCAAAATTCCACAAAGAGCCTGGCCTGGTGGGATACAGGAAGATCACAAATTCAAAGCCTACTTGATCTTATGAGTGAGTTCAAGACCAGCATGAGTAGTCTAGTGAGACCCTAAATGAAAACTAAAAAGAGGGCTAGGAATGTAGTTTAGTAGTCTAGCTCTTACCTATTATGTATGTGGCCCCCAGTTAATACCAGGGCTGGAGTGGAAGGTGCTATCTCTACAATGCTACACAGTGAAGTTTCCCATCCTTCCCTGTCACAGCTGCTGTCCTGGTATATCCTTCAAGAGATGAAGTCTATCTTCAAACAAGTGCACATCTTTTTGCCCCTTTCTCCATAAGTAACAGTACATCATGCCCAGCCCTCTAGGAATCATCTGGAAGTGGATACCTGAAAAGCCATCTCACTTTGCAATCATAAAGTATTCCATTCTGCAAATGAGTAATTGCTTTTAGTCATGCTATCTTCTGATGTTTAAACCCTAACTTCCTGTGGCTTGGTGATTGAAATCAACTGAGATCAGTTGAGATTTTTCTTAAATACTTGAGCTAGGTTCTCTACACACAGTAGTTTGATAAGTACCCCAGCTTGAATAAGAAATGCCCCCATAGTCTGGGGCATGTGAATGCTTGCTCCCAGTTGGTGGTGGTGTTTAGTAGATTTAGGGGGTGTGGCTTCATTAAAGGAAATATGTCACTGGAAGAGCGTATGATGGCCGATTTTGGTTGTCAATTTTGACTACATCTAGAATTAACTAAATTCAGTGTTTGGTTTCATCTTGAGAAAAGCTGCTCCCACCAATGCAAATAACTCCAATTAAAGTGGATTAGAGCAAATGAAAATGCCCATGTTTAATAAATGCAGCGCTCTTGGGTGGACCAAGATAGCATGGCAGGGGAGATGAGCCCACGTGTTTCTTTTTCATCGCAAGCCTAAATAGCCTGTGGGAGTGGTCCTGACCCTCCCTGGGGAGGGGTCAGCGCTTGGCAGGCCAGGAGTTGGAGTCTGGACCAACGCAACTCCCCGGCCAGGGGCTGGGGTGGGTGACGCTTCCAATCATTCATTCAGTATCTCAGTGCACCATGACCACAGCAGCTCTTATCAACATTTAATAGGCATGACTTCATTTACAGAGGATTAGTCCATTAGCATCATGGTAGACCATGGTGGCATGCAGGCAGGCATGGAGCTGATTGTCCTACATCTTGATTTGCAAACAACAGGAAGTGATCTGAGGGTCACACTGAGTGAAGTTGGAGCAAATGGGACCTCAAAGCCCACCCCCCACAGTGACACACTTTCTCCAAGGCCAAACCTACTCCAACAAAGTCACACCTCCTAATAGTGCCACTCCCTGTGAGCTTATGGGGGCCAATTACATTCAAACCACCACTCCAAGCATCTGAGCACACATGTGAGCCATTTTCCTTGATTAGTTCATCTGAGGTGAGAGGACCCACCCTAAATCTGGGCCACGCTTTCTGGTGACAGCTACATAAAAAAACCATGAAAGAAGGAAGCTTTTGCTCTTTGCCTGCTTGCCTTCACTCTCATTGGCAAGTTCATCTATCCTATTCCTGAGGCCTTCCTTTTGATGTGAGAACCTATTTCTCAGGGACTCCAACCTGGAGTGAAAACTGGCAGCTCTCTAGGGCTTTCCTGGGACTCCCGCACTTGATTGGGACAGCTGAGACACCCAGTCTCGTAGACTGAACAGCTAGCTCCTGGATCCCTCGTCTTTCTTACCAGCTACTCTAATGAGTTCTGTCGTTCTCTTCCTGAAGAGACTCAAGACAGCCCAAGCATGGTTAAACATGGCTCTGGCAGGCTTTGCCCTTTACTTTCCTAAAGCTAGCTCCAAGACCCATTGCTTTCTTTGGCCAATTCTTCCTCCTGAGGCTGACTACCAAGGTCCAGTTAATAAAGTGTGGAAGTCCAACCATCAAAAGCCCCCTGTGGCTCACCTAACTAAAATGTCCAATTAAAATTAGACACCTCGTCCTCACATGGGGCTTCCCCCCTTACCTTTATAAACCACCATTTTCCTATGGGCCACATCTGTCTCCTCTATCCAGAGGCAGTCCTTTGTCCTCTGGGACAAATACCACTTCCCCCTCTCCCTCCTTCCTTTTCCCTTCTCCCTCATCTTCTATCTCCTGTCTCTGTCTCTTATTCCCTGCCCTTTGTCTCTCTGGGGTAAATAAATCTCCTTTGTGCCAAGCACTTGGTCTTGGGGTTGCTGAGCTGGTTCAGGTCCCTTATAGTTCCTTTAGAACTCTCACTAATACACAGGGTTTGAGAGTTTGAAGACTCGGTCATTTTGAGACATGATTTCTCAGCTCTCAGCTTCCAGCATTCACCACTATGTCCCTGCCAGTATGGACCCTAACCTGGAACTGTAGGGCCAAACAAACTTTCTTCCTTAATTGCCTTCGTCCGTATGTTTGTTACCACGGCAACAGAAAAGTTAATGCACTCTACCACGGCAACAGAAAAGTTAATGCACTCGGGTTCCAGAAGAGTTCTTTTCGAACCGCAATACTGTCATCTGAGAACTGGGTCTCCAGAATCTTGCACCCACACAAGCTACTGGGTGGCTGCTAAAAAGAATCCTATCACTTTTACAGAATTTTTTTAAAAAAAAGTTTAAACTTTAATAGCATTTCATTACAGCTTAAAAGTGTACTTGTGTGTGCTTGGATGGGGTTGTGCTGACATTGTTTTCAAAGCAGTCAGCAAACACATTAGAACAGAAAACACGTTATTTTTGCTCTGTGCTGCCACTGAATTCCCCTGGGAACAGTTTCCTTCGCCTTATACACAATGCACTAGAAAATGATTAAATGGCTCTAACTCGGAGTGCTAGCGATTAACCTTAAAGAACATTCGAGCTATATTTAATTATAATCCTCAAATCCGTTCTCCCCATTTTTGGAACTGCATTATTCATATCATTGTCATAATGACATCTATTTTTGATAGTGCTCAGGACTGAGTTCCATCGCCATACTGTTAGAAGAGAGGCTCTTGGAGCAGGCGCTTTAGCGGGGTAAAGAAAAGATCTGAGCACAGCAAGTGGTTGTAGGCACAATGGCTCGTCCCAGGAGTTCAACTGGAGAGAAGCTGGCAGAGAAGTTTCTGGGCAGGTCCTTAGCCAGAGCCAGCTGAACACTGGTGCTCTGGGGCTCCCTCTCCCACTCTATGAATTTACAGGCCATCAGGAGATACAGCTCTCCAGCTTCTGTTAACAACAAGGTCCTTTTGTCATCCTTGTCACGCAGTGCGCCAACTTCTGAAGTGGGGAGTTTGCAAAACAGAAAAGTTCTGTTTTATTTGAGAGGCACAAATCTAAAGAAGTCAAGAACCCCAGACTCCCAAATCTAGCTCCCTGAGGTTAGGATTTAGTGGTATTTATGGGATTAAAAACAAGACGATCTCAAGTGTAGAAAAAACAATGGTCACTGGGGTAAACTGAAGTAATTAACTGTCTGTGCTTGTACGGTCAAATTCCGCAGGTCTTCAGAGGGCTCGTGCTCAGAAAACAGGCATCAGCTGGATCGGAGAATGAAATGGACACTCAGCAGACTCCTGCCCAAAGATAAATAAAAAAAGAGAGGAAGAAAGGAAGAAAAAAAGGAAGGGAGGGAGGGAGGGAGGGAGGAGAGGGGAAGAAAAGAAAGGAAGGAAGGAAGAGAAAGAAAGAAAAAGAAATCTCAACTGGTTTCAGATCGATAGAGAAGACCTCCAGGTTCCTGAAAAACAAGCCCCCGTTTCCATAGTGACCACACATGGAAGGTATTCTGGGTAGCAGAACTAATGAGGCATGCAGATTAGCGGTAGCACCTTTGAAATCCATAATGAAAGCAGGTGACTAAACTGGAGGTTTTGTTCCGACTTCCCTGGGGTTCACCACTCCTCCTATTTGCTGTATTCCTGTTTGGATGAGGACTTGCCTGGGTGCCTCAACCTCTTCATTCAGTGCCAGGTACACACTAGGTGCCCAACGTGTGCTTACTGAATTTTATTTTCGCTGATGTCTATAGCACAAATAATAAAAACCCAGAGACAGATATTGGGGTTCAACCTGAAGATCAGAAAAGCAAAGAAGCCAACCACTAGAGAGACCTTTTACCTCTGCCAAATTTTCAGACCAAAAGGGGTGAGATCCTGTCTCCACCTCCCCAGTGCTGGGATCGAAGGCACTTGGGCTTTGTGTGGGCCCCATTTCTCTTTTAAATAGATTCAGTCTTGTGTAGCCCAGGGTGGACCTGAGCTCACAGACATCCGTCCGCCTCTGTCCCTCAGGTCCTGGGATTAAATGTGGTTGCCACCACTCCTCGGCCTGTATGGATGATGAGCATAGATGCTTTGCCCTCTGATCTTCAGGAAAGCTTTAATTATTAAAGCACAGATAATATACCATTATAGATGTTATCTTATGAAGATGAGAGGGGAGAAGGGCTTGTAGGATGGCTATTATGTATCAATACACAAATAGAAAACAAATGAACAAATGAGTAAATAAACCAAACTGAGGCGTGGAAAGGAATTTAATGTGTACCACAATAAAGAAGCTTGAATCCCAGAACCCTCCACTCGCACAGGCCTTCCCCAGTGCGTTTGCATTCAGAACCTTAAAATATTTTCTTAACTACTCCCAGCGTTTAAAGCTTTAGAGTCACAAAATTTACATCCACTCTGGGACCCAAACAGCGTGTAAGCATGATGCCACGTTCAAAAACAGAAGAACAAAGACACAGTCCACACTCCCAAGTAGGGGGGGGGCGTACGGTATAACATGCAAAACCGATTTTCTCTGAGCAGCTATTCCATTTGCTGATCTCAATTTTCTGTTTTCCTAGAAGGATCCATTTGTGCCATAACAAAACTTGCATTTTTCCCTGTGTAAAAAAATATCCATTTGAAGTTATTTCTCTTTTCCCAGTTTTTATTTCCATTTGATCTGTGTCTTATTTCTTCCTGTCTCTCACTAATTGGCTTCCACTTCCCCTGTAATTCTAATCCTTAACCTGGAGGAGATAATATGTGAGCAGAGCTGGTTCCTCCTGAGTGACACTCTGGTCCCTGAAGGATGTCAGTGTCTCTTCAGATCAATAAAGCAGGAGAAAGTCTGCAATCTATGTGCCATGGTTCCTTCTCTAAGGACCATTCATGTCTTCTGCCTCCCAACTACCTACCTTAGCCATGCTGGCTCCTGCCCCTCATTCACATGGCTGTACCCAGCTACCTTAGCCATGCTGGCTCCTGCCCCTCATTCACATGGCTGTACCCAACTACCTTAGCCATGCTGGCTCCTGCCCCTCACTACCACCTGCAAGAAGATGAACTCTGAAAAATCTCAGATTGTAAAGACCATTGATCTTCCAGACTTTGTCCTCAGACTCCAAGTCTGGATGTGGACAATACCACGGTAGGCGGTTCCTCATGAATTCCAGTCCTCAGCATGCTCTTAGATGCTTTGAATTGCCTTCATCATTGAGAAGGGAAGACAAGAGATGGAGTTCTTTCTGTATTACCACAGCCTTGCTCTGGAGCCTGGACCTCTGCGACATCTTTCTTGAGAGCGCTCATTTTTCCCATCGCACCCTGGGTGCAGCCGCATTTGGATTCCTTTCTCTTATCTTGCTGCATCCTCTGTGACCTGCCATGAAGACCAGCCACAGCAGGGAAGGCCACACTGTGAAAGCGAGACTGTCATCTTGGCAGGGGTGACTGTGTGAAGAAGAAGAGCGCAGGCAAGCATAAAGAGGATGACTTGGGAAACAGCATTCCTTCACGGGCATTTCATTAATTCATGCATTCACTGAGTCACTTAATAAATTTATATCAAGCTCTGGATACAGCCAGAGGTGAACAAAATAAGGTTGTTTTTATGAACACACATTATGCTGAAGTCATTTCCTAGTTATTGTTAGTATCGTTTTAATTTTCCTAATAATACACAGATACAGAAACATGCACCCGAGGTAGACAATAGCAGTCTTAGAGCTTTCTAATAATGTTCAGTTACAATTAAGTGTGTGTCTCCAGCTCCAGAGAAGCTAGGAGACAAGGAGGACCCTAAGAGAGAGGCATGGATCGCCCTGGGAAGGGGAATTAGATGAGATCTCCTGGGTAAACTGGGGGCAGGGGCAGAGAGCAGTAAAAGGGAGGGGATGGGGGATGAGAACATGAGGGAACCAGGAGGTCAAGTTGGGGGACGAACGGAGTGGGAGAGCAATGAAAGAGATATCTTGATAGAGAGAGACATTATAGGGTTAGAGAGAAACCTGGTGCTAGGGAAACTCCCAGGAATCCACAAGGATGACCCCAGCTAAGACTCCTGGCAATAGTGGAGAGGGTGTCTGAACTGGCCTTCCCCTGTGATCAGATTGATGAATACCTCAACTGTCATCATAGCGCCTTCACCAGTAATTAATGGAACCAGATACAGAGATCCACAGTCAAGCACCAGGCCAAGCTCTGGGACCCCAGTCAAAGAGAGGAGATGAGCAAGGGAGGTCAAGATCATGATGGAGAAATCTACAGAGACAGCCGAACCAAGGTGGTGGGAACTCATAAACTCTAGACCCACAGCTATGGAGCCTCCAAGCGACCAAACTAGGCCCTCTGCATATGTGAGACAGTGGTGTATCTTGGTCTATCTGAGGAGTCCCTAAAAGTAGGACCAGGATTTATCCCTGGTGCATGAGCTAGCTTGTCAGAGCCCATTCCCTATGGTGGATGCCATGCTCAGCCTTAATGCAGGGGGGAGGCACTTGGTCCTGCCTCACCTTAATGAGCCAGGCTTTGTTGACTCCCCATGGGCGCCTTTACCCTTTGGGAGGAATAGATGGAGAATGGGCTGAGGAAGATGAGGAAGGGCAAGAGGAAGAACTGTGGTTGGAATGTAAAATGAAATTTAAAATCGTAAAAAAAAAAAATTGTGTGTGTGCCTCAAGAATACTATCATGGGCCACCCTCTCTGCCCCTAAGCTTGCAATCTTACATCCAACCTTGAGGCGATGGTACCAGCCTCTCGTGGAAGATGAGCTCAGACCCTGAAGTTTCTTCAGGAAAAGAGTGAGAAAGAACAAACACTTGCATCAGGGACCAGTTCGTAGCTGGTACTCTGTATCAGCCACCATCACATCATCGTCTTCATCTTCATCATGATGAGGCAAAAGCAAAGGGAACAGCAGCACGCACAAAGGCTTGGAAAGCTTGACATACTGGAGCTCCAAGTGGCTTCTGGGAGACGAGGGCCTGAGACACCGATTTAGAGACAGTGGAGAGGTGGACAGAGGCCTCCTGAGTCCTGAGGTTTGAATGTGAACTGTCCCCCATAGCATCGTACACCAGGACTGTTAGACCCCGTTGGTAAGGAGTCTGGGGAGATTGTGGAGCCTTTCGGGAGTGGGCCTAGCTGGCAGACAGAGGGCCAGGGGTGAGGCCAGCTAAGCTTCTGGTCAGGCTCTCTGCTTCCTGTTGCTTCACAATGTGAAGAGCCCGTCCATGAGAAAAATAACCAATACACATGCTCAGGAAGTTGGGCTTCGTCCAGAGGCATTACTGACCAGTCATCACTGCCTTCTACCTAGCCTGAAGTCAAAGCCTCAGTAACATCCTCCCGTGACATCTGCTAAAATAGTATGTGGCTTCTCTGCTTTCCCTTCCGGTCCACTACCGTGTCCCAGTTGGGGTGGTCACTTGGAATATGTCTGCCGCTGTAACCATTTCTTACTCTAACACGTTCGTGCCCACAGAACTCGCCCAGTTTTCTCCATGTGGCTGAAAGCGTCATGGTGATCCTGAGCCTACCCACCTGGGATTCCCCCCTTCCTCCCCTCTGTAGGTCCCTGAATCCAGGCCTCTAGAATTGCTTGCTTGCAGATTCTCCCAGGCTTTCCAAGCCCTCTTTTAGCTCCCCGGCTCAAGGCCTTGTCAGATGGGCTTCTTCCGGGAAGCCATTTTTAGACTCACAGTAAGACCTGCTCCAAGTTGCATTTCCTCCGAGGTGCTTCTGCCACTCCAACGCACAGGCCTGCTCCTGCGCACGGGGTCATAACGCTATGAAGCAGGGAGTGTTTTCCTAGCTTTCTACTTCTGTAGTAGCCGCCACGCAGAGACCGCTGTGGTGGGGATACTCATACAATGATGACTGGCACTAAGCTGTGGTAAGATCGAGCTACTCCAACTCCAAAAAAACTACAATGCCTCCCCCACTTCAGCTCTGCTACAGAAGAGGCATCTCCTCCCTGTGTTCAGAGATACCGACGACGGTACCTCCACACCCCGGACATTGATGATAGACACCATCCTTTAGTGAGGATCCTTGGGGGATGGGTGTCCCCTGCAAGATACTCCAAGAAAGACAACAGGAGAGAGTGGGGACCAAGCCCTAAGGTGGGTTTTCCCCCATCCCCGCCTTCTCAGGTTTGGTTAGCTTTTCTTTCTGGCAGGCGGAGCCTAGAGGAATGAGGAAGGGCTAAGTGGCCAGGGCAGCTCCTGTCCATCTGGCCTGTCACTGAACCCAGGAACCGGGCAGCTGAAATGTTTCAATGTAATCAAACAGTCCCTGGCACAGAGGCGGTAGGCTGCAGATAAGAGGATGGAAGCAAATCAAATCATTCCCTTCCTGTCCTTGCTTCCCCTCCTCCCTCCCCGGTCCTGTTACTTTCTTCTTTCTTTTCAGAAAACCACCCCACCAGGTGGTTAAAAGCCCTTGGCCCCATGCCTGCAGGCTCACAGGTTCACAGGTTTGTCACATTCCCAAGCTTAATTACTGTTATCGACTTTCTAGATTTTCATAAATTCAACACACTGAGTAATGAGGTTAATAAAACCAGTGAACTCCTTTGCCATGTACACAGACTATTTCTATAAAAATGCCAAACCTGTGATTAGCTCAGATTTAGTCATCTTTCCTACCATCTTGTGTTTCTAATGAACTGGTTGGCTTTCCAGTGGGGGCTCTGCTTAGCCCATGTTAGGCTTTGATTCCTCTGGGTTTGATTAGCAGCTGTGTATTTATAGCTTCGACCATTTCTGCCGTGAATTATTTCCCCGGTGAGCATGTATCTGATGTTCAATAAATCAGACGACCTAGAAGTCATGACAGAAGGAGGAATTAGCCCTGGCCAGCTCTGTGCCTGGAAATCACTGCTCCTCTGGCCAGCAACTTTACCTCATCCAAAACTGTTTCTTGTCCATTCTTAGGTAGCAGGGTCCTTAAAGCCCTAAAGGATGCAACATACCCGGGTGCAGGATTTTATTCTTTTAAAGTAAAGTACTAATCTTTAAAAGTTTACACATTCACTCAGCAAACATCACCTGTCACAAATTGCACACAGACAATAGAGACCCAAAACACAAGCACTCACGGGACAGGCAGACGTCTGGACTTTAAGTCTTGCTAGTTAGCCCTGGCTAGCCTCTTGAGCGCCTGATCCTATCTGAGTTTCCTAAGTATTGGATTGGTCTAAGGTTATACCACTATATCCAGACAAATAATCTTTTGTCCTGTTTTCAGTTACACACAATAATTAGTAATTGGTAAGCTCTTTTTGGACAGACAAGACAAATAGTTTCACTCAGATCACATTTTAAAATAGCTCTATTTAGAATTAGCCCTGGCCAGCTCTGTGTCATGGGTATAAAGGATACTTTTTGCTTTTAGGGTGTGGAAACTGTCCTGAAAAGGAGCAGATCCTTCTGACTGAATTTCTGTTGTGTTGAAAAGCTTGCCCAAAACGCAAGAAAAACACTGTGGGCAAAAAAAATATGGGGGAGGAGCAAAACCAAGTGGGGATAAGTCAGGGTTATTTCAAGGGGAAAATCTGTGATTACTGAGAGCAGTGGGTTTAGTGAAAGCGCCACATATGGAAACCGTAAGAAACCGAAGGTGGTTTCAGATTGATCACGTAGGTCAGGCTCCAATGAACCAAGTCGACACAGGCTGACTGTGTAGGCTGCAGCTGCAGAACTGGGGAGGAGATGGTTCTCCGCATACTCTTCCCATAGCCGCAACCTACAAAGGGCTTCCAAGCACAGGAGAGTGATGGGAAAAGGACAGGAAGCCTAGACGGACACTCGGAGGGGACCGCGTAGTGAAGTTACACTGGAGACTTGGTGATGCACAGGCTAGCAGGAGGCAGATGCTCCCAGCATCAGCCCAGAGGGCAGTTAAGCTCCCCATTCCCTGTCCCAAGCACCTTAAGTGTTTTTTTTAATGCCCTTCCATACTCATTTGAGTAAGCACTGCTTTTACCCATTTTAGAGACCAGAAAATTAAGGCACATGCAAAATTAAGTTCAGCTGTCCATCTCCCAACACACCAAACCTGGTCTCCTCCCAGCCTCATCTAGAAGAATCTCCGAAGTGTGGCTGGCTTCTACTCTTCATGTGGGTCATTCCAATGTCCATTTCCCAAATGTCTTTCTTGGCCAAACAATCTCAAGAACCTTCTCCCTCAGACACAAGTCAACACCCCTTTGTTCTATTATTTCACAGGTGTACTGTCCTTTGAAATTATCTTGTATGTTTATATCTATTTGCAGCCTCAGAGCAAAGAGACATGAGCTCACGAAATGACGGCAGGTTTTGCGTTTGTTTAAGTCACAGTGATGCCCCAGTGGTTGGCACAACACTTGCCATGTAGGAGAGAATTCATACTGTCTATTAGTTGGAAACTTCACACATTCGTTGTTACGGTTTGGATCTGAAATTTCCCCCATGCGTTCATATTTTGAATGCAGGGCTGTGTAGAGGACTAAGGAACCTTTAGGAGATGGGGGCCAAGCTGGTAAAGCAGTTTGCCTGGGAAAGACTCTGAAGATTGTGATTCAGTCCCAGGTTCCATTGTGCTTTCTTCCTGTGTCCTGTTCAGCCACGGTATGAGCAGCCCCTGCTTCACATTCCCACAGCCATGAGCAGAAGCACTGCGCCTTTCCGTTCCCTCTGGGATGGACTTAAGACCGCTGAAACCATGAGCTGACATGAAACTTTCTTCCCTGGAGCTGTCTCTGTTAGGTGCTGGGGCCACGGCAACACAAAAGCCAGGTGTATTCCCTGTATGTCCCCTCCACTAGAAGGGAGGCACTCTTAGCCTGGGGATTTGGAAGCTTGGTTCCATAGTGAAGAATGGGTTGTGGTGCTAAGAGAGATGGGATGCTGAAGGGGGAAGAATATGGCTTCACCACAGGCACTGGGGATTTGCAGGGGGTAGCGTGTGGTGAATGAGTTTGTACTGATTGCATAAATATCTCTGCAGAAAAGGGACACACGTATAACAAAGGGTTGAGAGTCAACCCTGGTCTCAAAGTATTAATAAGGGGAGGGAGTGGAGAGCTGGTTTCTATGTCACTTACAGAGGGAATGTGTAAGGCTCTACAGACAGCACTGCACAGGCTCAAGTGCAGTTGTAAGTCTGCATCTGGGCCGCTTGGCTGGACTGTCTTCCACATCATGTTTGTGCCTTAAATGGCTCCCGAGAACAAAGAAGGACAAAAGCAGTAGGTACATAGAAAGGGAAATCTATCATATCTTATTTTAAGTCATTTGCAAACAAGCAACAAAATTAAAGCAGCGAAGGTCAGAGCCAGTCAAACTTTCCTAAAACTAAGATCCGCCCTGGCACTGTGGACATCACGGCCTATATCTTTTAGTAGACATTAAGAACGTCAGGTAGTTAAATATGCTGTGTCCTCGGCAACTGCCCTCATGTCTGACACCCCAAGGGAATGCCGTCAGCGCTTCATGAGTAGACAGGTCAATGAGGGACTGGACTGCATGCCTAGAGATGATGTCATTTCTTTGTTTCTTGGGTGGGAAAGCTGGCACAGGGGGAGCTGAAGGGGACTATCCAGTCACTGATATGGGATGGGACTGGGATTGGAAATGAGAAGCCTGAGTAATAACCTCAGCCTGCAGCTAGTGAGCTATTGCGTCCTGCTGTAACATACGCTGGGCACATCTTTGAAGATTATTTATATGGAGGTAAGGTGATATTTTCTGTCAAAATACGGATTGAATGTTTGATCCTTATTTTTTAGGGTGGTTTAAAGAGTCAGACACATAAATATTGATCTAATCTCATCACTGTCACTGATTCCTTACTGATGCACTCTCTTTGGTGGTAGTGGGGAAGAGATGGATATATGTTCAGAGGAGAGCGTGTATGGCCCGAGGTACACACAGCTGTCCTGGGTTCAGATGACAAAGCTGTGCCACTCTCCAGGGTTTTACCCTCTCATCTGCAATCGATATTGAAGCCAAGTGCCCGTCCCAATCAGATCCAAGCCTTCCTTCACAACTACTTTTCATTGAAGCCAGGCCTGGTGGAGCATGTCGGAGCACTCGGGAGGCAGAGGCAGGTGGATCTCTGTGAGTTTGAGGCCAGCCTGGCCAGAGTGAGTTCCAGGTTGAACAATGGTGATTTTTGTCCTGACTCCTCAGGCTGTAATATTAGCTGTATCAACAGTGCTGATGGCCTCACTGTGCTTACTAATGTTCTGGGACATGGGAGCTGGGTTTCAGAGGTGCTGAGAAGGCAGCCCAGTAGCCTGGTGCCCAGGGCTTCGAGGAGCCTGGTCACAATGCCACACACCCTCCGCTGGGCAGATCCTGCATGCTTCACTGCCAGGATAGCTTCCTTATACTGTGTCTACTATGCTGGCTATCCTTGCTGCCCGGTGTGCCTAGAGGAACAGTGTGTCAAGGAAATATGAGATACCATCTTCCACATGGACTCTGTTGCTGTGGGATAATGCTCTTGTACACTGTAAAGATTTGTCACTCATATTAGTTTAATAAAACACTAATTGACCAGTAGCTAGGCAGGAAGTATAGGTGGGGCAATCAGACTAAGAGAATTCTGGGAAGAGGAAAGGCAGAGAGTCAGTCACTAGCCACACACAGAGGAACCAACATGAGAATGATGTGCTGAGAAAAGGTACCAAGTCACACGGCTAAACATAGATAGACAAGAATTATGGGTTAATTTAAGTTGTAAGAGCTAGTTAATAATAAACATGAACTTCAATCATACCACAAGGACATG
>JAQHUG010000088.1:6886928-6908363 GCA_028555095.1 Dicrostonyx torquatus | reverse complement strand
TCCACCTGCCTCTGCCTCCCAAGTGCTGGAATTAAAGGCATGTGCCACCACCGCCCGGCCGAAATTTCTTCTTTATAAGGTAGGCTGACCTTGGAATGATTAATGTGGTCAAAGCTGACAGAAATGGACCAAAACCCCAAAACCTGACACAGAGAGGAAACACTTGCAGCACAAGTTGATGACCGAGCTTGTTTATCCAGATATACTGAGATCCCCACAATCAAACCAATCGTTCAGCCGAGCAGGGCGGCCCAAGCCAAGGCAGTTGCAGCAGAGCCAGGAGTTCAAGGTCATCTTCTGCTATGCAGTGAGTTCTAAGTCAGCCGAGGTTGTATCAAACTCTATCTCAAAAACAAAAACAAAACAGGCCAGCAAGATGGCTCAGCAGCCTGATGCTGCCAAGCCTGGTGACCTGAGTTCAATACCCGGGACCGGTGCACACACTCAGCCCCTCCTGCCACTCATATGCATACACACATGTAAAGTTTAAGAAATTAAAAAACATAAGACAACAGTAACAACACAAAATGCTAACAATCCTAAAGGGAAAAAAAAACATTTAAGAACACAAGTTGATAAAAGGGGAGAAATGTCATTTAAAAGATTCTTTGTGGGGAGCGGGGGCAGGCAGGGAGGAAGTCTCCATTTTAACTGGGAGGTGGTGGCACACTCCTTTAATCCCAGCACTGGAGAGAGGCAGGCAGAGAGAGCTCTGTGAACTCAAAGTCAACCAGGACATCCAGAGCTACAGAGAGAAACACTGTCTCAAAAACACAAAACTAACCCTCCCCCTACACACACACACACACACACATAAAAAAAAAATCTGGATTTTTAAGTAAGTATATGTATCTGTTATGAGGAAAACTCACTGAAAGTCATACTGTGACCTGGGGGAAGAGGTGATGATGTAGCCGGAGTAGCATCCGCTGGCTTCCCTTGGGAGAGTCCCTCGGCAGGAGGCAGCCCGTGTTAAAACACCATAGCACACTCAGCCCATCTATTCTCCTCCAGTCATCTGTGCCCAGAGAGTCGAACACACACAAAAACATGGCCATCGCCACATCATTTAGAAGAAAGCAAAGATCAGCTGGAGGATTGCCAAGAGGGGGAAGCATGGACGAAGGGTGAAGAGTGAATTCAGACGTGGGCACAGTTTGAAAACGAGGTCAGTTTTCACACGTTGAAGACAACGTCAAAGACAAAAATGCTATCTGAAGACCCGTGTGTAAAATAGTATTGGGTTGGGAGATGAGCTGTGTATATGTGTGTATAAACGTGTACATATGTGTAAAGCTACATATGTATGTGTACATACATATATACGCATGTACATAGTTGCTGACTAACAGTGGGGGAACTTGCTCTTGGTGCTCTACCCAGCTATAGGGTTTTAGATTGTTCATTTGTTCGCTGTTGAAGAGTGATGGGAGGGACCAGCTCATGGACCACAATGCCTCCTAAGGTGATATGCCCCATCCCCTAGTATTTTACCAAAAACAAGAGGCAACTTCCCAAGCAAGCATGATCAAATAGAGGTGAGTATGAGATACCTCCCTGAAGCTGAGGTTACAAGCACTGACTTTACAGGATTGCCCTGCAGGAACAATTGAATGGTCCTGAGAGAACAGTACCCCACCAATGACACAGCACATAGTGCTATTAAAACTGTCTCTGATAGCTTAAACATTATAAATCATTTCCCTAATTTCTTATTTCTTTTCAAGCTTTGCTGTTTTCTATAGTTAACTTAGAAATTGGAAAGGGAAGGCAAATTAGTGCTGAATAAACACAGGCTGTGTCCGTACTGCTACAAGTGGCCTTAAGGCACATGCTAGAATTATTTTAATTTAAAGCGATGCTTTTATTTATTCTTTGAGAACTGCATCAAAACATATTGGATAATATTCTTTTCCTTCTTCCAAGTTTTCCAAGCTCCTCCTCCTCCATTTTCCTCTTCACCCAACTTCGTATTCCTTCTTTCTTAAAAACACAAAGCAGTAAAAAAAAAAAAACACATTGCCACATGCTTAGGAAGTTGGTGACAATTAACTCAAGGCCATGCCATTGAAAGGCTTCTCACAGAGACACAACTCAGAGACACAGTCATTTTGCCATCAGAGAGACTTTTCAGCTACTAAATGTACACAGAACCTATGTGAGGCACAATAAATACTGAAGTGAGCTGGTGTGCACGTGAGTGCACCGGGAGCGAAGACGTGGCCTTCACTGTATAGAACACAGATCCTAATAGTGAGAACAAACAGATCTTAGAAATCACTTCTGCAGGCGACAATGATAAGGACCGAAGATAACGGAGGCTTGGAGCCACAAGTGACTATAAAACGATTAGGATGTGAGGTGACAGCTGAGGTGCCATCTGTAGGATTAGGCCATATTAACTGGAAGAGTGACCTAGTCGGTGCCAGGGAAAGAAGGGGAGGGGAGTCTACATAAGGAGGAAGGAGAGGCTGAGGCTGAGTGATAAGAGTCAGCCGAGTTAGGGATTGTCCAGGGGAAATAAGATGGGGCTAGACTTTTCTAGGGGGCTTGTAGGCCATGTTAAGAAGTTCGGTCTTGGGCTGAGCAAGCTGAGCAAGCATGGTGTCACAGGCCTTCAATCCCAGCCCTCCGGAGGCAAAGACAGGTATATCTCTGAGTTTGAGACCAGCCTAGTAGACGTAGGGAGTTCTATGATAGCCAGGGCCACACAGTGAGACTCTGAATAAAACACAACAAAACAACAACAAAGAACAAAACCAGAAGAAGAGGAGGAGGAAGAAGAAAGAGGAAGAAGGAGAAATAGTAGTGGCAACAGCAGTAGTAGTTTGGTCTTTATCCTGAAGACAATATGGGACTTCAAGTCGGACACTGAGGTAAAGTGACCAATCCAGTAAGATCATTCTCCCTGGGGTGTGAGTCACAAACTGGCTGAGGGTCAGACAAACATGTGGGAGCCCGTCAGATGGCCCAGGTGTTACCAAGGGACAAAACAGTGCTATGTAACTACTGCGGTGCCGAATCTTCACTTTTAGCTTGACGGGATTCCAAATACTGAAGACATCTTTGGTATGACTCTATGGGCACTTTAATGGAGTTTTAGCGAAACAGGAAAGACCCATCTTGAATGTGGACAGCACCATCTCACTGGCAGGGGTCCCACAATGAAGAAAAAGGAAAGCAATCCCTTCTCTCTCCTTCCTCACTGCAACACACGGCGGGCTAGCTCAGGCTCTGCCACCACAGCTGGGGCTGCTCTTGTGGCCACACCTTCCCCAGAATGAGAGGCTATACCTTCAAGCAGTGAGCCAAAATGAAGCCCTTCCTTTCTCAAGCTGCTTTTGTCACAGCAAGGAGAAAAGTAATAAAAAGTATTTTTTATAATAAAAATCAAGTTAGAAATAGCTCATATGTCCACTATCAATATGTTAGAGATAAATTTAATGGGTTAACATGCAGCAATTAAAAGAAGAATGAAGATTATACATATATAGAGTTCTCCCCAGGATATAATATTAGGTAGCATGTATCTACTGTTTCTTTTTTGTGCTGGGGACTGAGCACAGGGCCTACTGCACGCTGAGTGCATGGTCTGCCAAGGAGCTATACCCTCCTGTATTTGCCTTTTTAAAGGGAAATATTAAATAAGCTCAGGCAATGGGTGGAGGGTGAGGGGTGTGCTTCTAGGGAAAGTAGGGGAGCATGATGGAGGGAGTATAAGTAGAGACTGAAGTCATCTGAATAAAAAAAAAAGTCTTATAAATTTGACCTTGAAACCATACATTCAAAATTATAAGGCAAAATTAAATTTAAAAATCAACTCAGAAATACCACAAATGAAACCAATGAATCTATGTTTTGAGTTAATGGCATCATCCTATAAAAAGGAATTAATTAATTGGACTGCATAAAGCTGTATGCCTTGGGGAAACAGCTATTGGAGAAAGAGATTGCAAAAAGACATTGCAAGCTGATTTCAGTAATCCTGTTGCTATTGCTATCTTGCCACTGTCCCAACAGCGCTGAGCTCACAGTGATGGAGAGCGCAAAGCAACTACCATCCCAATGCCTGGTGGCTGAGAGTTTTAGTCTTCTAGTGTGACACAAGCTAAGTGATTGCAAAAGTAGTTAAATGGCCTTTTAGTAACCATACAGTTGGCAAAAGTGTTGCATTTTTATTATATAGCTACTGGAGTGTAAGGCAGAGAAAATGAGCCACTCTCTGCTCTAATCTTGTCTTTGAGAACTAAAATTCCACATGTATAACAAAGACGAAGGACAAGCACCCCTGTGGCCTTGACCTGAGTTACTACTGTCATTGTCAACCCATAGTGTATTTCATTTTGAGAAAAACAACCCTTCATTGTGTTTACTGAAAATATCTAGAAACAATGACCAACATCGCTGCAACCTTCAGTAAAGACTATGGTCTCTCAATCCTAGTTTTTACTTAAGTAATATCGATTTCTTAGAGAACCAGATAAATCCTGGTTCTGTGGAAAAATGCGAGGTGGGTGGAAGTATTCTGCATACTCCTGGCCAAGAAGGGAAATGAAAATATCAATATGAGTAACAGATCCATGTTAGTCACTTTGGGAGAATGGTATAGATGAACGGATGTTGAAAATGAGCAAAGAAAGAGCCAGTGTTTGTCTTTTTTTCCCCCGTACAGACTGTAGCCAACTGACAAGATAAGAATTCTTCTAATTGATGCCTTCTTGCTGTCAAATAAATAATAAAATATTGGAATTTTCAAATTAATAAATAATGGGTTAGGTAATGACATAACAAAAAATCATACGAAGAAACTACTATCATCTATGAAGTATAGTTGCAAAAACCCAAATCTGGCCAAATCTTTTAATTAAGTAAGTGACTTAGAGACAAGGTCAGGCTGGCCTCTGACTTGCTGCATAGCTGAGGATGACCTTGGCCTTCTGAGTCTCTTTCTTCTACCTCCCAAGAGCTAGGATGGCAGGGATCCAATCCAGAGCCTCATTCATGGTAGGGTAACACTCCCCCAGTCCTCTGATGAAGCTCTCAGATCTCCCTATTAGATGCAGACATTAGCCGGGCGGTGGTGGCACACACCTTTAATCCCAGCACCCGGGAGGCAGAGGCAAGCGAATCCCTGTGAATTCAAGACCAGCCTGGTCTACAAGAGCTAGTTCCAGCGCAGGCTCCAAAGCCACAGAGAAACCCTTTCTCAAAAAACCAAAAAAAAAAAAAAAGAAAAGAAAAGAAAAAAGATGCAGACATTTCAGGAGACAGGCACCCAGCAAAATTCAGACTTTGTGAAACTCTTGATGACAAGTGTTTCAACAAAAACATTACAAGGAAGTAAAGATGAATGCTTGGAACAGGGCCTGGTGGTGCACGCCTGCCTTTAATCCCAGCACTCTAGAGGTAGGAGGCAGGCAGATCATTGTGAGCTCAAGGCCATCCTAGTCTATTTAGTGAGTTCTAGGACAATCAGGGCTGCATAGAGAGACCCTGTCTCAAAACAAACAAACAACTGGTTAGTTTAAATACACCGAACTTATTCTGACCTTGACTTAAACAAGCAAACTATTAAATACATCATTCCCAATAATTATAATATTACATGATCTTGTCTAAGTCGTACATGTTTGAAATTGTCTATACTGAATGGTAAATAACAATAAATCATCAATTAACCTATACTGAGTGCTTACTACATACATACAAGGCACTTCTAAGCACTTGTTTAAACTATCCCCTTGGGTGGGGGTGGGGCCTAAACTGGTGAGAGTGCCTGCCCACCACATACACAACTTTGGGTGTCACCCCCAGCATGGCAACAGATGAACAACAACTCTATTAGCACCCTGCCAAGAAGCTGGTGGCCACTGCCACTACATACAAGAAGAAACCAGGACAGAGTGCGTGAGCACTTTGCCCAAGGTCACACAGCTAATGAGGGAATAAGCAGCAGAGTCTATACTCTGAGCCATGGGTTTATCGACAACATGTCTGGATGAGGGGAACTTTTATTCCAGAACTTGTTTTTTAACCTATATATAGTACCTCTCATAATGGTGAGGGTTAGAGTTGTGGTAATGGAGAGAAGCGGATCACTGAGGAGGCATCTAGAAGGTGAAGGTGAAACTGACCAGACTCCTTGCAGGGCTGGCTGGCGGAACATGCAGCTAAGAAAGGTTCAGGGAAGAGTCCAATATGTCTGTGAGGCTTACACAGTGGGATGGATGGTGCTATTGTTCAGTGGGACAGGAGACACGATTGCTCAGGTCTAGAGGGTAAAGATGATTTGTGTGTGGAGCATGCCCAGTGTGCAGTGCTTTGTGGACACTTGGGTGAGGTCACCAAGTAGCTAGTGATAGAAGCAGCCCCCTTAGAGGTTAGTTTTCTTTCTCTTTAAAACTGTCTCCAGGCTGGGCGGTGGTGGCACACACCTTTAATCCCAGCACTCGGGAGGCAGAGGCAGGCAGATCTCTGTGAGTTCGAGGCCAGCCTGGTCTATAAGAGCTAGTTCCAGGACAGGCTCCAAAGCTACACAGAGGAACTGTGTTTCAGAAAAAAAAAAAAAAAAAGTTCAGCAGCGGCAATCACTTTGGGGCTGGAGAGATGGCTCAGTGGTTAAGATGACTGACTGTTCTTGCAGAGGTCCCTGGTTGAATTCCCAGCACCCACATGGTAGCTAACAACTGTCTATAATTCCAGTTCCAGGGAACCCAACACCCTCACACAGACATACATGCAGACAAAACACCAATGCTCATAAAGTAAAAATAAATTTAAAATAAAAAATAAAAAAGGAACTGCCTCGTTTTTCTTGGGGGTGGGGACTTTTCTAGGTTAGAAGAGTGGCTGAATATGTTGCTTTTTATTTATTTTCACCCAGAAGTATTGGTGGAGGAGTCACCTGTACACTTTGTAAAATACTTTCACTCCATTGTCTAAGAAAATGGGGGTGGGGTGGCATTCAATCAGCCAGACCTTGACTGCTTACTGTGCTCCATCCACTGGAGCTTCTGAAGTCTCTATCGCTCACTCTTCCCTCAAGCAGTCACAAAGTTCTGATTCTTCCCACTTTCACAACAAAGGGACTGAACATAAAACAGGAGCCAAGTCACTTGCCTGAAGTCACAGAGGCATAAACTGGCAGTTTATACCCCATTGCCAGTCGGTGTTCTGCCATCATGTCTCTGGTTTGCAAGTGTGGGTAAAGACTGGAGTGGTTCATGGTCATGCTTCGTTGTACAGACCAGCATAGTGGTTGCACTTTTTAAAAAATTAATTAATATTAATTAATAAAAATATTAATTAAATACCTAATTAATGTGTGCGGAGGCCAGAGGACATTTATGGTAGTCTGTCCTCTCCTTTCACTGTGTGAGTCCTGGGGATTGAACTTACTAGGTTCCCAGGCTTGGCAGCAAATCCCTTACCCACAGGGTCATCTTATTGACCTCCTGTTGTACTTTTCATTCAACATTCTATTGGAACATATGGAACAATTCAGTTCGGTGTCAGTATGTTTCAACACTGTCCTGTTCTTTGTCTGAGATAGTATATACCTCAGGCGCAATCTTAAGCAAATAGTAATAGTGTATTGCAAAAAGTTAATTAGTATCTTATTTTCATTCTGTATATTTTGAGGGCTATCTCTTTATGTATTTGTGATATTAGTGTTTCCATGTACACAGAAACAGACTTTTTCCCCCAATAAATTTAGGTGAAATCAACGAGGTAAAAGAGCACGATATTAACTTGATTATTAATTTGATTGGGTCGAGAGACACCTAGGCTCTTAGTAGAGCACACCTTTAGGTGTGCCTGTTGGGGGTTTCCAGAGAGGGTTCGCTAACAGGATATGAGGTGGGCAGCACCACCCCGTAGGCTGGGCACAGATGGGAAGAAGGAGGAGAAGCAGTGTCTGTGCTTCCTGGCTGCAAGGAGGTGAGCATCCCTTCCATAATACACTCCCCAGTGTTCTGCCTTACCTCAGGCCCAAAGAAATGGAAGTAACAGACCACGGCCAGAAACTTAGGAACATGTGAGCAGAAAGAAATCTTCCTACCACCAAACAGTTTCTCACAGGACTTTGCGGTAACATAAATGGAGGTAACTCAGCAGATGAAGCCATTCCTATGGCTGACCTCTGGGAAGATGTCCTTCACCTCCTCACCCTCACCATGGACCACCCCGCTGCCCTAACTTAGGAGGAACTGTCTGTCTTCACCAAATGTCCATCGGCTTCCCACTTAAATATACGGTTTCTGTTCACCGGTGGCCAAATCTCTGCCGCAAGCTTGTTGCAGACCCCTAGTGTCCTGTGTCAGACGTTCTCTTTTGTCTCCATCGACCAGACTAGAATAGTCTTTGGCTGCCCACTGGATAGCCTATCCAGGCTTCAAGAAAGAAACAGGGCAAAAGGCATCTAACTAGTAAGTCATGACAGAGAACACCGAAGACACTGGGGTATTTTGAAAAAATCTTACGATGAATGTTTTGACTGATCTTGAACTCATCAGTAGCTGAGGATAACCTTGAGTTTCTGAATCTCCTTGCCGACACAGCTGGGACTACGCTGCCCAGTGGTCATGATGCCCAGTGGGCATCCATGTTCTACCAGCTGAGCTTCAGCACTTCCAGCTGGCATTTTAAACTAGTAGACACTCCAGTGTCAAGGGTATTGACTACTCCCACTTCCATCTCACTTGCTTCCCTAATACTCTTTTTATGATGATGCAGTGTTTGCCCTCCCCTCCTGTCCTAAGACAGAAACCTATTCATTAGATTTGTGAGAGATGGATGTATACGGTGGCCTTTAGAAACATTATTATGAGTTCTTCTAAATATAGACAAAGGCAATAAAAACTCCCAAAGCTATGTGTATCTTAAAAGACATCATTGTCACGCAAAATAATTCTGCCTGTGTATCCCCAAGGAACTGAAAAGCACATTATAGTCACTGCAACCCTGCTGGGCAGAGACAGTATCTTCTCTATTCTTTGTTATGCCTGATGCTATCTGTTCAGCATATTAAAAAAAGAAATCTGTATCTAACATAATAGGTCTGCCTCCCCCTCATTCATTACCCATGAGCACCAAAGGCCAGTTCTTTTTCAGCATTAGTTTTTCTAGATTAGACTCCAAAGCCTGAACAAATTAGGTTTAGGGCTTGCAAAGTATCCTTTAAGTGAAGGGGGTAAATATTCCTGTAAAAAAAAAATAAAAAGACAAATATGCCTTTCTAAATCTACAAGGTCAAAAAGACAGGTTCCAGTCTTCTTGAGTGGGTCAACCCAGCGCCCACTGTGACTGTTGCAGCTACTCAAATCCTGATTGGACACATGCAGAGGCCTGATGTGCACTCGAGACTCAGGACATACTCCCACTCTGAAACAGGAAGTCATCCCCACTCTCCGGTATAGGAAGGTTGGCGGTTTGGAGCAAGGAAGGTGTGTGTCTGTCACGGCGGTGGTGCGGGGACCCCTCAGGGCTACAGCAGAGTTCTTTGGGTTCCCTAGAGCCTGGCTCCTGGCCCTGCCCAGACCATTGTCCACACACCTCGTCCCTCCAGCTTCCGGGCCGCCGGCGAAATGATTTGCTGAGGATGACATCAGCCCTGGGCCAAGGGCTGGAGGAGTGGAGGCAGCCACCACGAGGATGTGCCGGGTGGTCCTTTTCTCCTCCTCTTCCTCCTCCTCCTCCCAGGCTCCTAGCCTAGTCTCCTTATAAACGGCACCGCCTCCCCGGCCTCTCACTCCCCGCTCCTCTCTTCCGCGCCGGGAGAGGGCGGAGGGAGAGGCGTCGCGCGCCGGGAGGAGGGGGGACGCAGGGGGCGGAGCGGAGACAGCACCTTCGGAGATAATCTTTTCTCCTGCCGCAGAGCAGAGGAGCGGCGGGAGAGGAACACTTCGCCCAGGCTTTAGCAGAGCCGGCACGATGGCGACCGTGGTGGTGGAAGCCACCGAGCCGGAGCCATCGGGCAGCATTGCCAACCCGGCGGCGTCCACCTCGCCCAGCCTGTCGCACCGCTTCCTAGACAGCAAGTTCTACTTGCTGGTGGTGGTCGGCGAGACGGTGACCGAAGAGCACCTGAGGCGTGCCATCGGCAACATCGAGCTGGGTAAGCAGTCCCGCGACCCCCCAGGGACGTGCGTAGGGAGATGCGCCAGAACGACCCCACCCAGGGCGCGACGGCCACCTTGTTCTCCCGCGCGCCCCGCACCCACGCCTCTCCAGGCCACCTCCCATACTCCATCTGGACCCTTTTTCTGAGCTAATTTCCAAATTATTCTATTTGAGACCCATAGAGACAATCTTTAATAGCCCCGAGGAATGGGTCACCTGGCTGGGTCTGAGGCCACCTTCGACTTGGCTGCCTCCTATCGTGCTCAGTGAAATGCAGGTGTCAGAGGAGCGGTGGCCATAATAAAACCGCAACCGCAGGCGGAGAAAGGGTGGGGTGGACCTTGTTTTTTCAGAACCTCTCTTTTCGTCCCGTCCCCCCCCCAGCCAAAGGCTGGGACCCTCTTCCCCTTACCCGAAAACCTGGGATCGAAATACCATGTGCCAAGACACGCATGGGAATCGTCCTCATCATAGCTACCTCGTGCCACCCGTCCCTGACACACACACACACACACACACACACACACACACACACCACATTCTGAGAATGGAGAATGCCCTTTCTGGCTTAAAACTTCCCGATTCTTTCTTTCCTGGGATGACTAGGCTAATCCTAGTGCCACGCCCGGTCCCCCCACTCCCCGAGGACACAGGCATGGAACCTAACTCGTCTGCGCTCTTCCCAGACGAAGCCTGGCCGCGCTCCTGCCCCTGAAGTCCTGGCTTCAGCTTTCAGAAAGGACAATGGGACCCCAGGTTGTGGGGTGGGCTTCTTTGAAAAGTCTCAGCTTCAGGAACCATAGCTTGAATGGGAGGAGGGGATGGCAGGGTAGGGCCAGCTCCTGGGCTGCTGCGCGCACCAGGAGCGGGCTCTTCAGAGGCCGAATAGCGGTTCCCGGGGAACCCTGGGCGGGGCTGGGAGGGTCCAGGAGGGCGCAGCCTCGGGCGAGCAACGATCGGCCCGCCCTTCAGCCCCACCCGGCCTGCCGCAGTGCCCGCACCGGGCAGTCGCACCTGCCCCCGCACTGCGGCGCCCCCGGCTGGCCCGGAGCTCGCTCTGCCCGAGCTTCGCGCGGTCGGGGGCCTTGCGCCCACCTTTGGCTGTGAGCGGCTTTGTTGATCTCCCAGCCTCCCCTCCTGGGCAGTTCTGGCCTCTGCCTTATTCCGCCCCAACTCCGCATCCTTCCCTTTCCTTCATCCCTGGCAGAGGTCGCCGGGTCCCGGTACAGCGCCAGCCTGAGCGCTCTATTCTCTCGGGGTGGTGCTGAAACGTTTCTGCCAGGAGACACAGGCTGGTGGGCGTGGTGCAGTCCGCACTGCAGTCTCTACGGCAGCCCGAGGCGGACAAAGGGCGTTCACTCAGCCCTCCTTTCCCGCTCCCACACACTCCAATAAAAGAAGGACGAAACGATTTGGTTTAGATGAATAAATAAATAAACAAAAGCTTGTCACCTGCCTCTGCATTTGGAAATAGCCACTTGTCCCCAGAACAAAAGGCTGCAGGGTGGGGACTGGAGTTGCAGACCCGGTTCTTTTGTTTAACTTTAAAGCACGGATTTTTCCCTTTCAGCTAGAAAGAAAAACAAACAAACAAACAAAAGTGAGCAGAAAACCAATCATGTTTTTTCATACGGGGGAAAATAAATCAAGAATAAGAGATTTCAGAAGTGGAATGCTTTATCTGAATGTCTCAGTAATCCTTCGATTTCAGACTATAAGCCTTTGATCTGCTTCTCAAACTTAGTTTATTTGCACATTTTTCTCCTTGGAAAAACTCACACTATTATAGACTTTGGGTGTGGCTATTGTGGGAATTAATGACTGGGTGTTTTAAAATCATTTTCTTTATGTAGCATTGCCGGGAAATATCACATTAAAAAGTGTCTTCTCACCCCCAGAATTTTTAGAATCACCCATTGTGGTGCCAGGAGAGGAATCATTACGCCCATTTTTAGGAACCCAGAGAGGCTGGAAGGGTGAGGGACAGACTCAAGGTCACGTTGCAAAGTGGTGGCAGGAGGACCGCAGTGTCACTCCTTCCTTGAACAGGTCAGATGGCAGTCTGGCAGGCTAATGTCAGAGAAGGATTCAGCCAGCAGTTTTCAGACCTGGTCTTTGTACTGCCATCCACTTGTGAGCAGCGCTCCGTGCAGGGAGGCGTCTTGGCCATCACCTTCCCACTACAATCATCTTCCCGCTTTGTTACTGGCCTGATCATCCTTTAGGTGTTCCGCTCCGTGGTTTATTCACGCCTCTTTCTGTCGGAGGAGAAAATATGCAGCCAAGGAATTCTGTGATGCTCATCCTAGCTTTACTTCGCTTTGCACGGCCAGCATTTAGTACTAAAAATCCAGATTTGTCTTCCAAACATTAAAAAAAGAAGTTTCAATTTAAAGTATCAGTGAGAGAGGAAAAGCACAAACCACGGGCTAGCAGGGCACTGAATTTTCACCGGATGGGCACACCTGTGCTGGCCAGACAAGAAATGGCCATCACTATCGTCCCAGAAGCCACCCCACCCACCAACTCCAATGTTCACTTTGTAATCACCATGCTTTTCTGGTTTTCAATTCCCTAATTTGGTCAGGTTTTTTGCATGGATCCCTGAAATGGTTATATCGATCTCATTAAGAATCAGCCAAGTGTGTGAGCCCAACGGTTTCCTCCAGGGTAGTAACAGATGTTGCTCAGCCTCTGGAGAATGCTCTCCTGGGTCCTGGGGTCTCCTATGCAGCTCACATGGCCCTGCCTTTCAAGGATAAGTAAAAATCCTGCTTCTCAGCCTTTCAGACAGTCTGAGATGACTTAGCAACAGGGAGGTAGGCTCGGTTTCCTTGGCATGACACAAGGCTGCTTCAGCTGGCAGATCCCAGCTGGGTCTCCTCCAGAGGTCACTCCGATGCCACTGCTATTGTTGCTGGTGCCTGCGGGCTACATTATGTGAAGCAAGATGGAGCTGCTCTGAGGGGCTCAGCTCTGATCGTGAGCTGCCTACAGGCTGGGAAAACAGCTTCTCTCTGTTAGCCTTTCTTATTTCCTCTTCCTTTCCCATCCAAACTCAGGCACTGTGCAGTTGGAGACTCTGGAGACGGGCATATTTGCCATCTGATTGATTACCCAGGTACTCTGGAAAGAGGAAAAAATAATCTGGACCCCTGCGGAGGGATGGTAGATAATGTAGTAAAGCAACTGGCCTGGAACCCCTCAGTGTGGATGCTAAGTGCTTCTTGAGAGCAAGAGAGAAAAACGGTTACTCTTATTTGCTCAACTGTGTTCGAAAAACACAAAGTCAAAGTCAGGGTTGATTGTTTCTTCTCCAGAGCTTTAGACAACAGTGCTTCCTCGCACTGGTCCAGCTTCGCTGAGGTAGTTAGACAGGACTTGATTCCAAACCATTGTGGCCACCACCGGCTGAGTCATTTGCTCCTTCCCAATTAGCCCCAATGTGGAGTTAGCCTGACACCCTTAAGTTTAGCAAAATGCTGGTGTACGGTTAGATTTTTTTTTAATTATCTAGGCTCTATACAATCCTAGCAACCTGAATTTTAAAGCTCGGTGCAAAGAGTCTTCATTGTTTCATGCCATTCTTTTTAAAGAACCCAAGCCATCTAACAAATACTTAGTGTCAGTTTAATGTGTTCAGTTGCTATTAGAAGGCAACTGTCCCTCTAAGTGACATTGGAAATAAGATGTTCTCATGGCAAGATAGATAACTGTAATATCCACTGCCTTGGATCTTCAAATGTGAGTTGAGCTGGTTACATTGTAACAGCCCGATGCTGCTTTACCCATTATGTTCTGTCCAAAATGGTAGGCCAGAAAATGAAGAACCTGGAAAAATTTGGGGTTTTAATTTTCCTTTTCTTCTAGCAAGAACAAAAAAAAAGTGAAAACCATATATGGTGGGAGTTAAAGAGACACTAAAATGTGTTACATTTATTATATTCGTCTTCGCACTTCCAAAGTCAGAAGGCAGATGGGTTTTCGCTTGCACTGCCTAATTGGTGTTACCCGCTAAGGGCTCTGTGATCCAGGCTGAAACACAAGCCGGTCAGTCCCCAAGTGAAAGGTCATTAAATAGATGCTCTACTGTTAATCTTCCTTAAGAGCTTACTTCTAAAAGTAATTTTTAATTTTTAGGTTAAGAAATAAAATCTTAAAAATCACTGCTTGCTTCTATAGTAAGATGTTATCTAAGACAGTGAGTTTGTCACAGTCAGAGGTATGAAGTGACGTGCTATAAGAGGTCATTTGCATTACATGCGGATATGTGTCGGACATTAGATCACAGGCTTTGTAAAGAGAAAAGCAAACCAAAGGTTGGGTCAAAGGAAAACTGGGAAATCTCGTCTCTAAAAAGCCGCTTAACATTTTCTATTCTAGGTTCAGGTTACCTTTTAGTGTCGTTTTCCAAACAGAATCATAGAATTACAGGCTGACCGTTCAGATATTTACAGGAAATACTCCAAAGCTGTTTTCTCAAAGGGAACAATTAAATTGGACCCATTGATGAAAACAGCTTGTGAAAGGCCCAAGGAACTGCCACATCGAACCTCTGAGTATTGGCATGCACTGTATGGTCCATTCATTTTCTTTTCTTTGGTCTGCTGCTTCTATTAGAAATATACAGTTTTCACCCATTAAAGGAGAGGCGCTTTGTTGGTTTTATTAAACCCCAAATTCCTCCATCGTCAGAGTACACTTGACACAATCCAGCCTGCAGACCTAGGGTCTGATGCTCGCCTTCCTTCTCCACCTTGCCTTGCTCTGAGATGCCCTTCTCCTTCTTTTTCCATCTGTTGAGAACCACGTGCCTGTTGGCGTCTTTGTGCACTGCTACCACATGGGGTGAGAGAACGGAGAAGAAAAGATGCTTAGATGCTTTCTCTTCACCTGGGATCGACACAACGATAGTGCTTGCTTCCTAGGTCTAGGCCAGGATCCTGGAGCAGCCAGGAGCATTTTCGAGTGCCAGATGTCCCTTGAGCCCTGGCATTTGAACCGCAGAGGCTTACTACCTCCAGCGGCTCCAGTTGTTAGCCCCTGGGTAATCAGTCAGGGTGAAGTCCTCTTATTGCTACATAATCAAAGCCTCAATCAAGAGTTTGCCCTTAGAAATAGAGGATCATCAGAAAAAAAGGGTCAGGCATGTAGCATGGGTTCCCTGCTTCCCAATCTCTTTAGAACCTCCCACGGACGCCCAGGCATTCCCTCTGGCTATGGAGTCCAGAAGGGCTTATCAACATCGGGGCTCCAACTTTAGCTCCCAGTTAGGCAAAAAGGGGAGCTCTAAAAGCTTAGTAAAAAGCAACCAATCTTTATTGAGAATTGGTTTCTCTTTATTAATACTATTCAGCATAAGGTGCCTAGTCATTACTAAGTCTCTTATTTCTGAAATCAATATGACTCCAAAAATGTTCACTGCAATCTTTATTTTATAAACTGCAGCAGTGATTGCGTGTGGTTTAAGAAATACTGAAAATTGCTGTCTCGAAAGAAAGAACCCTGAAGTTTTCACTTCCTTGGGCATTTACACACAGGAAGTTATCTTTATCATCTGTCTGCTGGTTTAATTTAAAAATTAACTCAATGGATTTCTTAAGGTTTAGCATTTTTTTATTGTCAAATTAGAAATATGAAATCCATGAGTGAATATAAAGTGAGCGTTACATCGCTTGTGCCGTGGCAAGGGGGAAATGACGAACAACAGTGCAAGAGCAAGTGGGTGCCTAACCCCAGATGCAGCTATTCCGATAATGTAGCCATTTAGATGCTACTTAGAACAAAGATGGAAAAATAGTATGAATTTGATTTTAATACATATGTCTCATTATTAACTTATTGACCCAGCTTGACAAGCCAGAAGACAAAGTGAACCTCTGTCAACAGTCCCAATTTGCCGCTCAGACAGGAGCTCAATGGCTTTCCACACGGGGCTAGTATAGAGTGTATATGTTGAAGTGAAATATTCTAATGAATTCAGACCTCTCAACCTGTCAAGCGCTGCGGGGAACAAAAAGAAGCCATTTATCATTGCTCCACTAAAAAGACCCACAAACTCTCAACATGCCTTTCTGGTTAAAATTTAAATATTCCATTAGCACAAATGCAAACTGAGGCCTTTAATGTTTCCAAGGAGACTCATAAAATGTCCCTTATAATTTAGCCTCTCCTTAGGAATGCTCCTTGGGAATGTTAACTCTTTCTTATCTGAACTCCTCCTGTTATTCCTGTGAGGGGCTCTGCCTCCATCTAAGGGGCACGCAGCTGCTTGAAAAAAATCTTCCTTGGATGGAAACAGTCTTTGTCCAACAATCTAGCCACTCAGGTGCCGTATTTACAATGTCAAGGGCAGCCTGGACCAGACAGAGTAAGTTTGAGGCTGATTTGGCTTTGTAGTAAGATCCTGTCTCAAAACAACAACAAAAACAAACAAACAAAAAAAAAGCAAAAATGAGAGAGAATGAATTTGAAGATACCTTTACATGTACAGTGAACTGAGCTCCACAATCTTTTAAGATATAAATATAATATATTTTAGCTAAGATATTACATATGATTAATATATTTGTTATATATCTTTATTTTATGCATATTACACATAACTATTCCTAAGATAAGAACATTTAATCAGTTTTAAATGTTGGTAAATACAGGCATTAAGGATTTAGAGGTGAGTTTCATGCATTGCCATTTGAACCCTCTGGGCTGATGGCACAAATATCAATCAATCAATCAATCAGTCAGTCATTGGCCATTTGGTTAGAGATAGTTTACTTGCAGAGTTATACCTAAGGGCTCAAGCCCATCTTGAGACCCTCTCTTAGGAGTTAGATAATAAATATTTGTTGCTTCAGACATTGATCCTTGGCAGTTGAGGACACTCACACCAGTGTACAGTCATAGTACTGTGGACTGGCTCCACCATGAGCAATCTGTTGGGGAAAGTCTAAGCACATACACGTGAACACACATACACGTGAAGACACATACACATGAACACATATGTTGTCTAGGGTTCTTGGGTTCTCAGCTCTTTCTGGCTTTTGTCCAGTATTCTCTCTGTGTTTCCCTCCAAGGCATCCCATTTGGGATGAGGAGGGGGAACGGGAAGTAAGGAAGAGACTTCAGAGGTGTGACCAGAACCAGAAACAACAATCATTTTCATTCTAGATTGTGGGTTTCTCTGGCCCCTAATTGTTTCTTCCAGGCTAATGCACTCTCAATTCCATCAGAGTCTTATCAAGTATAAAAAGGTGCCACTTTTCTATTTTTTTTCCTTCTGGATAAATAACAAAAAATCAGCACAGCTCACAATTGTGAATGAAATCACTCCCTGCCCAGTTGATTAGATAAAAGAAACAACTGATAGGAATCTTAGGCCCAGCCTTGAGTTTCACATGCTTATTAAAGATCACACGATTAGCAAACTAATGCGAAAAACAAGTAAAGAAGAAACCACACAAGCACACTGCAAGAGCATCCTTTGGAAACCAGAGGCCTGGGCTTGAATGGTAGCTGCCATTGAATGGTGCATCTGACGCTGGCCTCCCGGTCCCGGATCCTGAAGAAGCTGATGCGAGTCTGCAGCCTTTTAGCCAGAACTGGCATCTTCTGCCCTTTCTCTCTTTCCTCCAGCCTGCCACATCCCTGATAACTCTTTTCTTCCCAGCCTCTGGCAGCGCTGCATTTCCATTTTACAAAGGGCAGAACCTCAGCCCCTCTGTCAGTTCTCCCTCCTTTGTGTGTCTCTGTGCAGAGACCTCCCCTTCTCCATTCGTGGGCATCCACTGCTACCAAGGGACTCTCCAGAAAAGGGCCCAAGAAACCTTTGTAGGGATGCTTTCCAAACTCTCTCAGAGGTGCCTCCTTGGAAGCTTGCCAACTCTCTTCCTTTTCCTCCACAGGAATCCGATCATGGGACACAAACCTGATTGAATGCAACTTGGACCAAGAACTCAAACTCTTTGTATCTCGACACTCTGCGCGATTCTCTCCTGAAGTTCCAGGTGAGGCTTCTGGTAGTGTTAGCCTAGAACTTGGAAGAATGAGGGGCATGACCATTGGCTGGGGAAACTTTGCCTAGCACGGGAGAAAAACAAACAAACAAACAAACAAAAACAACCTTCCTCTCATTGCTGCAAGGTTTTTTTGTATTTTGTTTGTGTCAATGACTTTAGCCAGTAGCTACAACCTAAGAAAGTAGAATTTAACAGATTGTCATGCGAGTTATCTGTGGTGTGGATTCTAGGTGAGAGGTTTCAAAGTCCAGGCTATTTCGCTTTTTGGTTTCAATGTCTCTGACCTCAAGACTACTTCAGTATTAATTTTACTCAAAGCTATGAATACAGATCGGATGCTCCTACGATCCTCCAACTCCCTTCTCTAGAAAGAAAAAGGACACATGGCGTTTCAGGCACAAAAGATGTTTTTCAGCTCAGAGATCTTCCTTGGTGTGGGGAAGAGTCTGCTAGTCCAAGAAGGCTGTAAAAACAGCCTCTCTTTCAGAATAGAAAATCGAAGGTAAGGGCACAAACATTGGTCAGATGTGAAACCGTCCCCTGCCGGTCCTCTCCACGAGGATGTGCCTCGCCCACATCTCCGGGTTTTGGTGATGGTTTATGCAGCTTCATCTCTTCTTCCTTTGTAAGCAGTGCATTTCATTGGGGCACTATGAAACAGTTTTCTGGCTCAGGAACTTTCTAAACCCAGGTGTGTCCGTCAAAAGGGTTACCACTGAAATGATACTACATTTTATTTCTTGATTATTATCTGAATTTGACATAAAATCAAGAGTTTTCTATCTCTGCTTCTCTGCTCTGATTTCTTATTGGCATTGACAGAACATCAGGACCGAAGGTTGGAACTTCTGAGGTGATGAGATCATATTCCATTAGCCCATGTGTATTGATATTTGAAACCACTTGTTTGGAATGTTAATGCCTTCATGAGTCATTCTCAACTCAGTAATATGGCCATGGGACTGTCCCCTGCTTTTCCTCTTGAATTTGAGATTAGAATAAAACCCCATACATTTCAGTGACCCTCAACTATAGCTTTCAAACACAGAACTGAATGTGTTAATAAAAACATAGAGAATATGGTGGGCAAGGTGAGTGGGGGATGGGGAGGGCGCTATTTAGGGACCGTCAGCATGTACCTTGCTGAAGGCTAGGTACAGCTTAAGGTATTTTCTCACTATTGAATTTTATTTTTACGTCTCGCAAATCTCTGTAACGATCTCACAAGAGATGAGTGCCCTTTGACAACAAGTATGTTTGTTTCAACAAGTGAAAGCTGAGGGCCTGTAGAGTCTCTGTAGTTTTTTCTGGCTTCCTGTTTGTAAGACTTCTTTCTTTTATAAACATGTGGCTTTCATTGTATACAGTCATGTTTGGATTGCCTTTATATGATGACAGATGTGTATTGCCAAATGAAAGACGGCAAAAAATGCTGAAGAATTAACACTTTCTGGACTAAAGGTCTAGCTTGGACTACTCCTGGAGACTAGAGCGAGAACGCTCTCCAAATTGCCATGTTATGACATGCCCTGCCCCTTCTCCCTCCTGCTGTCACCTGCTCTAACAGGTCACCTATCTAGTAATCTCAGTGCTGGTTTGGGGACTGGCTTCCGGACGCACAGTGCCCTTAGCATTCTGGCCTGCTGCAGAATGAGTTAATATTAGGACTGTCCCTCAGTGTTCCAGCTTCCCACTGAGCAAAGCCAATGCATGGTGCCCCTGTGGCGACATGAAGTTTTCTAACCAAGACTCTACTACAGGTTAAATATTCTTTATCTAAAATGTTTGGGACCATAAAAGTCTTAGATTTGTGGAGATCTGGGTTTTCAGGCCTTTGCATCCTTAACCCACAAATCTAAAATTTTTTAATCCAAAATCTAAAATCTGTCCATGACAAAAGTGCAATTCGTATTGAATCTCAGGTATGTTGCCAAAGGAGGTGAAAGGGCAAGAACACAGAGTGGGTGGGTGGAGAGAGCAAGATGATCCTTACTTTGAGCTCAAGGAAACCTTTAGCGAAGCTTCCTGAACACCCTGGAGAAGTTTAGTCTGATTCTAGGTGCTTTCGAGTCTAGTGGCCTCTTCCCTACCCACTGGAGACTCACTGAAAGCCAAGCTGTGTCTCTCAGGCACAGCAGGATCAGTTGGGCCTCCTTATTTAGAGTCCCAGCACTCTGGAGGCAGAGGCAGGTGGATATCTGTGAGTTTGAGGCCAGTCTGGTCTATAGAGCAAGCTCCAGGACAGCCAAGGCTACACTGAGAAACCCTGCCTCAAAACATCAACCCCCCTGCAAAAAAAAAAAAAATGTTGTTGTTTGTTAGTTGGTTGATTTGGTTTGGTGAGTTTTTAGCTACCAGCCTTACAGTAGCATATTTGTTACCAGTTGTGATTCTGTAGACAAAGGGTCTTGTGGACGTCAGCTCCATTGTACATTTATATTGGTTGTTATTTCCTTTATTATTTTTAAGAATCAGAAGTCATATATGAAAAATTGGTGGCTGCCTTAATTGCAAAGGGCAGACCAGGTGGGTGGAACGAGGCCCTCGCTCTCATACTACTTTAGAATTTGTACTGTGGCTTTGGGGTTCAGTAGGAGTCAATTACTGTCTCACTCAAAATTAGTCTGATTTGTTATTTGAGACCTGGGATGTAAGTGGCCTTCTGTACGCCAAGTGGATTGGCATAGTGTGACTCCTTTAGAATGTCAGTCCAGAGGTCTTGAAGTCCTGTAGCATTGGCAGACTAAATAATTTTGGGGCTGGTCAGCCACTGAAGTCTACACCAGTGTCTCAAACCAGCCGAGCGTGGACTTGGCTCACATCACTAAGCGTACCCATGCTGCGTACCAAGGCCATTCCCTGTGGACCTTCCCTGTCTGAAGCTTTCTGGCCATGTGAGAGCTGGACGAGTAGGCACAATGGTCCTGAGAGAACAGCCTAGTGTTTGACTCAAGAGACAGCTCAGCAGCTGAGTCTTTGCAGCATAGAGAAACATGTCCATATGGCCTTCTGTCTCTGAGTCCCCACGCCATCATCACAAAGCATTAGTTTGTGTACATGATTTTTGTGCCTTCATGTCGGGTTGCAGGTCTCCAGGAGTAAGAATCAGCAAGACTTTCTACGGAAGCTCAGGCTTCCCCTGATACATAGACTTCTATTCACTTCCATTTCGACTGTTTCTTCCCCAGGTTTTACTGTAGACCTTGGTGCATATAGTTTACAGGGGAGGTTCTCTTCTGAGTGCATAGGAAGTGTCCCATGATTGGGATGGGGAGACTCCCCTCTCATACAA
>JAQHUG010000088.1:6827292-6869825 GCA_028555095.1 Dicrostonyx torquatus | reverse complement strand
AACTGTTTCAGTATTGAGGGTTGACTCCGGGACCCCATGCACAAGAATCAAAATTAACTGTTTCAGTATTGAGGGTTGACTCCGGGACCCCATGCTTGTGCCGCTGAGCTACACTATCGAGTACCTGCATTAATTTTATTGCTAAAAGTCTATGTACTCGGTTCAGTGTAGCTGTGTTTGCTCATTTCCAGTTATAGAGAAGTTCAGACTTGTGTGTCTGCTACCTGAGGATCAAGCGCCCCTCCCTGCTCCTGAGGGCTGTGTTCACGGCACCAAATTGAAGGGCTTCTTGGGCTCATTTGTGTTTCTGTTTACTTCAGAACTCCAGGGGGCGGAGTAAGAATTCACAGTCCGGAAAGATCAGCTCAGTGCACTCTGAAGGGCTGCTCCCTATAAAGAGAGTAGCTACCTGATCGCTGTCGCCAAGACATGTCAGTGCTGACTCTGGTGTGTGGCTGTGGATCGGCGTGTATCCGAGTACCATCAGCGACTTCTTACTGTAGTCAGCTAACGTCTTGGCAGAGTCGGTTTCCACAGGGCCTTTGAACACACTGCTCTTCCTAGATCTGCTCCCAAGGGACGTTCCCAGCAAACAAGAACCTTGTAGTCGGTAAACCAGAACCACAGCTCTTGTTGTGTGAGGCCTGCATTAAGATGTACTTTCTGCTTGTATCTCATGAAAGCCTAATGATCTTTAGCTGGTAAGATCATCTTCATCCAGAATCCGGTGGCAGCAGCTTCTCCTGTGCCATCTGCAAGCACTGGTTTAAAAAAAAAAACAAAACAAAAAAACCCTCTCATTTGAAGCTGCTTCTAAAGTAAGCGCTAAAGGCTCCTTTTGCATTTGTCTCATTATAAAATTTGGAGTTTGAATTAGTATGATTCCTTTAAACATTGCTTAACTATATCAAAATTTCACCCCGGAAGTCGTCATAATAGGGATTAGAATTTAGTGTGTCTACACCCCGAAGCCTTTCCCTCCCCTCTCCTACCCCACTTACATAGCCTTGATATTGGAATGTGATTGAAGACTCATAGCCATAGGGTTATATGCACTTCCAGAATGTCATTAAAACCCTAAATTAGCTGTTCATCTTTGGTATCTAATATTAAATTAATGGGCATGGGGAAAGCACGGATACACATGCTACTGTGGACATGTAAGTAGTTACTAACTGTTCTGCTTTTTTACCAGCAGATGGCATGACTTATTTCTACACTGGTGAAAATGTAAAAAAAAAAAAAAAGCCTTACTTTAAATTACCATACAACTAGAAGTGATTCTGAAAGAATTTGTTCCGCGTTTCATAGTCAAAAATTTAATATCCTTGTTTTATAAAGAGCTCTTACAAATGGGCAGAGGGTAGGCATCTTGAATTTACATACACACAGGTGATTGGTAGAGAGAGGGACACATACACACAACATGGCCAGCACACCTCTGAAAAACACACGACCTCTATGGATGAAGAAATGTGAGTGAAGACACAGGTAACTGTATCTTCTTGTTTCCCTGCAAACCACACGATCTTGAGAACGGCACTGACTGTGTAGACAGAGGACACAGGCAAAACTCCTCCTGCTCGGCTCCTGGCTCCGGACAACCTTTCTGAAATGGAAATTTCAGTCAAAATCAGGTCATACAAGTGCACAACTTAGTCGTTTCCAGCCAGACGTTTATCCTATTGAAATAAGCAGAGAAGAATGCATAAAAATTATGCAAAAATGGCTAATGGCTTATTGTCTTAATATATGTATATATGTGTGTGTGTGTGTGTGTGTGTGTGTGTGTGTGTGTGTCTGTGTCTGTGTCTGTGTCTGTGTGACAACCCCTGAGAAAAACCCTGAAATTCTTGATAGGAGTGACTGGTGTAATTAGTGATGGTGAGGCAAGAAGATGCAATGTTGAGACCACGTTACAAATGATTGTCACTGGACACATGGTGGTTGTGAGTGACAGGGCAAAGTTGATGAAGATCTCAAGTCAGTACCAAAACACTGCTCGTCTTTGCCCAATGCACTTCGCTCTTCACAAGGGTCCTCGGCAGGATATGTGCACCTACATCTTTTTTGTACTTTTTACGTTTTGTGCAGTAGTCTTGTGTCACTTTGCCAGCAGGAAGAGGCACATGCATTGTTTTTTCAATGATAAAGCCTAGCGTCTGAGGCATGAATCACTACCGCCTTTGTTTTTCTCAGGGAAATGAGATTCAGTAGTAAGCTGTGTCTAGGGGAAACAGAACTCATCTGAGTCAGAGGCTGAAAAGTTCTTCAGACCCTAACCTCAGAAACCTCAGGCTTGTGTAATGACACAGCACGGAAAGCCACGAAGTCAATCTGAGTTAAGGAGATTCAAGTAGATACAGAAAACAGCCACGACAGAAAGAGTCGGACTGTGAGATCTAGGAAGTGAGATTGTGCTGTCTCCATAGTAAATCTCAGAGCCAGGGTCTGGCGCTGAGGGACCCGGGTCCCTGCTCCGGATGCTTGTTGGTACCTTTTGTGCATGTTGTTGGGCTGTCACCAGATTCTCTGGGCTCTGAGTTTCTTCCTAGGGTTGGATGATTACTGTTGCTTGGGATTTGCATTATTTGGCGTTCTGGTGCCGTGTCTAGCCGGCCTAGTGAGGTATGGCTCTAAAGATGACTGGCCAGTGCCAAGGCAGACAGAGACTCCTTCCCCCATCACACTCTGGGTTCATCACACATTGATGTCTGAGGGTGTATGGTCCCCAGTCTTAGTAGTTTTGGCAGATCTGGAATTGGATATGTAGATCAGGTTGTCACAGATTCACAGAGATCCGCCTGGTGCTACCTCCAGAGAGCTGGGAGAAAGGGGGCACTGGGATTGAAGGTGAGCACGGCCTCACCCAAGGGTCCGTTATTCTTGATTAATAGAACACCAGGACATGTGTCCTTGGAAAGGACTGCAGTTGACTGTAAGAGAGGCAGTTTAGTTCTCTCTTAGGGGATCACAAGATGAAACAGAGAGTCACAGAACGTGGGCAAGCCTGATGTGTGCTTTAACAATATTTGTTTCTTTATAGAGATCAGGTTAATTTGCATCCCATCTCCAGTGGAGGCATTATAAAAATTGAGACTTAATATTCATCTATTGTAGGTGGTCTGTGAGAAGGGTTCTGTTTAGGGTGTCTTAGGGTTTTTTGCTTACTTGCTTGCTTTTTGTTTTGTTTTTTTGTTGTGGTGGTGGTGGTGGTTTTTTGTTTTGTTTTGATTTTGGTTTTTGAAGAGAGTTTCTCTGTGTGTAGCTTTGGTTGTCCTGGAACTTGCTCTGTAGATCAGGCTAGCCTCAGACTCACAGCAATCTGCCTGCCTCTGTTTCCCAAGTGTTGGAATTAAAGGCATGCGCCACCACTGTCAAGTGTCTTAGAGTTTCTATTGCTGTGAAGAGACACCATGACATTGTTACTCTTATAAAGGAAACATTTAACTGTGGGTAGCTTACAGTGTCAGAGGTTCATTATCATCATAGTGCAACACGGTGACTTTCGGGCAGACATGATACTGAAGAAGGAACTGAGAGTTCTATATCTTGATCCACAGGCAACAGGAAGTGCTCTGAGTGTCACACTGAGCATAGCTTGAGCATAGGAGACTTCAAGTCCACCCCTGCAGTGACGCACTTCCTTGAATAAGGCCATGCCTACTCCAACAAAACCACACCTCCTAATAGTGTGATTCTCTGTGAGCTTATGGGAGCAATTGCATTCAAACTACCACACAGGGGATTTTTTTTTTAAATCTTAAAGACAAACATTCAGAATTATATAGGAATGTCTTATAAACTTCATTTTACGTAGTGACTCATACTTACATAAATTGAGGTTTAACTAAACATTAGCAGTGCCTGTTCCTGCTATCTGTAATGCAACATGACATTTGCAGTTAATTTTATTTTAGCCTGTTAGAATTACTGTGCTTTTGATCCACTAGTTCTGTTTATGCTATGTCAAAGTATTGCAGTACGCATTTTGAAAGATGCTGGCAAAGTGCTTTTGGAAAAGATGTCTAGGATGGAGAAAGAGAGAGCTATATATTGGGATAACCTTTGAATGGAACTTGCAAATTTTGTTGCAGAGAATCAGAAAGGGAATGGGAAGTCATGGCTTTGGCAAATGAGAGTATGAGAAGAGATCATGAGGAGTTAGAACAGGGCACAGTAAGAGTGAGGCTTGGGGTGCAAGATCCTGCACCCTATATGCCTCGCCCCATGCTTTGGAAGTCTCAGACAAACATCGGAAAGGATGTGCCAAGTACTTTGAGCATGGGAGGCTGCTGGGCATGTGAAGTCACTAAGGGGTTTCTGGCTCGCAGCCGTGCAGGTAGCTGACAGTGAAGGCATGCCTACCTCCTCCCGGGGCTTCCTGTCTGGAGCTGATTAACTTGCTGGTCACCCTTTGTTCACAATGACTCATACAGTGTGACTGGGATTGACTTGGAAAGGGAAGTTCAAGATGGACACTCCAAAACAAAAACCACAGCCTCTTAGAGCTCAGCTTCCCCCCCCCCACGTGGCTAAAGATGATGGTGATTTGCTTCATCTACACGGTGTAAGATTGCTTCCAGAAGCACAATTTTACCTTCTTTCAGAGGCATTGGTGTTGCTTTTATTTGAAAATATCGGACATATCTTTCTTCTCTTTGAGGGGCTGGACGTTGAACCCAAGGCTTCATGCGTGCTAAGCAAACATTTTACTAGTCTTCCTCTGAGTCCTCTTATCTGGTCTCTTAACACATTCCTTCTCTATTATTTTTTGATTTAACTAATGCAGCTTTGTTCGGTGATCTCTTTTGCCTTTGTCTGTTTATCGTGGCGCCAGCGTGGCCACCTCTAAGCATGGCTGGTGGAGCTGAGCAGTGGTTACTGGGGCTGCAGAACCTAAGTAGGACTTGGTAGCACGACACCTTTCATCTCTTCAGCAGGGTTGTCACGGCTTCTGTTGCTCAATTAGAGACAGACAAGAGTCATGACTTCAGAGTCACTATCCAGGACCTGTTCCAACAGTTGCACCTAGCCTCTGGGATCAGAGTTTATTTGGAAATCATGAACATTACCCGGGGACAAGTAAGCAGAGAGTGACCTTTGCTGTTGCTGACCTGTATAGTTCTGAAAGACTAGACCCTGTCCTACGTGAGCCACCAGGTCTGTCCCCATGTCACATTCAGAAAGTCTGACCAGATCCCAGAATGACTTCTTCCACTGAACCCAAGAAGGGTTCAGAATCCATCTGTCTGGAGATGCCTTATATGGAGAGGTTCTGAGGCTATTTTTATGCTTGTAAGAAGATTACATTTTTAAAAACAGAGAAACGAAAGAAAAGCCTGAGGCAGTGGGTATCGCGTTACTAAGAGGCTTGGATAAAGAAGAAAACACTCTGTCCAGGCCTTCCCACACCCATTCTGCATTAAGGTGGCAGCTTGCCATCCACCCCCTGCTTTGGGCTGACTTTCCTCTGTGCCTTGTGCCTTCGGACCAGGAACCCTCAGTGACAGACCTACCTGCTTCTCCCAGTACAGCCCTGCAAAGCCCGGGATGCCATTCCACATGCTTCTGTACTGGCTGCTTTTTGTTATTCCAGGAGCTCAATCCCGAGTCCTAAATCCTGAAATGCTAACAAGGCAAAGCAAAGGAGACCCTACCCAGTGAGAGGCTGATGGCCCTACCCACCTTGGTTCTGTGCCCAGCTCAACTGTCTGAAGGGGCCAAGGGGCAGCAGCAGTGATGGGCTTCGCGAGTGGGCTACTCTGCCTGTATGACCCTGTGACCCTTCCACCTCATAGGAAGTGGCAAGCATAAGTTTGAGTTAAAACTCTGTGGTTAGGAGCACTGGCTATTCTTCCAAAGGACTGGGTTTAACACCCAGCATTCGCATGGTGGATCATAACTATCTGTAAGTCCATTACCAGGGGAACTAACTGATGTCAACTTCTGGCCTCTATAGACAGCAGGCATGCAGAGATACATGCAGGAAAAGCACCCCTACACATAAAAAATAGAAGAAAATGAAATTTTAGTGTAAGTTAAACACGTTATGAATAGATAGTACCAGCTAAGCTCGGTACAGGCTGTGGAGGGAAGAGTCAGGGAGCAATGCAGAACTGCTGGGGACCATCTCACACGGACTCCAGTTCACACTGAAACATTTTCCGCTGCGATTTTGTTTTCGTTTTTGAGACAGGGTCTAGATTCATATATAAGGCCATAGACTCTTTTGTAGCCCAGCCTGGCCTCAAATTCATGGCAGTTCTCCTGCCTCAGCCTCCAGAAGTACTGGGATTACAGTTGTGCACCACCGTACCCAGCTACCAGATGGGAGGCTAGTGGAGGCACAGAGTTTGTGAGTGATTTGAGGCCAACTTCTAATTATCCTGATGTCCTAGTTCACCCACCAGAAATAAGGCTTTTCTAAGAGGAAATCCACAGTGGAATGTGGATCGCTGTGGTCTTGGTGAGTCTAGAGAAATCTTTACATGTACCATAGGTAATCAGTATGACTTGATTGGGATCACCACCGTTCAAAGAAAACGTGAAATTTCAGTCTCAAGAATTTAGTAACAAAGGAACAAATACACTGCCCTGTTGAGATGCCAAGTGTAAGAGAGTGTTTGGTGAGGTGGGAGATAGAAACAAGCGCTTCATTTTTAGGAGAGAGATAGTGAGGCAGCACACTGACATCTTGCTGGAACACTGTGCCAAAGCCAGTCTTTCAACGACCATCACCAAGTCGGCCTAGCTATGGCAACTGGATGATGTCATTATACCCCCAGAGGACCTGCTGGCTTGCCACCAAACAGAATGGTCCTAGCTCTGGTTCTTCAACTCATTTGTCTTTTGAAACATCTCCCTCTTAGCTTCCCCAGGGAACCATGGTGCAGAAGTTTCGTTCGGAACCTCCTCTATGTGTCCGCAAACTACCGTAACAGAATGTCACAGATCAGGCGGCTCGCAAAAACAGGAAACTCTTGTCTGGGGTTGTCAGTGAGGCTGACTCCTTCAGGTTCTGAAGGAGACTGTCCCTGGGCTCCTCTTGTGGGCAGATTCATTGTCTTTTGGTCACACAGCAGTCCCTCTGTGCCTGCCTCCAACGTTACATGCCATCTTCTCCCTGGGTCTGCCTGTGTCCTCTTATTTTTCTTAGAGACTTGCTTTTATTTATATGTGTATACGTGTGTCTGTGTGGCGGAATATCCTGGTGTGTGGGTGCCTGTGGAGTTCAGAAGAGGGTGTCAGATCTTCTGGAGCTGGCGTTAGCAGGTGTCAGTTGCCCAGTGTGGGTGCTGGGAACTGAACTTGGATCTCTGGAAGAGCAAGAAACTCTCTCAATCACCAAGTCATCTCCCAAGTTGTCCCTTCACATCAGCACACCAGCCATTGGATTAAGGCTCCCCCTAGCCTTGTACAATCTCTTACTTTGAGCAGAGGATATAGGCTGAGGGTCTAGGCCAGTCTGTTCAGTGCATTTCTGTGACCTTTTCTTGAGTCTGCTGTCAATCACAAAACCCAGGAGATGACTCAGCTCATTAGGACATCGGACTAAAGAAGTAGAGAAAAGAGAGTGAGATTTGAGCTTGGTGTTGAGCTGCGAGGAGCGGGTCTCCCTGCCATGAAGCCTTTGGCCTTCACGTGCTTTGGCCAGGTGGGTTCTCTTCTGGCCTGCTCCAGGACTTCACCCTGGCCCGTGGTTCTGTGACTAGATTCTAAACTGAGCTTCCTGCAGCTGGGGCAGCTAGATAAAGGAGTTCCTGATACACTCTTAGACTTGGGTTTTTCCCATGGAGGATTTGTGGATGCTGGCAGAGTTGAAGGCAGGGGATGCTCAGAGAGGTGGTCTGGACCTTAGCTAGACTTAGATGCTCAGAGAGGTGGTCTGGACCTTAGCTAGACTCTGTGAGAGGAGTGCCAGAATGGATCCCTTCTTCTGGGTCAGACACAGATCTCTCTCTTTTCAGCTATTGGAGCTGCCGGAGACTATTGACGCTTGTGTGTGGTGCTGAAGGGCCTGTCCCTGCCTATCTCTGGTGTTTCCTGTGAATTATATTGTTGGGGTGAAAGTCACTCTCTGTACAGCTGTGGGGGCACTGTTTGGCACCAACTCTCTTCTCAATTCAATTTATTAGTGTTTTTTGAGAATTACTTTTGTACCAATTCAGCCCCCACCCCGGTTTGTTGCAGGGGGCGACATTGGCCTCTAAAGAAAGCCATAGAAACCCCAGTGGGAAGTGTTTACCAACCCAGTATGAAATTACAGAAAGGGTCTCAGAGAGTTGGGCTCTCTTGTATCCACTTTTGTATTTCTTTGTTGAGAGGAGATACTAAACATTGGAGGAGCACAAAGAGAATGATATTAAACACGGAATGATTTTAATCTCTGGCATCCGTCCACACACTTTAAAAAAAAAAGCAACCCTGTTTCCATTGTCATGCACCTGTCATGATGCTGAATGAGGTCTTTTTCTCTCCCGATAGAGGGGGGTCTTTAAAGCTTGCTGGTTTTCATCAGCGAGGTGGCAGTGCTAATGTCGCTCTATAGAGCAGAATACACGAATCAGGGTAATTATCCAGTGTTTGCACAATCAGCCAGATTCCGAAGGGAAATGCTGCACAACTCAGAAGTGGCCTCGTGTCACCTGACTCCAGACGTCTCCCCGCAGAGGAGCAGGGGAGTACTAGTGAGGGTGCGAAACTGCATGATCCGGAATCGTTCGCTAATCCAGTGGATTCCGGGTGGTACCTGCAGAGTCCTCTTCTAGGTCTTGGGTCATATCCATCTCTATTGTTTCAGAATGTCATCCATTTGCTATGCATGAAGTATACTGTTCCTCCTGGGTCCAGTGCTGGGTCCACAAAACACATCCATTAAGCGATATTCAGGAGTCCTGGAAATGGGGGAAGCAGGGGAAGGGTCTGCAGAGCACCTGAAATTGGATAAAGCTGTGCCGAACAGGAAGCTCCCTGGGAGACTTGGGGAGAGCTACCTGCCCTAAATCTATTCTCTTCTTTCCCAGAGTTTCTCACAAGGAAGCGGTTTGTTCATTTGAGCTATTGGAGTTCTGTGATGCCAGTTGTGAGGGCTGAATTTTTCATTAGCTCATTTAAATCAATTTCTTTCAGCCCAGCATGATAACTGAGTCAGGGATCCGAATAGTGCCCCAGGGCTGGAGCGCACAGCCACCCAGCTCACCTAATTTGAAGTGGATTGCCTTTTTCATTAAATCTAAAAATAATTTCAGGCAGGCTGTCTTTCTAGGGATTTCCGGGAGGGGATCATATCTGGGGAAGAGGTTTTGTCTTTCTCAGATAGTGCTGGTGCTGTGCCATTTTGGTTGTCACTTTGCTTCGTGAAGGTGCTTTGAGGGTCCTTGTCTTTTTGGCTTGTCTCAATATGCAGCCCAGAGGGGCTGGCGACTCCCAAGCCTCCTACCTGCCTCAGTCCCTCTAGGGCTGGGTCTAGAAGCCTATGCCAGCGTCCTCAGCTTTGTGATCTTTATTTTATTTTTTGGGGTTTTTAAAGACAGGGTTTCTCTGTAGCTTTGAAGCCTATCCTGGAACTAGCTCTTGTAGACCAGGCTGGCCTCGAACTCACAAAGATCCTTCTGCCTCTGCCTCCCGAGTGCTGGGATTAAAGGCGTGCGCCACTATCACCCGGCTATGTGATCTTTACTTTTTTTTTAGAGAGGGTCTCATGAGTAACCTAGGCTAGCCTGAAACTTATTATGTAACCAAAGATAATCTCAAACTCCTGATTGCCCCGCCCCACACACCTCTACTTCTTGATTACAGATATCAAAGCCAAGAATCAAAGCCAGGGCATATCAACCAAGTGCTCAAATTGAGCCGTGTCCTCAGCCTTAATTGCCGAGAGCTAGGACCAAACTTTTGTGACTTTCCCCAAGAGCTCACAAGGTGTAGGTGTTTCTGACTGAGGAACCTGAGGCACAGCCTGTGTAAGCAGGAGGTCCAAGGCCACACAATTAAGGAGCAGAGATGAGGTTCAGGCTCTAGAGATCTCAGTTCTAGAGATCTCACATATCTCTGGTATCTTTAGTCGGAAACTCCTAGTCCCAATATTGAGAGGCCAAGGCATGAGGATTGAAGATTGCTTCAAGTTCAAGGCCAGCCTGGGTTACCTATAGTTTGAATCCCTGTCCCAAGTTTATAACCAAGTTTCCAATATCATCATCAATATCATCATCATCATCATCATCATCATCATTATTGGTTTTTTGAGACAGGGTTTCTCTATGTAAAAGTCCTGACTGTCCTGGAACTTGCTTTGTAGGCCAGGTTGGCCTCGAACTTACTGAGATCCTTCTACCTCTGCCTCCCAAGTGCTGGGATTAAAGACATGCACCACCACTGCCTAGCTTCCACTATTATTTTTTTTTAATGATTTACTTATTTTTATTTTGTGTGCATTGGTATTTTGCCTCTATGTATGTCTGTGTGAAGGTGTCAAATCCCCTGGAGCTGGAGTTATAGTTATGAGTTGTCGTGTGGGAATTGAGCCCGGGTCCTCTGGAAAAGCAGACAGCGCTCTTAACTGCAGACCCATTTCTCTAGCCCTCAGTATTATTTTTGGTAAGAAAGCTGCATTGAAAGGCCTGGGCTTTCTCAGTGGCCTAGCATCTCAAAGCTCACCTGTGTCTCATTCTTTGTGCCCCATGACCTGTCTTCCAGGAAATAGGACTTCAGGTGTGAGTCATTTTCATCAGTTACCAAAAGGGAGGAGAGTGATTGAAAAAGACCAGTAAGCTCTTAGCAAGGTTCTAAAGCCTGGCAGAGGACATGGCTGGCTGGCTGTCCCTGCCCATTCTTCTACCACAGGTGGAGGACTAGTGGCATGGTCTGGTGGCCAGGTAGGAAGGGAGGCGTTAAAAGTCATGTCAGAGAAGAAAACTGAGGGACCACTCCATGGAAGGGAGCTGGTACGCTGCCTGGGAAGCATGTTGATGACAGAATGCACCAAAGGAGGCCCCTGTTGCTGTCATCTCTGACAGAGGCATGTGCTGGAGACAAAGCCTCTAACCAGCTTAAGTAATAAGTTTGCATGAGGGCTGGAGAGATGACTCATTGGTTAAGAGTACTGACTGCTCTTCCAGAGGTCTTGAGTTCAATTCCCAGAAGCCACGTGATAGCTCATAACCATCTATAACAGGACTTGGTGGCCTCTTCTGACATGTAGGCAGAACACTGTATACATAATAAATAAATAAATAGAAATACATGCAAAAAGAAGAAGAAGAAGAAGAAGAAGAAGAAGAAGAAGAAGAAGAAGAAGAAGAAGAAGAAGAAGAAGAAGAAGAAGTTAGCATGAGACTCCACTGTGTCTACAGAGTCCACCTTTGGTCTCCAAAACTCCCTTTCCTTACAGAGGAGGGGAAAGCACCCCAAATTAGAGGACCCATACACTTCCCAAATGAAAGACCAGTGGGCTATAAAGGTGTTAATAGCAAAGACTCCACATTAATTCACTATAAACTGTAGAGTAGTTACAAGGAAAATAAAGATTCTAAAATGGGAATCTTATTCAAATGCGTATTTCACAAAACTACTTAGTTCATCCAAGACTCTTAATAACTTTATCCTATGGACTTTCCCATTTCATTCCAAGGCTACATGACACTCAAAAATTCTCACTCCTCCCTGTCTTCTGAAGGCTCAGGGGACAGTCCCCAAAGCCCTGTGTTTGTGAAGACCTGTCAGGACCCCCAGTACGGCATGAAGAGGGAGGGAGAGAAGTCATTATTAATCATGTCTCGGTGTTACCCCGCTGGTTTTGGGTTTTCCTTTAAGATAAGTCGCAGATCACCTAGGATAGCTCAAGGATGTGAGTCTTGTGGCAGAGCAGAGGGGCTGTTAGCAATGAAAGGGTATGGAATCAGGAATCTGCATTGTAACAGGCTCTCCAGATTATTCCCACCGACAGGTGACTTTTCTGGTTTATGTCTTAAGCATCACTGTTGCTTCATCCTGCCTTGGATGCTGGGGATGCCCCCATGAGATGCTGAGATAGGCATCAAACCAAAAGGCAAGTAGGAGGACTTGTGGTGATAGAGAAAGACTCGGAGAAGAGTACCTAACGGGTGATGTGCTGAGGTAGAGTCTGTAGGTAGGTAGGACAGTTAGAACTGGTGCTTGAGCGTCTTTCCCTCATTTTAACTTAGCTAGGAACTCTATCTTCAGGAGCCTGCTTTTCCTGCGGCTTTCTGGTCAGGCATTCTCACCGGCTCCCACACACTACTGGGATTATCTGATTGTTGCATCATCCCTTACAGGGACAGAAGCTGTGTCTTGTTTGCCACCAGCACTCAGTCACCACACTGTCTGGCATTTAGTGGATGCTCATGACACGTTGTCTTTTGGTTGAATGCTCTGGAATTCCCAGGATTGTATATTTTTGTTTGTTTTTTGTTTTCTGTAGGCTTCACAGAGCTGCAAGGCTGAGGATGTAGTGGGCTGCTGAAGTCCAAAGTGTCACTGTTCCTTCAAAGTAACTCAGAAAGAAATGTTCTGATGTTGACCACAATAAGAGCTGGATCTGGCGGATCTCTGTGAGTTCGAGACCAGCCTGGTCTACAAGATCTAGTTCCAGGACAGGCTCCAAAGCTGCAGAGAAACCCTGTCTCGAAAAACAAAAAAACAAAAAACAAAACAAAAAAAAGAGCTGGATCTGGGCCATTCTGCATCTTTTACATATCTTGCTTTTCAACCACTCTCGTGAAATTGAGCTGAAATTTACTCCCACTTAGTTTTGACCGAAATGAATGCTGACTTGGTGTCGATATAAACAGCCTGTCTTGTGTAGAACATCATGGTTACCTAGGACTCTTGGCTTTTGCTGTTATTATATGTTAGCTACGGATGCAAGAATCATCCAATATTTTCGCATCATTATTACAGAAAACAATTTTCAGTTTATTCTCATTTGGTCTGATCTTTTCTCTGGTAACGGTGTGTTTTATTGTAAGGGTCACCAACTGGCTAGAAGTGGACATGGCTGCAAACCCTGTGGGATGGCCATGTCGTGCTTGTTTTTGCCAGTGAGAGGTAGCTAAGCCCAGAGAAAAGTAGACACAGGGCGGCTTTATCCCTTCAGCTATCTCTGTAATAACAATGTGGCCTCATAACTCCGTGACTCTTAACTGTGTGACAGTTGGCACTGGGTTAGGTCACCTTCGGATTGGTGCTTGGTAGAGCAGGTCGGTCGCTGTGACAAAGGTTCTGGGTTACTGCAGGGAAGCCATTGACCAGAGAAGTTAAGGGAAGACGTAGAGCCCAGGAAACGTGGCTCCCCACTGTGTGAAAACTGCCCTTGTGGAGAAGTGATGGACCCGGGTCAAAGTTGGGCAGTGACTGCTCGGGTAAGTGACCACACCACCACCACCCCTACAGCTGCTGTTTACCTGTGACACTTTGACCACAGTGAAGTTTCAAGAGTTTAAAGGAACTTCTTAGCTGCGAGGCTGAAATAAATGTGGTATCAAACTGGCGGTGCTGAATGAGTGAAACCCAGGATTTCTGTCTCTGTGGTTTTTTCTAAGTCCCTCCCTATTTATGTTTTATTATTATTTTCTAGATAATAAATAACTACCATATTTGATTGTGTAATTGACCACTTTTCTTTAAAATAAAATATTTTTATTGAGCTATAGATTTTTCTCCGCTCCCCTCCCTTCCTCTCCCATCCCCTCCTACCCTCTCTCCTGGTCCCCATGCTCCCAATTTACTCGGGAGATTTGGTAACTGACCACTTTTGACACTTCAGGTAGACTCTCTTTTAAAGTCTTGTTTCTGAGTAACTTTCGATTATGAGACAGTGGCAAAGACAGCGCAGATTTTGTATCCCCCACTCTCTCTTTTGCCTCCTGTTGCAGTTGGCCCCTCCATGCTGCTTTTTGTTAAACAAAGAAATCAATGCTCATAGAATATTATTAATTAAAGTACAGATTTCCCCAGTTTTGCCCATGAAATTTTCTTAGCCCATTGCAGGGTCCCACATGTCGTTTATGTGAGCTTTCTTTCTTTCTTTCTTTCTTTCTTTCTTTCTTTCTTTCTTTCTTTCTTTCTTTCTTTCTCCTTTTCTTTTGATTTTTTTGGGACAGGGTTTCTCTGTGTAGCCCTGGCTGTCCTGGAACTCACTTTGTAGACCAGGCTGGCCTTGAACTCACTGAGATCCTCCTGCCTCCGCTAGATGACATTTCTTACATGTACAAATCAGACAGTGTGTATCAGTTACCCTATGTCTGACTCTTATACCTACATAAAGACTACCTGGTTTTCCTCTGGGAGTGGAGCCAATGACGAATGATGCAATTGGTCTCTTGATTCTGGAAACAGTATTTCTTCTACAAACCCAAGACTATGGCCCTGTTTCTTTTCTTCCTTACCCTTGAACCTTATGTTGGCCAGTAGCAAATCTGTGAATGAAAAGTTTCTAACTTAGTGTTGAAAGAACATTTTGAGTGAAGATAGCATTTACCATACAGCTATGCCCACGGAGGTGGGTTGGGCTCAGTCCCATCCCCCCTACTCCCTGCAGTACCCACTTGCTGATCTTTCTCGAACAGGAAGTGGTAACATGGTTTCATCGGGGGAACCACAAGGAAACCAAGGCCTTCTAAAGTCTGAGAAGAAAGCCCCAGGAGTGAGTGAATGTAAGAAAGCAAAACACAGTCAGAAAACTGCACTGTGGGTATGTCTGGTGTCTAGGTCTGTGAATTCTGAGCAGACATATAGCCAAAGATTTGCTGAGCTGCCTCGTATTTGCTCTCCATCTGTGTTTGCTGAGTCTTTTTGCACAGGTTTGTCTTTCTTTCCTTGCCATTTACAAACATGAGGCAACATGCTAGCTGTGTCCTGTTACCTAGCAACAGGCTGCATTGCTTGCCTGACCAGCGTTCTCACTGGAGAGCCTGGGAGGGTATGGATGTGCCAAGCCTATGGCATCCTCCGCTTAGGAAACTGTTTCACAGATATTCAGGGGTCACAATGAACTTGATTAGAATCATTTACTGAATCAGGTACAGGTGTGAAGTCTTTTCATTGGCCAGCGTTTACAGCCAGTTTGTTAGAGATGGTCGTATGCTTTCAGTATCTGAGGAAACCGGTTTTCGGAAATCATCTTACCCGAAGTAAATCATCCACAAGTAGACCTGAAGCCTAGAGTCGTGTGGGGATTATTTATAATGACCATGGAAAAGAGCTCTGGTGAGACCACACAAAGCTTAGTGTTCCCTGGCTGATGGCGGTAGAGAAGATACAGAGGTCTCCTTCCCTCTCTGTGTCCCCTGGGTCACTTTTGATGCTCAAGGAGAGAAAGGGAATCCTCTCCCATTTGCTTGGGGATCCCTGGACTTTGAATAACAACAAAGAATGAAATTGATGGAAACAGCTCCATTCTGAGCTGGGATCCTTGTGCCCAGCCCTTTCCAGAGACACTCTGCTCTCCCACAGCCCCACACTATTGTTTTGTTTTGTTTTTATGATGTCCAATAAAACAACAGGAAAAATAAGAATACCTCTCCCAGAGAAGCTGACAAGATGACCTTCAATACATGCTTTTTCAATAGTAATAAATAACCCAGCCTGGTGGCTCACTCCTGAGGCTCACACAGCCTGGTGGCTTACTCCTGAGGCTCACACAGCCTGGTGGTTCACTCCTGAGACTCACACAATCTGGTGTCTCACCCCTGTGTTTTCAGCCTGAGCTAGAGTGAGAATCTATCTCAAAAACCAACAAATGCCCTACAATGTCTTGATTAAAAAAAAAACTTGAAAAATAAAAACATTTCTGACCACAGTCCGCAGGTTAGAAATTGTATATATGTTCATCAGTATGTTTTAAAACCACTTGTATATTGAAAAAAAAGCACAAACAAAATTCTGTTTGTGTAGAATTTTTGTTAATTTTTCATTTTGCTTCTAACTCTGGAGGATTCACTTGCCGCATTTCTGTCTCCTGTCCCCAGCCCCTTCTCTCCCCTCTGTCACCTTGCAACACGCCATCAGATTTCTTGAAATATGTGTGTGAAGTGTTTTCATGACCAAAGGGAACACAATTTAGGCCCAGGGATGGTCCGTACAATGCCACCCACGCTGAGGGATTTTCCTCCAAGGGGATTTTAGCCTGACACATTTTTGGACCAATTGAGTGGTTTGGTTTTGGTCCTTTTCCAGTGTGCTGTTAACAACTTCATCTATTTATAAACAGACACAGAGGTAATGTCTCCACGAGAAGAAGGGGGATTTGACAAGTTGTAGTTAATTTGGTCAGTACAGATGGCCACGAGCAGGGGAGAGTCGGAGCGGAACACTGGAAGAAGGACGCTTACCATCCGCCTGCATCCAGCACCCTGCCCAGCTGAGCTCATGAACTTTGTCAACATGAGTGTCCCTGTTTGGGAAGCTTTTGTCTGAGAAATCCATGATGTATTTGTCAGGGATCCCCAGAAAGACAGAACTGATCAGGGATGTGAATATACATGTTTATATTTGTGAAAATATTTGCTTAATGTAAGAGGGGATTTACTAGGGAAATCGGCTAGCATGATGGCGGAGGCTAAGCAGTTCCACAAGCTGCAGACACTGGAATGATGATGGCTCAGTCCAGTTCTGAAGACTTTGGGATTAGAGAATTTAACAATATAGCTCTCATTCCAAGACAGAAAGTTGAATATAAAAGAACCTAGAAGCGCCGGGCGGTGGTGGCGCACGCCTTTAATCCCAGCACTCGGGAGGCAGAGGCAGGCGGATCTCTGTGAGTTCGAGACCAGCCTGGTCTACAAGAGCTAGTTCCAGCGCAGGCTCCAAAGCCACAGAGAAACCCTGTCTCGAAAAACCAACCAACCAACCAACCAACCAAACAAACAAACCTAGAAGCCACCTGTGCTGTCTTAGAGTTCAAAAGGTCAGAAAAAGTCTGGAGAAATGGCTCAGTAGTTAAGATTACTGGCTGCCATTCTAAAGGACCTGAGCTCAGTTCCCATCATCTACATGGTGGCTCACATCCCTCCATAACCTCAATGTTAGGGGATCTGACACCCTCTAGGGCAGCGGTTCTCAACCTTCCTAATGCTGAGACCCTTTAATACAGTTCCTCACGTTGTAGTGACCCCCAACCATAAAATTATTTTTGTTGCTACTTCATAACTGTAATTTTGATACTGTTATGAGTTGCAAGGTAAATATTTTTGGACATAGAGGTTAGCCAAAAGTATCGTGACCCACAGATTGAGAACCAATGCTCTAGGGGATCCAACACCCGGTATCTTTAGGTACCAAGAATGCACATGGTATACAGATATATATGCAGGTAAAACATCCATGTACATAAAGTAAAAGAATTAATAATAATAATAAAGATAGAAAAGCAGGGTGGAAGAAGAATGTCCCAGATCCAGGAGTCAAAGAACACATTCATCTTTTCTCTGGCTTGTTCTGTGGAGGGTCCCAGCTAACAAGCTGGTTCCTCCCACACTGAGGGAAGATCTTCCCCACTCTGTCCGCTGGCACACATACCAGCCTCTTTAGGAAGGCCCCAGATGCTCCCATTCACCCCCTCCCCCTGTTAGTCCGCAACACAGTCAAGTTCCCCCTTCAAGTTAACCATCACCTCACGGGTGCCTCCCACAGTTTGGCAATGTGAGTCGTGTGCTGGGAAGTACAGATTATTCCATAGGGGAAGTGGAACAAGTGGATTGAATATTTTCATGAAGAGTGTATTGGCTACTCAAGGAAGTCTGAACGTTCTGGTAACTGGAAGTGTATCCTCACTGTCTTCTTTTTAGCGTATTCCTTTAGGGGAGTGGGATATACTATTTTCTAAATAGTTGTATGCAGCGTCTGACCTCACAGACTTCCCCGTTAATCTCTTCGAGAGTCATAATCCCATGTTCTGTTTGTTTGTTTGTTTCACATTTTGCTTCTAGGAGCTTCCAAGATGGCGAAATAGCTTAGGCCAAGAAGTTTGGATTTAGTCCGCAGAACTAGAGCGCCACTGGGGGCGCTGGAGCTGAAGGAATGACTTAAGGTAGAGACTGAGGGTGTGTTGGCGTGAGGAAAGTGATCTGGCAGGCCCGCGCTTTGGTGTGTTCCTGTCCTGGGAGAGTATCTGGTACATAAGTGATGAAATATGTGAAAATCGGTAAACTGGGCAGAGCGTTCATCTGCCGTCATGGCAGGCACGCACAGCCTCGTTCCGGCCTCTCCCTTTCCCATTCCCAGTGACTGCGGCATTCGGGCCTACCCACCGAGATTGGTTTTGTAAAGCAGTGTCTTTGCCTTCCCTTCGGACTTTGAGTCGTCTTCAGTGGCAAATTTTATGAGTAGCACTCAAGAGGTCGTTGAAGGGCTTTCATCTTGAGCTCATGTCTGGCCCTAGGAGGCTTCTGCCTCAGCATTTTCATCCCTTGCTTTTCCCTTCCTCCTTTGTTTCTGAAGCGCTGATTTTCCTCATCCCTTGCACAACACTAAAGGCCACGAAGCAGGCAGAGCTGGCCTGCTCTTCAGCCTCAGCTCCTCACACGCCAAACTTCTTCAACCTTTTCTTGAAGAGGAGAAAACAGAGTTGTTCTGATTCAGTGCTGCAATGATTGTAGTTCAAAAGGCCTTCAAAAGGGGCAAGATATTTATAAATCTTATTCTCTTAAAAAAAAAAGAAAGAAAGAAAGAAAGAAAGAAAAGAAAGCAAGCAAAAAAGTCCTCTAAAGCCGTAACTTGCAACTGGAGAAGCATGGTGCATAACAGAGACACTGGGCGCTACTTGGCACAAGCACGATCCCGGGAGAGTGGTGAAGGGCTCGGTGGTGAAGAGCACTTGCTGTTCTTACAGAGGACCTGGTTCAGTTCCCAGCATCCGTAACTCCATTTCCAAGGGATCTTGGGACCTCTTCTGACTTCCAAGGGCACCTTATAGTACACATGTGTACATGCAGGAAAAACACTTATCCACTTAAATAAATCTTTTTTTTTCTTTCAAACAAAGCATAAATAGAGATGCTTAGGGACAGCAGAGTGACAAGCTGTTGACTTTTGATCCTGAAGAGGCTGTTAAGGCTCAGAGGTGTTGGTGATAACACCCATCTGTATAGTGCAGTGGATCTTCTGCATAGGTGAGGATCACCAGTATTCCCATTTGAATACAAAGAAACCAAGACCTGGTAGGGTTTAGGAACACACATATGATTCTGAATTTCATTAATATCAGTGCACAGTATGGGTACAGCACTTTCTCTGACATATACAGAAACACAGGACAAGACCCTAGGACCCCAGAGCTCCAGCTGAGTGTCAAAGCATGAAGGGGACTCTCAGTAGCCAGCCCAAACTTCTGTCCCATCTTCCTCAACCTTTTTTCAGATGAACACAAGCCTAGGGGACATCATAAGTCACAAGTCAAAGGCAGCACACTGTGGGGCAGACCTTGGGCTTTTCCTCCCATCCCATTGCTGGTTTATTTGTAGAAGGGAGTGGAATCAGCACCCTCCAAAATAATCCAATGGGTTGGGAGCACACTTAGCCAGGACTTAGTGAATGTGTGTTGAACAGAAGGGTGGCTGGCTGGTCGCCTGACTTTAATTGAAGCTATATATGCAAAGCAACGTATTTCCTTTGCTTTGTCTTGACCTACTTTTCCTACCCAGAGATGTTTTCACTTAGTTGGGAAATCCCAGATTAGGCAGTCCGCTGACAGGTTCTCGGAGTCTGGGAAGGGCCGGCGGTGATGCACTGAGCTGCTTTCCCATCGTAGGAGGCTTTGCTGCTGCTGTTAAGCACAAATCTCCAATCTGCTATTGTGCTTGTTGTTTTTATGCTCTTATTTGGAATGCAAATGGCAGCAAGACACAGGTCAGCAGCTGGAGTTGCTGAAGCCCTGTGGGAGACGGGTGGAAATGGAACGCTGAGAACAGCCAGCTGAGGTCTGGGGAGGATGTTTTGCGCGACAGGAAAGGGGGTGGCTTTCTCTGGGCAGGTGGGCAGCAGAACTAAGAGAAATTATTGATCCAGTCCCTGAGGAGCCGCTGGTGCCTAGCCAGCCTCACCTTCCTGCTAGCACTCGTAGCCATGCCCTAAAGTGTGGTAAAGCAATTCCCGGCCTTCCTGTAATTGCTTCCAGACGGACGAGGAGGAGGAAGGGGTGGTGGTGAAGGAAATAAAGTGTGCGAAGCACCTGCCGTGCCGCCTTGCACAACACTGGAAGCAGTTAGTAAGTGCTAGCTAGCTCTTCCTTTACTCCTTTGCCGGTCGTGGTTATAAGTCCTACTGATTTGGGGGTTGGAAAACTAAGGGCAGCTTGGAATTTTGGTGATTGCCAAGTGAGGTGTAGAACTGGTGCTCAGTGGAAGTGAGCTAACTGGTTTAGAAGCAAGGGCTCATGGGTGGGAGGCTAGTGTGTAGAGTGTGCTAAGTGACGATGGGGCCTTCCTAAGGGAAGATAGATAGATAGATAGACAGATCTTCCTTGGATCTAGTTCCTCTATCTATCTATCTATCTATCTATCTATCTATCTATCTATCATCTATCTATCTATCTATCTATCCATCCATCCATCTACCCATCCATTCATTGTGGGTGTATGTGTGGACATGAATGTACACTTGTGCAAGAGACCAGGGAATGACTTTTGGGAATCAGTTCTAGCATGTGGGCCTTGGGGTCAAACTCAGGCCATCAGACTTGGTGGCAGGTTTCTTTACCTGCTGAGCCATCTTGCCAGTTCTACTCAATGAAGTCATATAAAAATGTATATTTGGGACCGGAAGGGCTTATTCGTGCAGAAAGTTAGAGAGGGGGGCACTACATGCAGGTCTAGTTACCACAGCCATTGGCACCAACCCATTGTATTGAGCCTCCACATGCCAGGCTCCTTGTGGAGCAGGTCTCAGTCTCCTCAGCAGCCCTAGGAAGTAACTGACCAGTGAGGAACCTGAGGGCCTGAAAGATAAAATAACCTACCCAAGGTCATAGCTAGCAAGTTGTGGCACTGGGACCCAAAGATGGTTTCACTCTTCCTAGGAACCTTCTTCAGTCAGAACTGCAGCAAGTAGATCAGTTCTTGATAAAAGATCGCTTAGAGGTAAACTTCCAAGAGAGGTTAGGGATTAGTCAGAACCAAGTGTTGTTGGGTCGGTTGTGCCTGCTTTCTTCTTAGGAGTCCTTTGCAACCTCTTTGGACTCTTTAGACAGAACAGAACCGTCCAGGATCCAGCAGCCTCTGAGAAGTGCCTTTGGCCACCGACTTGTGTGGATTGACGCATCATTAGCTCAGGCCATCTTCTTGCTAGGTTGCGTGTGTGTACAATCATCTGTTGGGCACTGGCCATCTGGTGTTATACTTTTGGTAAAATCTATCACACTCGTGATTTAACTTGTGCCCCAGAGAAAAGGGCCGTCTTGTTCTCCTAACAGTCAGGGAAAGTTGGCATTGATGGGTTTTTAGAGAAAGCATTCAGCACATCAGATGACGAAAGTGAAGGTGGGGAGCTTTGCAGAGATCCACCAGGAACGTCAGGGGCCCAGGAACTCTACAGCATGCCACACTGCATTCACACCGGAGTCTAATTATAAGGCGCTCACTTTCCTGAGACTATCAAGGGTGAGGTACAGGACCGACTCATGAAGGTTTTAACTTGTGATGTGGGAAGGAGTCTCTGTTAGAAACTTGTTTTCAGCTGGGAGAGGATGGGGCTCCGTGAGAATTAAGCCCACGGGGCTCTTTCTCCATCACCTGCCTTTATCTGGTATCTTTTATAGCACACTATGGCTTTCTGGGTTTTTAGCGGGTGGAGTAAAATGTGTCCTTGAATTGATGTAGGGAAGACGTTTGGCTCTTTCTTCCTTTCCCCTTCTTTGTGTTTCTATTTTCAGCTTCAACATAAATGAGAATCTGGAAACAGCTGGAAAATTTTTTCTTCTTGTGGATTAGGGACGGAACGTAAAGGAAGGGTCTCAGCATGTTAGGGACTAAACAAATCCTCCCAGACCCAAACACTTCCTGTAGCTGCTTCCTGGCTATTTTCAAAAAAGCCAATAACATCTTTAATCAAGAGCAGTGGTTAGGTGGCATCTTGTCTTTTATTACACGTTGTATTTTTCTGTGAGCCTATACTTATTTGCCCAGATAGAAATAACTGAAGTTATTTACACAATCATGACTATTACCTAGCCAACGAGTGTAGGCTGGAAATAGACTTGCTGATTACACTGTTTAGAAATAACTTTATATATATATATATATATATATATATATATATCACTCTTTTGAAGTAGGAAGGGTTCACAAATGTCCCTGTGATTGCTCCATTGTGTCTTCTCTTTGTATCAATGTAGTAGTCTAAAGATATAGTCATTTTGTCCTATCTCATTTAAAGCCTTTTGTAGAGTGAATAGGGCCAGTCCTATTCCTTGAGATAAGTTTAGAGAGCATCCAGCACTCGAGAAGCTGGGCATGGTTATGCACGCCTGTAATCCCAACACTAGGAAGGCTAAGGGAGGAGGATTGTTGTGAGTTCAATGCCAGGTTAGGCCACATGGCAAGATCCTGTGTCAGTACTCCCCACCCACAAAATGACCCGTGAAGACTTTATTAACCTTCTGAAGGCAGAGACTAGGCAAACAGTAAGGCTGCCACCCTTCCTACTACAAGATCATGTGACTTGGGAGAGGCTGAAAGAACTTTGTCTCGGATATTAAAGAGCAAACCAGAATGACCATGAACATCAGCGATGGCTCTCTTGTTGGGGGCCTCACAGTGTCACCTACATGAGGGTGTGGCTCTAGTACTGGCCCAGAGAGAGATGGGGGTATTTTTTCAGGTCAGAAAAACCCAGATCATAGTTCCCTTCAGTTTAACTGCTGGATATTATTTATATCATACAACTGTTGAGAGATGCCCTGGCTATAGAGGGGAACCTATTGCTTTCCCCTAAGGTGTTTAGATGTCCACATTTAAGAACCCTGGGCTAAGGGGCAGAGGAGAACCAGCCTCCAGTCAGTCAAAGCGTTTGGCCCAGTGGTTCTGTGTGTGAGGCGGAAAAGCAGGTGTACCTGAGCCTGTGGGCCTCGCTCAGTCTCCCTGCACCTCACTTTCTCCCTGCACCTCACTTTCTCTCCACCTTACTTCAAAGGCACTAACCTGAAAATCTTTGAAGCAAGGGCCCTGAGAGCTGTGGGGAGGCTTTTTCCCTTTTCTCTCCATTTCCTCTCACTCTTTGAGAGGAAAATAAAATGGGTTTAGAGAAAAACATGCTGAAAACCAAAAGTGACCTGAAAGAAAAAAAGAAAAAAAAAAGAAGGTTCCTTGCAGCTACACACAATGCTTATGGTGTTATTTGGAAGTGTTTCTAAGGAAATGCAATGATGTTTATAGAATTTTTGCTAGATTGAATAGACCCTCTCACCTCTGAAAGCCTCAGGGTATTAGCTGTTTGCATGCAGGCTAAGAGATCTAAAAAACCAAATATGACCTCATGGCTGTTTCCTCCCCTCTTCACTAAGAACCCTTTCTGTTTTATGAATGCGCATGGGTAGAATATTAATTATCGCACCATGTGTGCTGCGAAGGGGAGACTGTGTCGCCCAGCTTGAAGCCTTCTGTGTGTTACGTGAGGCTTTTCCGTCCATCCATCACATGCTGATCCCCGCAAGGAGTCTGAAGACTATAACCAGAGCCAGGAGAGTCACATGAAGACACTGAAAGTTGATTATTAAGATCTCCTTGTCTCCTTTGAAATAGCTTAGCTTTTTTTCCACTGGTTTTTTGTTTGTTTGTTTTGTTTTTCAAGACTGGGTTCCTCAGTTTTTGGAACCTGTCCTGGAACTAGCTCTTGTAGACCAGGCTGGCCTCGAACTCACAGAGATACGCCTGCCTCTGCCTCCCGAGTGCTGGGATTAAAGGCACACACCACCACTGTCTGGCTGTTTTTATTTTATATGTATAAAATTAGTGTTGTGTCTGCATCTTTGTGAATGAACCATGTGCATGTGCGGGGGGCCCTTGGAGGCCAGGAGAAAGAGTTGGATTCTCTTGTGTCGGATGGTTGTGAGCTGCCTAATGGGGATGCTGGGAACCAAACTTTGGTCCCCTGTGAGAGTGATAAGTGCTCTTGCTGCTGAGCCATCTCTCCAGCCCCTTGAAATAATTTATAAAGTAGGCAGTCATGTTTTCTAGCTGTTCCTTTTCCAAAAGAAGGGCAGATCGAAGCCAGCAGCTTTAGCCAAGTGGACAAGATTCCATGTTTTCGCCCTCAGCGACCCAAATCAGTAACCTAAGAACTGAATTTGAAATTCTCTTGCTGTGGCTCCCAGGGAGGAATTTGAGAGATATCTAGATTAAGAATCAAAGACATCTTTCATGCTCTTTGGGATGCTATCGCTTGATAGAATGCTCCCTTTACCACAGGACAGAAGGCAGGGGTGGGAGGGAGGTGTCCCGTCACAGAGGGTAAAGGTTTCCAGATCGTGTAGAGGTGACCTTAGCCTCTGAAGTGGCTGTGGGCACCATGAGGATCTGGATAGGCAGGCTGACTGCAGGCTCTGCCATTATCCTATAGTGTGCCACCGGACAAGGCAGTCTTACGGAATCTCACGTAGGGTAGCCAGGGAGCTAGCGCAGGTGCCTGAAGTTGTCGAAGACTTTCGCAACCAGCATGGTGGTGAACGCCCACAACCACAGACAGCAGGAGGCTGAGGCGGAAGGTTCTCAAAGAATAATAGAAAAGAAGAAAGCTTTGACCCTGCTGTGGGAGGGACCCATTTCTATCCCTTATACGCATGCTCAGGGTCTTCCGGTCCACAGAGTAAGCATTGCACTCGTGGACAGTAGAGCCCTCAGTCCATCAGGGGAACCATTGTTTCCCTGACCACTGGGCTGGTAAGGATATTGTATTCCAACAACTTTATTATTTGGTGTAGAGTGTTGTTTTTTAAAGATACTTATTAATCTTATTAATATTTTTCTTGGAGGATTTTCCTTTTTCTTTCCCCCTAAGGCAGGGCTTCACTGTGTAATTCCTGGCTGTCCTGGAACTCATTGTATAGACCAGGCTGGCCTTAAACACAAGAGATCCGCCTGCCTCTGCCTCCCACATGTTAAAATTAAAGGCATGTGCCATTGTCACCACCCGGCCATTCCTCCCTCCCTCCTTCCTTCCCTTCCTCCCTTCTTTCTTTCTATCTATTTATTGGGAGCAGTGTGGGGGAGGTTGAGACAGGGTTTCTCTGTGTAGCTTTGGAGTCTGTCATGAAATTGTCCTGAGGCCAGGCTGGCCTTGAACTCATTGAGGTACACCTGCCTCTGCCTCCTGAGTGCTAGGGTTAAAGGCATGCGTCACCACTGCCCTGCCTTTCTTTTTATTTTAAAGTCCTCTTTTTCAGCAATTTGGTACATATGTCATGGACCATATACTGCTCTATTGTTGGGTTTTGAATACCATGAGAGAACCTTAATAGGTTTAAACCAAAGAATAGGACCCAAGGAAGCCAGCTAACTCTTTAGAACTAAAATGACTTTTTGACAACGTAATGACTTTTCGATGTAATCTGCCTTGGCCCCTTTATCAAAGAAATAGTCATATGCCCTATTTTAATTATTTTCCAATCACCAACTGATAATTTTCTTCCACTGATTTGTTTTTGCCTTTTTACACCCATTGTAGCTGGAGTCTTGCTGGTCATTATATCCTCATGTCTTGGCACATAGAACTTCTTAGTATATACATATTAATGAACAAACTGCTGAACGGAGTTTTAAAACATAATTGATTAGATCATGTTTCGATCAAGTCATCAGATCAAGCATCTATAACAAACCAGGATTTCAAAAAGATGTGTACCAGGTGACTGGCTCAGTTGGCAAAGTGCTGAGTTTAGGTCATTAGCATCCACGTGAAAAGCAGGGATGGGGCGGGAAAATGGCTCAGTGTTTGTGAGCGTGCAATTGCTCTTGCAGATGACTGTGTTTGATTGTTCACAATAACCTATGACTCCAGCTGCAGGGCGATCCAATAACTGTCTTCCAAGAGCCCTTCTAGTGATGCACACTGCCAAGAAAGCATGTGTCTGTTGGAAGATGAGGTGGACGAGCATGCCAAGAAGTTCCACAGAGGGAGTTTTCTAACTGGCCACCAGTGGACCTGGGCAGGAGGTCATGGTATTGGGAGTCGATGTCCCACCAACTGTTAGAGGCAGGCATTTTTATGGGCAATATTTCGTATGGCTCAAACTCACTTGTTTCAAGATCCAAGGCTCACAGAGCTGGCAAGGGGACTTTAACCGAGGTTTGCTGGCTGCAGTCCCAGGCTCTGAAATTCTAGAATATAACAGCCTGACTGTGGCTGGGAAAATAGAAGAAAAGCTGCAACATCTAGAGGTCTATCTCAGCATATTAGGCCTCATGAGCTTTTCATGTTCTACACCAGAGCGTAGAACAAAAAAGCAAAGAAACAAAAGGGCACTCAGACGCCTTCTGGCATCTGATAGTTGCGGGCAAGAGGAATATTCCACAACCCTGTTATATGATAGGCATGCGTTTGTAAAATTGCATATGATTTTGATCCACAGCATATTACATGCTCTGTACTTCTCTCTCCTCCAGCTGAACCAAGGTCTGCTGATACCCAGAGCTGTGTCACCGTTAGAAAGGTCCCATTGCCTCTGCAGTCGTTTCCCTCACCTTCCCAGCTAACTTTTTTGTCATCTAATGCCAGCAAGACTTGGTGATAACGTAAAGCCCAGTGAGTCCTTCCCTAGAGCCAGTCCCCCAGGAAGCTAGTGGTGACCCAGCTTGTCTCTATGACTATTCTCAGATGACGTTTAAAGGGAAATTTGAGCCTCGGCAGCAGTGGCTGGCCTCGTTCCAGACCCAAAACTGAATTAAAAGCTCATTAAGTACATAGTAAGGAAGGCTGTGTAGTGGCTGCCTGGGAAGCTGCGAGCAGAGGAAGGGAAGGGGCGAGCATCTCCAGTTGGTAAATGGCAGGCTGTGAGCTGGGCGGGGCAGGCCAGGAAACAAGACAAAACAGGGCCTCTCCGCTCTGCCATGCAGACATGTTTGTGAGTCTGTCTGATTGGTTCAGCCCCATAATGCATGCTAATTGCTAGATTTCCTTTTTTTTTTTTTTTTCTTAATTTGTATCCAAGGGAAATGCTTAGTATGAAAGCTCCAAAACCAACGAGCAAAACAGAAATGCCAAAATGTAGAGTTTAGAGGACTCAAAGGAGAAACAAAGGGAAATAGGGGATCCGGGTTTGCAGGGTGGCTTCCGCTGTGCTGCTCAGTGCCCTGACTCCATGCAAACCCGGCCGGCTGTCAGTGATCAGTGGAGGCGAGCCCCTATGTGCTGCTGCTCTTACAGTGGCGAGTTCAGTTTGGGGATTTGTGATTAGATTCTTTTCAAACTAAAGGGAAAAACTCAGAAGCCTAGAATGAACAAAGGCAGGGTAAAAACCCAGAGATATTTTACTATTAAATGCCAGGTTGGATTTGGCTGAGCAAGAAGAGCTGGTGGATTTAGTTGGGGAAGTTGTTCTGCTGGATTTCACTCTCTGTGTCCATTAAGAATGAACGACCTCGTGCACAGGGCTCAGCATCTCCTGTGGCAGAGTTTTTGAAGACATGGTCAGAGCAGGCTAACTTGCGAATTTGTTTTGTGGTCTTCAGTGTTCATTTAATAGAGGGCACATGCCTTTAATCCCAGCACTTGGGAGGCAGAAGCAGGCAGATCTCTGTGAATCTAAAGCCAGTCTGGCCTACATAGTGGGTTCCAGGACAGTCAGGGATATTTAGAAAGACTATGCTTAAAAAATATAAACAAACAAGCAGACAAGTAAATAAATGGTTACACCCCTCCCCCCCTCAGGCTTTCTGTTCTTGAAGCTTATCAGGTCTCTAAAAAGGGTACCTCTTTCTCTCATTTGTCTAGGATACCATACAGAGTAGAAAGGCCAACTAGGTATGAGGAAAAGATTCATTACTTCCTGACTTAGAATAAATAAGAGATGAATGATAAGGAGGAAAAGACACAAGCAAATGTGGGTTTTCGTGTTTATATGTGAGCTTAGCCCAGGAAAAGATGGAACCTGCAGGTGCAGAGGCCTTAAATATCTGTCCATGGACCTTGGATCCCGAGAACACATTTAAAGATAGAAAGAACACACTTGGGACTCATTCAAACCCAACTGAGATAAGTTGATCATCAGGCTGCAGGGAGGCATTTGGTTCCCCAGACAGAAAGCACACCTTAGGGTAAAGAGCAAGACAGCCAAGTGGTATGTAGACTCCTTTGGCTGTAGGAGCGGGAAGGCCAAGGTCATGGAGAACTAGGTGTACTTGTCTGGGTAGCCAAGCGTCCAGCCTTGACTGAGTTCTGCCAGTGCACTTTGGTGGGGAAGTACATGCTGGGCCCATCCACATCTAAGTTAACCATCCTACCTCTTCCTTTTAATGAGTCAGTCAATAAACAAAGGCAGCAAACAAGCAGTAAAAGTTACATTCCTTGGAGATGGTGGGCTGTGGTGGTTTGAATAAGTATGCCTCCTCCAGACTCGTGTGTTTGAGTGCTTGACCCACAGGGAATGATACGGTATGGCGTATGACCATATGGCCTTGTTGGGGGGATGCGTGTCACTGCAGGGGTGGGTTTTGAGGTTTCATGCCCCAGCTATGAACAGTGTGGCACACAGTCTCCTTCTGCTGCCTACAGATTACAATACAGAACTCTCTGCTCCTTCTCCAGCACTCGGTCTGCCTGCACATCCCCAGGCTTCTTCCCATGACAGTAATAGACTAAACCTCTGGCCTGTAAGCCAGCCTCCATTTAGTGTTTTCCTTTATAAGAGTCGCTGTGGTCATGGTGTGTCTTCATAGCAATAGAAACCCTAACTGAGACATGAGCCGAGACTATGTGTAAAGGATCTGTAGAGATGGTCAGATTTAGGTATGGATGGACTCAGGAGCCACCTGTATGTCACTTGTTATGGACGGTGGCCCCTGGGACCTCACTTCAGTTGGATAAAGGTCTCCAGTCTTTTGAGTCTCACCCTTATAGGTTAAGATCTTGAGTCTAAACAGCCCTTCCTGATGGGCCACGAGACGGGTTGCTGCTGTTGCAGGCGGTTTTACTCACTTGGTCTTTACTAGGAAAAGAAAAAAACTGGCTCATGAGGTTAGCCATGTGGGTCAGTGAATAGAGTGCTCGCCTGACACATTCAGAAGGTAGAGGCAGGAGAACCAAGAGTTCAAGGTCATCCTCAGCTGCATAGTGACTTGGAGGTTAGCCTGGCATACATTAGATTCTGTCTCAAAACAGAATAACAAGCAAACCAAATCCAGATCATACCGTTTCTTCATGGTCAAGAACCAAAGGCTTGCCCAGGATGGGTATTATTAGAGTCTAGGTTTAATGTGTGTTCTGTCCTCTGTATTTTGCCTTTTTCTTTTTTTCCTCTCCAACTGCCAAATACTAACAGCACAGTTTTTGTTTTAAAGGCAGATGGATTTAAGGATGGGTAGCTTCATGTTAATTTGATTTTGAGAACAACAGAAGAGGATTTGAAAAGGTCAGTCGTTTCCTTGGATTTAATCAATGGCTGGAGTTTTGGGCGGCAAATTAAATGTCAGATAATCCTATCAAAGGATTCCAAGAATCAATAGGTGGTGCAAAAAGCTAATTGAGCTTTTAATGATCATATTTTGTCCAGGGGAAATAATTCTAGCAGTGTGTTCAGACAGCAAGAAAACAGTGCAGGAAAACAATGTAAAGGTGGTTTTAATGGGGCTGCTCACTGTGTTCTTACTGATCACTAGAGCAGCCATTGTCCCAGCGTCGGGTTTCTCGAAGAAGGGAGCACAGGCCCATCTGAATCCACCCTGGAAACTGCAGAAGGGCAGAGCTCCAGCCTCCTGAATCAAAATGCCTCAGGGTGGGTCATGCATAGGAGAATCTTATGAAACTCACTGGTGGCTGGCCCATTTGGGCAGGCTTGTGTATTAACATACCAGAGTATTTATGGAGGGTTTGGGGTTGAATCTGAATGTCAGATATGAGTACTCAGCAGGTTCCTTGGTGTCCGGAATACTCTGCCTCAGTGCTGTGCATTTGAGCAGGCTTGAGTTCGGCCTTAGGACAGGCTGCACTTACAGGTTACCTCGTGTGGGGTGAAGGTAAACAGAAGAGCTGGGAGTTCATTTCCCCTTTGTTTTCTCCAGCGCCTCTATCAGCCCTTTCCTGTCTTTGCCTGCCCTTTAATTATGGGCATTTCTCAAGACTGTAATCAGGGAGCGGCATGTAGCACTCGGCAACAGCATCAACTAGAAATAGACCCAGATCTGGCTCCGTCTATGACCCAAGCTTCCGATCCAGGGTTCTATCTGCTGCTGGACATAGCCACCAGGGCAGCTCATGGGGTTGTCAAATGCAGCACATGGTGTGTGACACTGACAGTCTGCCTCTCTCCCTTCTTCCCCCCTAAAACACTCTCTCCCCATTCCTCCCCAAACCCAACACTTTTAAGATGGCATCTCTCAGTTGAACGCGACCTATAATCTGAAGCACTCAGGAGACTAATGAGGTGGGAAGATTGTGAGTTTAGGAACCAAGGCCTAAATGTTTGAGGCTAGCCTGGGCTAGGTATAGTGAAAACCAGTCTTTTTTTTTTAATGTACATTTATTTATTTATTTATTTATTATGTATGCAGTGTTCTATCTGTCTGTCTGTATGCTTGCTGGCCAGAAGAGGGCACCAGTTCTCATTACAGATGACTGTGAGCCACCATATGGTTGCTGGGAATTGAACTCAGGACCTCTGGAAGAGCAGTCAGTGCTCTTAACCTCTGAGCCACGTCTCCAGCCCATGAAAACCAGTCTTTAAAAAATGAAATGAGCTGGGCGATGGTGGCGCAAGCCTTTAATCCCAGTACTCGGGAGGCAGAAGCAGGCAGATCTCTATGAGTTCAAGGCCAGCCTGGTCTACAAGAGCTAGTTCCAGGATAGGCTCCAAAGTTACAGATAAACCCTGCCTTGAAAAACCAAACAGATAGATAGATAGATAGATAGATAGATAGATAGATAGATAGATAGATAGATAGATGGATAGATGGATGGATGAAGGAAATGATAAAGTGGTAACTCAGTCCCTGGCCTGGGCTCTGGTCCTTAAACCATGGACATCACAGTCCTGGGTTTCAAGTTCCTCACCTTCACCTATAAAATGGTAGGTGTGTCTTCCCAACAGGGCTCAAGTGCCGTCAATAGAGATGGTGGACTAAAGAGCGTAGCTCAATGTTTGACCTAGGGCAAGTATTCAATATATCATGGTCACTATTATTATTTATCCCTTTATCAAATATTGATTGAACTCCTGCTGTGTATGAGACACTGTTTCAGAGTTAGGTTTCCTGAGTTAAGAGGTGCTCAGAATGCTGAGTCTTTCTGTGGAGCTGTATTCCCCTCAGGACAGGAGCAATGTCCATTCACATTTTAACTCACGGGAAGGATAGCTCCCATCTTCAAGAAAGAGGAAAGGACTCCATCTAGGGAGGAGCTAGATGGCTTTCATTTTGTTTGTTTTTAGAGGGCTTGAGCTCACCGGCCCCACCTCACACAGCCTTAGGAAGTAGACTCAGAAGCTTGGAACAGACAACACAGTGAACACAGAGGCAAGCACTTTGGGAGTGCTGCAGTGGGCGTGACTGTTGATATGTTTTAGTGAGCAGTGTGCATGACTGTTGATATGTTTTAGTGAGCCCAGCATCGTTCTAATGAACCTGAACATGGTAGACATATCTATAATAGATGTGCCTCAAAATATCTGTACTGCCCGTGTGCTGCTGGTGATAGGACCTCGGGCCACCCTGTCTGTCTCAGCTAGTGCCCATCGGTGAGTGTTGTTTGTGATCTCCTGTAGGTGATCTATGGGAGCTGATTTCGACTTGATTAATTTTTATTTCTTTCTTCTGCCAATTGTTCACTTCTGATACTTGACAGTTTGCCTTGAGGCTTGGAAAACCTAGTGCCAGGGACACACAAAGAAACTCTGTCTCAAAAACACAAAATAAAAATGAAAAAAAAAACTAGCGAAGATATTTTGGGCATGGTGTCAAATGCCTGTGATCTTAAGTATTCAAGAGACTACGACAGGAGGATCATGAGTTGGAGGCTAGCTTGAGCTACATGGCGAAACTCTGGCCTTTGAACCAGAAGGCTAGAGAGAGGACTCAGTGTGGTAAGAGTGCTAGCTCTTCTTCCAGAGGACTAGAGTTCGGATCCCAGCACCCAAGTCAGGCAGCTCACATCTACCTACAACTCTAGCTCCTGGAGAGCCACTGCCCTCTTCTGACTGCCACAGGCATGTACACATACCTGTGCATAAATATGTACAGACATGTACATATGCATCCATACACATAAATAAGAAAAAAAAAGACGGTTTAGGGGAGGTGGTAGGAGGAAAAAATTAAAAAACAAAAGAAGAACCCAGGAAAAGGACAGAAGTGGGAAAAAGACCATGGCGGAAGATTTTGAAAGTAAAAATCTTGCAAAGGGAATAGATGCCACGACCATGCATCCTACCCCTGCAAGTTATGCTTTTGGTGCTCAGTTGAGACATTAGGTAATGAAGAATGTCAAACAAGGACTGAGTCTCTTGCCAGCAGGGGAAAAGCCAGCCTGTTGTATCCAGAAGGCTGGGTGGTTTCTACCTACTTGGACCAGCTTGGAACAGAGAACCTTAGGAGTCAGGGGCTTTAGTTATTTGTCTCCATGTTGGGGACCCAAAGAGTCCATGAAGGCAGAGCACCCAAGGGAAGAATGGTTTGAAGGCCCAGCGGCCATGAAAACCAAGACCAAAGCAAATGATAGAGAGGAAGAAAGACAGCAGCAAGGGAGCATAGGGAAAATGAGCTAGACACTCAAATCATTGAATGTTCTGCAACTCCAAAAACATCACTCTCCATGTTTAAGGTTTGATTGCTGTGTGACATTACTCCCAAGCACTGATCAGCTTTCTTACATTGGAAAAAAAATATGCCCTGAATTTGTGTACAATGAGTTTTTATTCATTTAATTTTTAATTCTCTTGAAAAGCAAATGGCCAGAATTTGAAGAGCAATATGGTTCTCAAGACTATACCTCAGAGCTGAAACATCAGAAACAAAAAATTTATTTCCAACAACAACAACAACAAAAATGACATTTCTGGGAGTAACAGAGGGGAGGGTCAAAGAGAACTTGGCTGATCATTCAGTAGAAACAAACCAGTAGGAGGATTGATCAAGGCATCCAGCAGGCCTTGGACAACTGCCAACTGGCCCATGCTGTGTGTTAACCTCTTACAAAGGGAAATCTTGGCATTACACTTGGGCAACCTTTATTTTGGGCAAATGAGTCAGGAGAATGAAGGAACGGAATACTGTCACATCCCTGACCTTGGCCAGAAGTGAGATGTTGGGCAAGTCATTAAGCCCCAGGCTTGTGGTCCATGAGAGGAGAGAGTATTTGCACTCAGGATGTCTTAGGAGACTTACACACACACACACACACACACACACACACACACACACACACACACACCCCAGCCAAGACCAAATGTAGCTTAGCTCTCCTACATCATTCCCCCATGTTTAAGGTTTGAATGTTATGTTCCTGGGATAGACTTTCAGCCCCTTTGACCCAGGTAGATTGACACCTACCACATGGAAGGTTCTCTTGGTCAACCACGACTATGACGTCAGCCTGTCCATTGGATTATGCTTGTGCTGCTTTTTACCTGTGGTCCCCATTGCCTCTGAGATACCAGGCTAGAAAAGTTCCTTTGCCATGCCTAAGGCTGAACGGGAGAATTAGAAGAGATAGACAAGTTGATTTGATGTGAAAGGGCCTTGGAGAAATCAAACTCCCTATGGGGTAAGAGGTTTTGTCTCCCCAGAAAGAGGGAAGCTGTATCATTTTCTGGTAACAGTTGGCTTTCTGTTTTCTGTGCTGGAGCCTTTGGTCTTTGGGGATCCTGGCAATCAGGAGATACCAAGTCCCCCAGCACCTTTGTTTTCCCAAGTTTCTCAGAAGCAATCATAAAGATTTCGCGTCTGCCCTGCCTTGTGGTCACGTGTCTCTAGGCTGAGGTGATTTCTTGCTCTAGGGAACATGGTGGCATTGCTTGTTCCTAGGATGTCTCAGTGTCTCCTCTAGAGACATCTTCCAGTCTCTAACCTTGAGCGCAGGGCAGGGGGAGGGGGGGGATGGGATCTGCTAATTGTGGCCTCTCAGAAGTCCACTGTTATTGGGTAACCCCCCTGTTCACCCACTCTCTCTTGTTTTCCTGTTCAGAAACACAGGTGGGGCAGAGGTCCTCAGGTGCCCACCTTGGACCCTTCATAACTTTCTGTGTGGCTTCCTCACTTGCCAGCACCACCTCTTCCCTGTGAGGGACGTTTAGGGACAGTTCCTGCGAAGCCAGGGCTTGCTCTACGCCCAGAGTTAATTCCTTCCATACCAACTCCGTGTCTCTTTAAACTGACCACACATTTGCCCTGCATATTATGTGGGTTCCTCGAGTAAGGAGGCCTGGCTATGGTTTTAAATAAAAAGCTGTTAGTAAAAGCTGCCTAGAGACCTGTAGGTAGCTACCGACCACAAGTCTGTCATTGCCATGCCTGTGAAGTACACCTCTTGTTTCTTGCCTTTATCTACTTAACTAAACTTGACTGGCATAGTATTTTTAGTGCAAGGGTTTGAGCCGAGAGGCTTTCTCTCTACAGCCCTACTGTGGTAGATAGGTGGGGTTAAAGGCTGGAAGCGCTCTCTCCACACCTCCCTCCCTGCTCTCTCCAACATCCATGGGTAGTCATGGTCCTAGAGTGACCCGACCTTACGTTTAAATAAACTCATGTGTTTCCCAGTGAAGGATGTTTTTTACAATGGGGGCCTATCTAGTGTGGTTCACAAGGCTAGATGCCTTTCTCAAAAAGAGTCACTCTAGTTTACAGCTGGCTGAGAGAGGTCATTGGCAAAGGTGTGACAGTGAGGAGAACTGGCAGAGGAAGGGAAGGAAAAGGCAACAGGGCTTTTTCCTTGCTGGAGACCTCTGACCACCATCTTGACTGCCAGTGATTACCCTCCTCATCTTTTCCCTGTCATACAATTTAATAAATTGACGTTGTTCAAATAAAGTTCTGGCTTATACTCATTGAAAGGGAATTCAGGATGGGTCTTGTGCTCACAAGAAGAACTTAGACGCTTTTAGCAGTTCTGTGTCCATCTGGAGCTTTCTCAGCTACCTTGATGCTCTGGCCTAGACTGAGGATGCTGTGGGGTTGCTCTGGACCCATCAAGGATGCTACAATCTCCCAGTTATATTATGGGCTCTGTGTGTGGGAGAGAAGACCTACCCCTGTATAAAAGATGGTTCTAGATTTCTCTTTCTTTCTTTCTTTCTTTCTTTCTTTTTTTTTCTTTTTGAGACAGGGTCTTGGCTTTGAATTCAACAAGTAGTCAAGGAGGATCTTGAATTTCTGGTCCTCTAGCCTCCACCTCCAAAGTGATGAGATTACAGTCATTGCACCATCATGATCCAGTTTTTGCAGTGCTAAAGATTAAACCTAGGCCTTTAGTGTATGCTAGATAAGCATTCTATCAGCTGAGCCACATCCCAGCTCAGGCTCTGTGTGGCTGTACTCAGTGATGAATCTGCCTGAATTTCGCCATAGTCAGCCTCTGAAACCCAGGAGAGAGCCTCTGTTTGGCATGTTACACGCATGCTGAGAGGAAAATCTTAAACTCCCAGAAGAGATCCCTAAGTATTGTAGAAGCACAGAAATGTCATTTTTAGCTTAAGAAATTTCAAAAAACAATCACCTAGATGTAGTGAAACAAAGCACCCAGAACAGCCCAACTTTAAAAGAGCCAACTAATCAATCAGATTTTCAAAATGGAAAAAAAAAATCCCAGCAATAACTGGAAAGTATGGCCTGTTTGAATTTCAAATACAGCTCTAGAAGACCACAGACAAAAGCCCCATTGTCTGAAGGGCCCCGCTGCTTCAAGGGGTCCTCGTCCTCTTTTGATGCTGAGGTGAAGCAGACCCTTTGTCACACAATGACCTTCCCTGCTGCCCCCACCTCAACAGTTCGAGCCTCAGGGCTATGTGGGATTTTGGGGGGGAAGACTTCAAAGACACGTATGGAAACTGAGTGATACAACTCCATCACTTCATGCCCAGCCGCTACAAGACTGAGGAAGGTTAGCTATTCATGGGGTGCCCCTTGGTTTCTTTATGAGGTATCTATGGGGAAGGCAGACAAGAGGGTGAGGAGAGAGGCTGGGAACTTCTTTTCTGAAGCAACTGAATGGGACCTTTACAGGCAAGGGTGGTGGCTTCTCCCTCAGTATGCCTGGCCCTCTTCCCAGTGTGAGACATTCCCCAAATATGTGGCTTTGTGAGCGTCTCAGCTGCCAGGGCAGACAGCCGCCTGCTGCCAGAGAGCGGGCACCCATGGGATGCTGGGTGTGGGGGCCTGACAGGTTCCTCGGCCAGGGCCCTGGCCTTGCCAAATGCTGGGGAGTCTTGAGGTAAATCTGGACAACATCCCAGCCGAGACAAGAGTTGGAAGCTTCTCCGGCTGCCTTTCTATCCCTTTCTGCATTTGGATCGACTCTATAAAGAGGCACGGCGTTGTCAGTTTGTCCCTTGAGTACTTGCAAAGATGGAGAGACAGTCATTAGCTGAATTCCTGTGCAGACTGCTCTGAAAATGACTTAGGAAGAGTGGAGGTGGCCATCGACTGTTACTTGGCATTTGTTTTGTTTTCAAGCGAGGAAACAAGGAGGAAGAGAAAGTCTGGTGGACGGTAAGAAGCCCCCCGGCAGGGAGCGGCTGGAGATCTCTCTCAGGAGAGCTGGACTATTTGGGCAGGAGTGTGGCTGTGTCACCTGCTGTCTCTTTGAAAGGGTACAGTTAGCAGCATTGTGAGCAGCAGAGAAAGGGGGTTCCATTAGGGGGCTCTGGCGAAGGGGTTGATTCTGCAAACCTTGTTTGGTTTTTTTGCTGTGTCTTCCTGCAGAGCACAGTTAATACCTAGGTTCATGCTGTCTGGTGCTCTGGGTACTCACATCAAAGATGTGATGAAGAAATAGCCTTTCAAGTCTTGGTTTTAAGTGTCAGCTTCATGTTGCCTCAAGTTCATGTCTTCAAAGATCCTGAAGTCTTTGTTCCAAGGAGGACACAGAGGGAAGGACTTAGAGACAATTGATCAAGGATGGATTTGTGCGATTTTTAACTTTATCATCTGCTTATTCAAATTGTCTTTGCTTTAGCTTTAAGTGCTCATGGTTGTCAAAAGGGAGAAACAACCAAAATGCTAAAAGAGCAATTTTGAAATTAATTACAAAGTCTAGCATTCATACTAAAGGAACTTTGTTTTCCATGGTTTAGCATCTTTTTAATGAGCCCCAGGTCTTTGCTTGCTCCAGCTGTTAATGCTGGCATTTCTTTATCACCAGTCCTTCAGAGCCGGACATTGCATGCTTCCACTTCATTTTACTTTGCTGTGTCTAGGTGCTCTGTCCCACCTGGCCACTGAGTATTCTCTGATGGCATCTTGCTTCTTTAGCCACATCTCTGGTTTTATTCTGTTGGTCTTTCTTCGAGCTCTTCTTCAGCTCTTGATGATGTCCCTTTTGTCAAATCCCCGTCTTATACTTGGCATCATAGGGTGTGGTAACCCAGAAGGGATCTAGCATCAGGCAACCTGGGGCTAAATCTTGGCTTGACCATTTGCTTGTTGTGGAGTCTCGAGCTACAACTCATTGTCCCTGTCAGCTCTTGATCTTCAGCGGTAGTGGGTGATGGTCCTGGCGCCACGTGGGCGAGCTCTTGAGGGGAGTAAGTGGAACTGTGCATGTCTCAGAACTGTGCTTGGCACCATTGTTTAGTGTGGACTGCTCCTCTGCCTCGTTAGAGTTCACTGGTAACTATTACTGGTAGGAAAAGCAAGAATGACCAATAATGGTGACATGATAAGAATGTCGCAGCGCAGATGCTTCTGTTTTCTCTGATCCTTGATGATACAAGGGGAGAACTCTAGCCAAGCTGTGCATGGATCTGCCTCCTTTCTATCTGCTTTACTGAGATAGTGTCCATACCATGCCACTCACCCATGTGAAGTGTTCTCTCCAGGGACTTGTCTGCCACATTAATTTTTCATCTTGTGATAAAATACGCATAAAGAAAACTTTGCCATTTTACCTTTTTTAAAATGTACAACGCAGGAGTGACCATTACACCCAGAAGGTTATGGTAAACATCACTACCATTTCAAAATGTTTTCATTACCCCAAACGTGGAATAATACCCATTAAGCAATAGCTCCCTAATTTCCCCTCCTTTTGTCTCTGGTGTCTACTAATCTCCCCTTAGAGTTTGAACATTTCATGGACATGAAATCATGTTTTATTTGCTTGTTCTGTCCAGCTCTTTGCATTTTAGTGTAGTATGCTCGAGGCTCATCCTTGTATCATTATCAGAGCTTCATGTTCTCCTATGCCTGGCTAGTGTGAGTAGACCACATTTTGTCCAGCCACCTATGGACAGACGCTCAGGTTGTCTTTACCTTCTGGCTACCAAAATAAAGCTGTAATTAACATTAGCATAAAAGTATTTGTTCAAGTTACTTCTTTCAAATTGCAACAAATGGAACGGCTAGGTCACTCGGGATTCTATTGATGGACCCTAGGTCTATTTTTCGTTTTCCTTTTGTGTTTTTCTGTGTTGGTGTCTCCCTCAGATTTTCTTCTCCCTGCCCCCATCTTCCAAGCTTCATTGTGCTTCCAAACAACAGGCATGGTTTCCCTCCCAATCATGTGACTTCCTCCCACATTTCTGAGGGACCGCCCTCTCTGTCCCTTGTTTGCTGGTAGAGCAGGCATCAGCGACACTGGCCACATCCCTTCTGTCTTTCATCTCCCTGTCAAGGCAGGGTAGTATTTGTAGAAAGCCATAGGTCTCTGCTGACTTAAGGCGGACTGGCCAGCCTCGGGATGGTCCTATAAGGAGTAGGAGATCAAAGGCCCGGCAGAGTGTTTCCTCAACCCAGGCTCCCTCATCTTAAACCACACCTTGCTTTTTTGTTCTCCATCCAAGTTTGTCTTGGCAGGCAATTTGGCCACCCTGGCCTGTGGGAGGGTTGGTTCTCCACTTTTCATTTGCCCACAGTTTCTTCACTTTTCTCCAAGCAAGTGAATTAAACAGTGAATACCCCAACAGCCCGTGAGCCTGCCTCAGACAGCCATTCTGGCTTCTGGGCTCATTGTGAGCTGGGTTTCTGGCCGTCATTCATTTCACAATGAGGCTCCTAATTAATCTCCACGCAGTTCTCACCAGAAGAAAGGCCGTTAGGGAGAAACATCCCCAATTACCATGAGAAAGGAAATGTCAAGAGCCCCGTTGAGTTTTCCTGGCATCCCTCCCCGGTCTCTGATGAAAACCCCCGCCATTGGGTCAGAGGCTGCCCAGCTCTGCACCATGAAAGACCCAGTGTGAGAGCCTGGGGCCCCAAGCTATACCAGTACAGCCCGGAGTTCAGCCTGTAGCGTGTACACCCTCCTGCTCAGCAGCACTCACTGTGTTTCCCAGTTTCCAGGGCCACATCTGAGTTGGAAATTCCTCTGCTGTCCCAGAAGCAGGCGAACAGCGTTCATCTGGGAAAAGCTAACGGTCTTTCTTTGTGTGTGTTTGTGCCTTCAGGACAAAAGATTCTCCATCACCGCAGTGACGTCTTAGAAACAGTCGTCCTGATCAACCCTTCGGATGAAGCAGTCAGCACTGAGGTGAGTATTCAGTTCTGTGAGGTCTTCATTAGAGCCTCACAGGCTGGAGGCTTGACTGACCAGAGGGCCTGGGTAGGTGGCTGGAGAGGAACGCAAGTGGGAGAAAATCCCAGGTTCTAGTCTCCCTTGATACCCAGAGTCTGGCTCTCTGCATCTAGCATCAGGACACATTGGACAGTGCCAGCTGGAAGCATGTTGGTGGAGGGGTGTAGTAGAATTGGGGACATGCATTGGGTATGTTGTTGCCAGGATGGGGAGGAAGCAGAAATGTCGCAGAGAAAATAGACTACTGCAAGCCCCGAGGCTGGCACATACAGGGATGGAACTCGGAACTCTAGTATCTTAGTAGCTCCCCTGTTCAGAGCTATTCAGGCCAGCCCTCAGCCACAGTTGGAAGGCAGGCCAGCATAAGCATCAGAAACATGGTCCCTAGCCCAGGCCAAATCGCTTGGCTTCATCATCCAAGGTCTGCCGCTTACAAGCTGGCGGCCTCTGTCAAGTTATCTTGACACCTCTGTGCAGAGGAGATCATAACAGCCCCTGCATTAAATGTCCCTACTTGTGTTTTGAAGTGCTCGGGGCTCAGCCAGAGTGGCATGCAGTGGCTAGGATGTACATGGTAGCCATCGCTACTGTATCATTAGCATCAATGACATGATTGCTAGAGAGAGTAACTGGGAATTTCAGGACCCATTGTGACATAAGAATTTCGTCCCTCAGGCCAGGCGTTGCTAGAGCGCCTTACCCACCTCCTTGGAGATGGAGTTGCTTCTTGGACGTTAAAGTAGCCAGAAGCCCGGGCAGGATCATTGCTGTGGTGTCTTTTGCCCACGCTTTAGCCACTCTGACTGTACAGTTTTTCAAAGTGGGCTATGACTCATAAGCCATAGAATCCATCCTCTGAAAGTATGTCATTTTGTAATTTTTTTTAAGAGAACATTTACAAACTCGAACAGATACAATCACAAATCTAACTCCAAAACATGTCTGTCACTCCCTAAAATGTCCATAACACACTATCGGTTACTCCACTGCCCCTTGGCTTCTGGACACCCCTATTGTTTTTCTCTCCAGATTTTTCTATTTCAGACATTTCATATATGTGGCATCATCCAAACATGTGGCCTTTTTTGTTCAGCTTAGCTTACTTAGCTTAATTGCTTCAAGATTCAGTGTTGTGGTAGCAGGTGTCAGCTCTGCACCCCTTAGATGGTGTGTAGCATCCTTTCGAGTACATATACCACATCTGGTTCTTAGCTGCTGGCATGTAGGTGGCTTCCACTTTGAGGCCATCATAATCAGCCTGATTTGACCTACTTCTGCCTGAAAAAGCCCTGACAATCCATTAAGGCATGAAATTGTAGAAAGCATTGAGATGACAATTTCTGTCACCAAAAAAAGAAGCAGAAGAAGAAGAAGCAGAAGAAGCAGAAGAAGCAGAAGAAGAAGAAGAAGAAGAAGAAGAAGAAGAAGAAGAAGAAGAAGAAGAAGAAGAAGAAGAAGAGGAGCTGGAGGATTAGTATATGCCCAGGCAGACTACCTAGAATAACTCTGAGAAAAGGAAAAATAAAATAAAAAAGAAAGCTGGGGGCTGGGGGGAGAAATCCAAGCTGGATCAGATGAAGCTGAGAGAAACAATTATTTGGGTAATGCTTGTTTTTCCAGGAGGGGCCTGTAGGAGCCTTGGGCCGGAGTCGTGGTCTATTTGGTTTTGAATTCTCGCCAGTGCAGAACATGATGTGGGCCACAAAGTATGTGCTAAATATTCACAAACTAGGTTCAGAACCTTGGTACCGAGGGTGGTGTTTCTCCGGAAGACAGCTGGCTCCCTGCCAACCAAAGCTCCCTGAGAGTTCTTTAACACAGACTCTTTTCAATTCAGTTGCCCAGCTTGCCATCCCGGGGTCGCCTTTTCTTTGTATTCCGATGTCAAGCACCTTGCTGCTACTTCTGGAGTCTGCATTTGGCACGGCGTGCTTGCACTGTGGCTGGCATCCTGGGTAGAGATGGAGGACTTTGAGGCCCTGCTTGGAAGCATGTCTTTTCTAAGGATAGCTGGGGGACATGGAGTGACATACCCACAAGTCTCTCCTGGCCTCAGAGGCTGCAGGCTGCTGGCAGACTCTTTCCAACAGCTGTGGAACAAATGCTGGCCAGCTGTGAAGACTGCTTTGAAAAGAGGAGGAAACTCGGGGGAGAAAGTCAACACCCACTTCTGTGGGCTCACTAATAATAATAATAATGGTTAATTTTATGAAGAACTCCTATAGCCAAGGCTCTGTCCAACACTACCTGCTCCCACTCTCTGCTGAAGGAATTAGACTCTTGGAATGAGCGTGTTCGACTGGTAATAAGCTTCAGGCATGGTCCTGGTGTTGGGACGCAGGGACTGGTGCTCACTCTCTGCCCTTAGTTACGCTCTGCGCCTGCACTGTGTTTCAGGTGCGCTTGATGATCACTGACGCCGCGCGCCATAAACTGCTGGTGCTCACAGGACAGTGCTTTGAGAACACTGGAGAGCTCATTCTGCAGTCAGGCTCTTTCTCCTTCCAGAACTTCATAGAGATTTTCACCGATCAAGAGGTGAGTTCTGCACAGCGTGTCCAGATGTGTGTGGGAAGGCAGGTGGGGCCTCTTTGAAAAAGCAAAACTATGATCCAAAATGACTTGGGCCTGGCCTAGATCACAGTTGCAATCGG
>JAQHUG010000088.1:6780055-6815982 GCA_028555095.1 Dicrostonyx torquatus | reverse complement strand
AAGAATTGTGTGGAACAGTATTAAGTTAAGTCAAAGGAAAGTAGCAAAGCATTGCTATTTTGGTATTTTGTGACGTCAACTGTTATGCTCAGGATTGATAGTCTAACCAAACAATCTAATATAGGAAATCCTGCAGTCTAATAAGGGAAAGTTTAGCTTCTATACACTACTTCTGCACACACAACTTCACACTCATAGCCTCGGAGTGATAGGATTCTGGAATTCATTGAGACAAGAAACCAAGGGCAAGGGATCAGAACTGACAGCTGAAGAATGGCCCTTTGTTTTGGCCCTGAATTATTTGCATCTGGATGTAGAGCCCTTGTCATTTGAACCTTTGAACTGATGTATGAGATTTACTGAAACAGAAGTTTGGAGCTTTTGGCATGATTTGCATTTGCTGAGCCAAGATCAAGAAACACATGTCCTAGATATTGAAAAAGAAAACTATTTCTATAAGCCATACTTGTTTTGGTCTTGATTCAGTTTTCCATATTCCCTTCCTCGGGAAATAATGAATGGTATGTTGAAAAATGTTTAAGCCAAATGAGATCTTGTTCACTGACAGCTAACTTATTCGAAATCCATTGAGATCATAGAGCTGAAAGCCTCACCTTGGAATTATTTATTTTGATTTTTTTTCACCTTGGAGTTAAACTTAAATGGAGGAATGAATGTGGACACTGGTTTGTATAATTGCCAGGCCACTTGGTTGTCATGGCTTCAGTAAGAACATTTGTATTTGCAGAGGATCTCTTGGGCCAGGCACTTAGTGGGTGTGGGTGCCAGCACCCAGCAATTGTTGTAGTGGGCAATTAATAACTTCCTGTCTCTTAGAGCAAAATAAACAAACAAAACCAAAAAATAAACAAATAAAAAAAAAGCACCATTTTTTTCTCCTGTGCCTATTGAATTCTGAAAGGAGATAGCAAGAAACACACTATTATCTGAAGTCCTCAAATGCGTCAGTCAGGCCCTTTTCATCAAGTCCAGTGGGTTAAGAAAAGTAAGGTTTTATATTTTCATTAGTTCTTTGAGAGTTTTGTTCAATGTATTCACCCCCTCATAACTCTCCCAGATCTGCCCCTTTCCCCTGCCAATTAACATTGTGTCCTCTGTTTTGTTTTCTTAAACCCACTTTCTCCAATTTATACTGCCCATATATTCTTTGATGTGTATGGTACCACTAGGTTTGACCAACCAAGGGCCACACCCTTAAAGAAAACTGGCAACCCCTTTTCTAGCAGCTAGCAATAGCTTCTTAGCTTCACACCTAACCTCCTTTCTATGCTGGCCTTTTGTTTGGTTTAGGCTAAAGTAAAGGTTTCCAAACCATAGTGAAATGATGGGTACAGCGTTCTCCTGTGATAGCCTAAAATTTGTTAACAAGCATCTTTATGTGGCAACACACCCAGAGGCAGTATTCAGACGACTTCATAACTACTGTGATATAAGCACCGGTCACTCAGATAGTTTTAGAACCTGAGCGGGGTTCCGGGGCAAGGACTTACAGGGAAAAGTTTTTAGAGCAGAGGTCAGAGTGTGGCAGAGGGTACACACAGGGACTCAGAACAGAGGGTATTTACCTTCTGAACTGCAAGTTTATCAATATTTTAATCAGAACTGTGACCAAAGTTTTGATATTAGCCCTATGTAAAGTCAGTGATTCTAAAGTAATAACAATAGATGGGGGTGATGGGTCAGTGATGATGTCACTTAACCCTTTCTTCCTCTCTTTCTTTTTTACAAACCCAGATTGGGGAGCTTCTGAGTACCACCCATCCTGCCAACAAAGCCAGCCTCACCCTCTTCTGCCCCGAGGAGGGAGACTGGAAGAATTCCAACCTCGACAGACACAATCTCCAAGACTTCATTAACATTAAACTCAACTCAGCTTCTATCTTGCCAGAAATGGAGGGGCTTTCTGAGTTTACAGAGTATCTCTCTGAGTCTGTGGAAGTCCCTTCTCCCTTCGACATCCTGGAGCCGCCGACCTCAGGCGGGTTTCTCAAGCTCTCCAAACCCTGCTGTTACATTTTTCCAGGGGGCCGGGGTGATTCGGCCCTGTTTGCAGTGAACGGATTCAATATGCTCATTAACGGAGGATCGGAAAGAAAATCTTGCTTCTGGAAGCTCATTCGGCACTTGGATCGTGTGGACTCCATCCTGCTCACCCACATTGGGGATGACAATTTGCCTGGCATCAATAGCATGTTGCAGCGGAAGATTGCAGAGCTGGAAGAGGAACGGTCACAGGGTTCCACCAGCAACAGTGACTGGATGAAAAACCTCATCTCCCCTGACTTGGGGGTTGTGTTTCTCAACGTACCTGAAAATCTGAAAAACCCAGAGCCCAACATCAAGATGAAGAGGAGCATAGAAGAAGCTTGCTTCACCCTCCAGTATCTGAACAAACTCTCCATGAAACCGGAGCCTCTGTTTAGAAGCATAGGCAATACTATTGAGCCTGTTATCCTATTCCAAAAAATGGGAGTGGGCAAACTTGAGATGTATGTGCTTAACCCAGTCAAGAGTAGCAAGGAAATGCAATATTTTATGCAACAGTGGACAGGCACCAACAAAGACAAGGCTGAACTTATCCTTCCCAATGGTCAAGAAGTAGATATCCCAATTTCCTACTTAACTTCAGTCTCATCTTTGATTGTGTGGCATCCTGCCAACCCCGCTGAGAAAATCATCCGCGTTCTGTTTCCTGGAAACAGCACCCAATACAATATCCTGGAAGGACTGGAAAAACTCAAACACCTAGACTTCCTAAAGCAGCCACTGGCTACCCAAAAAGATCTTACTGGCCAGGTGCCCACCCCCCCAGTAAAACAAGTGAAATTGAAACAGAGAGCTGACAGCCGAGAAAGTCTGAAGCCAGCTGCAAAACCACTTCCCAGTAAATCGGTGAGGAAGGAGTCCAAAGAAGAAGCCCCTGAAGTCACAAAAACTAGCCAAGTGGAGAAAACACCCAAAGTTGAAAGCAAAGAGAAAGTAATAGTGAAAAAAGACAAGCCGGTAAAGCCAGAAGCCAAACCTTCAGCGACAGAAAAGGAGGTGCCCAGCAAAGAGGAGCAGTCCCCTGTGAAAGCTGAGGTGGCAGAGAAGCAAGCCACTGAGAGCAAACCTAAAGTCACCAAAGAAAAAGTGGTCAAAAAAGAAATAAAGACAAAACCCGAAGAAAAGAAAGAGGAGAAGGAGAAGCCCAAGAAAGAAGTGGCTAAAAAGGAAGACAAAACGCCGCTCAAGAAAGACGAGAAACCGAAAAAGGAAGAGGTGAAAAAGGAGGTCAAAAAAGAGATCAAAAAAGAAGAGAAAAAAGAGCCGAAGAAAGAGGTGAAGAAGGAGACGCCCCTGAAGGAAGCCAAGAAGGAAGTGAAGAAAGAGGAAAAGAAAGAAGTTAAAAAAGAAGAGAAGGAACCCAAAAAGGAAATCAAGAAGATTTCCAAAGACATAAAGAAATCGACTCCTGTGTCAGAAACAAAAAAACCAGCTGCATTAAAACCAAAAGTGGCAAAGAAGGAAGAGCCCACCAAGAAGGAGCCTGCTGCTGCTAGCAAGCTCAAGGACAAAGGCAAAGTTAAAGTCATTAAGAAGGAAGGCAAGACCACAGAGGCAGCTGCCACGGCTGTGGGCACTGCTCCCACCACGACCGCTGCTGTAGCAGCGGCTGGAATAGCTGCCAGTGGCCCTGCCAAAGAACTCGAAGCTGAGCGGTCCCTTATGTCCTCCCCTGAGGATCTGACCAAGGACTTTGAGGAGCTAAAGGCTGAGGAGATTGACTTGGCAAAGGATATCAAGCCTCAGCTGGAGCTCATTGAAGATGAAGAGAAACTGAAGGAGACAGAGCCGGTGGAAGCCTACGTCATCCAGAAAGAGACCGAAGTCATCAAAGGTTCTGCTGAGTCACCCGATGAGGGGATCACTACCACTGAAGGAGAGGGGGAATGTGAGCAGACCCCCGAGGAGCTGGAGCCAGTTGAGAAGCAGGGAGTGGAGGACATTGAGAAATTTGAAGATGAAGGAGCTGGTTTTGAAGAATCCTCAGAGACTGGAGACTATGAAGAGAAGGCAGAGACTGAGGAGGCTGAGGAGCCAGAAGAGGATGGGGACGACAATGTGAGTGGGAGTGCCTCTAAGCACAGCCCCACAGAAGACGACGAAAGCGCGAAAGCTGAAGCGGACGGGCACATCAAGGAGAAGAGGGAGTCTGTGACCAGTGGTGATGACCGCGCAGAGGAGGACATGGATGATGGGCTTGAGAAGGGAGAAGCCGAGCAGTCTGAGGAGGAGGGTGAAGAGGAGGACAAAGCAGAGGATGCCAGAAAGGAAGATTATGAGCCTGAAAAACTGGAGGCTGAAGATTATGTGATGGCTGTGGTTGACAAGGCTGCAGAGGCCGGTGTTGCTGAGGAACAGTATGGATTCCTGAGCACCCCAACCAAGCAACCCGGAGCCCAGTCTCCTGGTCGAGAACCTGCCTCTTCAATTCATGATGAGACGCTACCTGGAGGCTCCGAGAGTGAGGCCACCGCTTCTGATGAGGAGAATCGAGAAGACCAGCCCGAGGAATTCACTGCCACCTCTGGGTATACTCAGTCCACCATTGAGATATCTAGTGAGCCTACTCCAATGGATGAGATGTCTACTCCTCGTGACGTGATGAGTGATGAAACCAACAACGACGAGACTGAGTCTCCATCTCAGGAGTTCGTAAACATTACCAAATATGAGTCTTCGCTGTATTCTCAGGAATACTCCAAACCCGGTGTTGCATCATTCAATGGACTGTCAGAAGGGTCAAAAACAGATGCCACTGATGGCAAGGATTACAATGCTTCCGCCTCCACTATATCTCCACCTTCCTCCATGGAAGAAGACAAATTCAGCAAGTCCGCTCTGCGGGACGCTTACTGCTCAGAAGAGAAAGATGTGAAAGCCAGTGCCGTGTTGGACATCAAAGATGTTTCCGATGAGAGACTTAGCCCAACCAAGAGTCCATCCCTGAGTCCTTCTCCGCCATCACCCATAGAGAAGACTCCCCTGGGTGAACGTAGCGTGAATTTCTCTCTGACACCCAATGAGATCAAAGTCTCTGCAGAAGCAGAAGTGACGTCAGTGTCTCCTGGAGTGACCCAAGCGGTAGTTGAAGAACACTGTGCCAGTCCTGAGGAGAAGACCCTGGAAGTAGCCTCACCCTCTCAGTCTGTGACTGGCAGTGCTGGCCACACACCTTACTACCAATCTCCCACTGATGAGAAGACCAGCCACCTACCTCCCGAAGCCGCTGAGAATCCGCAGGCAGTTCCAGTGAGTTTTGAATTCAGTGAGGCCAAAGATGACAATGAGAGAGCTTCCATAAGCCCCATGGATGAGCCTGTGCCTGACTCAGAGTCTCCTATTGAGAAAGTTCTGTCTCCTTTACGTAGCCCTCCCCTTATTGGATCTGAGTCTGCGTATGAAGACTTTCTCAGTGCTGATGGCAAGGCTCTTGGCAGAGGTGCCGAAAGCCCCTTTGAAGGAAAGGATGAAAAGCAAGACTTCCCAGACAAAGAAAGCCCAGTGTCTGACATGACTTCCACTGGTCTTTACCAAGACAAACAGGAAGGGAAAGCCACAGGCTTCATACCGATAAAGGAAGACTTCGGTCCAGAAAAGAAAACCAATGATGTCGAAATCATGGGTTCTCAATCAGCTCTGGCTTTGGATGAAAGGAAATTGGGAGATGTTTCTCCAACACAAATAGATGTCAGTCAGTTTGGTTCTTTCAAAGAAGACACCAAGATGTCCATCTCAGAAGGCACTGTATCAGACAAATCAGCCACTCCCGTGGATGAGGGTGTGGCAGAAGACACTTACTCTCACATGGAGGGTGTGGCCTCGGTCTCTACTGCCTCTGTGGCCACCAGCTCATTCCCGGAGCCAACCACAGATGACGTGTCTCCTTCTCTCCACGCTGAAGTGGGCTCCCCGCATTCCACAGAAGTAGACGACTCCCTATCGGTATCTGTTGTGCAAACACCTACCACTTTCCAGGAAACGGAAATGTCTCCATCTAAAGAAGAGTGCCCAAGACCGATGTCGATTTCTCCTCCAGACTTCTCCCCGAAGACCGCCAAGTCCAGGACACCAGTTCAAGATCACCGATCTGAACAGTCTTCCATGTCTATTGAATTTGGCCAGGAATCGCCTGAGCACTCCCTTGCTATGGACTTCAGCCGACAGTCTCCAGATCACCCGGCTGCGGGTGCGAGTATGCTTCACATCACCGAAAATGGACCGACGGAAGTGGACTATAGTCCTTCTGACATCCAGGACTCCAGCTTGTCACACAAGATCCCACCGACGGAGGAGCCATCCTACACCCAAGATAACGATCTGTCTGAGCTCATCTCTGTGTCGCAGGTGGAGGCTTCCCCGTCCACCTCTTCTGCTCACACCCCTTCTCAGATAGCCTCTCCTCTTCAGGAAGACACTCTTTCCGACGTTGTCCCTCCCAGAGATATGGCCTTATATGCCTCACTCACCTCCGAGAAAGTGCAAAGTCTAGAAGGAGAGAAGCTCTCCCCCAAGTCTGATATTTCTCCACTCACCCCCCGGGAGTCCTCACCTTTGTATTCACCTGGCTTTTCCGATTCCACCTCTGCTACCGCAGAGAATGCAGCAGGTCGCCAAACTGCCTCCCCGCCCATGGATGCTGTGTCTGCAGAGCCCTATGGCTTCCGTGCCTCAATGTTATTTGACACAATGCAACATCATCTGGCCTTGGATAGAGACTTGACCACAACTAGCGTGGAGAAGGACAGCGGAGGGAAGACACCCGGCGACTTCAACTATGCCTATCAAAAGCCCGAGGAAACCACCAGATCCCCAGATGAAGAAGATTATGACTATGAATCGTATGAGAAAACCTCCCGGACCCCCGATGTGGGTGGCTACTACTATGAGAAGACAGAGAGAACCATAAAATCCCCGTGTGACAGTGGATACTCCTATGAGACCACTGAGAAGACCACCAAGCCCTCAGAAGATGGTGGCTACGCCTGTGAAATTACTGAGAAAACCACAAGGACCCCTGAAGAGGGTGGGTATTCGTATGAGATCAGCGAGAAGATAACACGGACCCCTGAAGTGAGTGGCTACACCTATGAAAAGACGGAGAGATCTAGAAGGCTCCTGGATGATATTAGTAATGGCTATGACGACTCCGAGGATGGTGGCCACACCCTTGGAGACTGTAGCTACTCCTATGAAACCACTGAAAAAATTAGCAGCTTTCCTGAGTCTGAAAGCTATTCCTATGAGACATCTACGAAAACAACACGGAGTCCAGATACCTCCACATACTGCTATGAGACCATGGAGAAAATCACCAAGACCCCACAGGCGTCCTCATACTCCTACGAGACTTCAGACCGATGCTATTCCACAGAAAAGAAGTCCCCCTCAGAGGCGCGCCAGGATGTTGATTTATGCCTCGTGTCCTCCTGTGAGTACAAGCATCCCAAGACGGAGCTCTCGCCTTCCTTCATTAATCCAAATCCTCTCGAGTGGTTTGCCAGCGAAGAGTCCGCTGAAGATCCTGAGAAGCCCCTCACTCAGTCCGGAGGAGCCCCTCCACCGTCAGGAGGAAAGCAACAGAGCCGGCAATGCGATGAAACTCCACCCACCTCCGTCAGTGAGTCAGCCCCATCCCAGACCGACTCTGATGTTCCCCCTGAGACAGAAGAGTGCCCCTCCATCACAGCCGACGCCAACATTGACTCTGAAGACGAGTCAGAAACCATCCCCACTGACAAAACGGTCACATACAAACACATGGACCCACCTCCAGCCCCCATGCAAGACCGAAGCCCTTCTCCTCGCCACCCTGATGTGTCCATGGTGGACCCAGAGGCCTTGGCCATTGAACAGAACCTAGGCAAAGCTCTGAAGAAGGACCTGAAAGAGAAGACGAAAACCAAGAAGCCAGGCACGAAAACCAAGTCTTCTTCTCCCGTCAAGAAGGCTGATGGGAAGTCCAAGCCCTTGGCAGCGTCCCCCAAACCAGGAGCTTTGAAAGAATCCTCTGACAAGGTATCCAGAGTGGCTTCTCCCAAGAAGAAAGAATCCGTGGAAAAGGCTACGAAGACCACCAGCACCCCCGAGGTCAAAGCCACTCGCGGGGAAGAGAAAGACAAGGAGACTAAGAACGCTGCAAACGCCTCCGCGTCCAAGTCAGCAAAGACCGCAACAGCAGGTACGTGGGCGTGTCCCTTTACAGACCACGCCTGCCTTTACACTTGAAACCTGTCTGCTTCTCTGGCGTTTTTTGCTGGGAGGACCAGGGAGCAGGAACTGATGCTTCACCTTCCCTCTGCTTTCCTCTTCTGCCCAAAGGTACACCTCTCGGCCCAGTGTGGCTCCCAGGCTTAGGGATAGCAGAGTATGTGGCCTAGTGCTGGTGGGATCCGTCAGGTGGGATTGCTGGGTTGGTATCGTTCTGGACACAGCTGCAGGTCTGTTGCAAACCTTCAGAAGTAAGGATATATGTCTCAGACTGTTTAGGGAGACTTCAGGCACACTGGCCCTAAAATCACACTGAGGTAATAGGCCAGAATCTCCCAAACGCCTATAGCAAACCAGAGGTTCCCCAGCAAAGTTGGATTGTTCAGTCTAGACAAAATATTTATTTCCTATGAAACATTTTTAAGTGTAAAATTGTCAAAATGTACACTTTTTTAAAAAAAAAAAAGCCATCATTTGGGCGATGTGTGCCCACTGAAAAAACATCTGCTGTGCTTTCTTAGCTGCTCACGAACTGTGTAATTCCAGTTGCCCAGTAGTGTCCAGTACAGACAGGAGGACACATTAAAGGCTGTTTCTTCTTCCTTCCTACCCACGGTCTCACTAACAGTGCTTTTTCAGACCGGAATTCAAGTCAACAGGAGCTAAGCAGAGATACCTGAGGGCTCCCGATTGCCACTGATCCTCAGTCTTCTCCATTTCTTAGTGGTGACTTGTGACTGTGAGACAGGTTCTAGCCTTAGCGCTCTGGCTGGTTTTGTGTTCCTTTGGCCTCAGCCTCCTGTTCTGGGATCACAGGAGTGCCCCACCAGAAGTTGTGTGAGCAGGCTTTTGACAGAATGACTCCTTGGCAGCATGGTTTCTTCCTGTCGCTTTAATCATCTATAGTAATCCATTGTGTTTGCTTCACCCAATTTGCCCAGAGATCTTCATTCACAAAGCAATATGCATTTATCCAAATGTGGAAAACGAAAAGTTAATTTAAGCATTTCTTTGATGTATGAGGGAAAATTTAAGAGAGCAGCTTCTGGGGCTTTCAATTTAGGACATACTAATAACAGCCTTGGGTTTTTATTTTATGTTGACATCAGGTTTTGTCAGGCTTGGCATTTATACAACTCACATAGAAAACAAACTGAATTTGCTCATGATCAGATTGAACATTAAACCACCAGGTAATTAACTCCCTGTTTTAGAAGAGTTGACAACTGTCTTATACTTAGGAGAAAGCATGGACTTCATCTAAACAGGATCTAAATATGTGTAAAAGAAAAAAACAGCCGAAATTTGCCCAGACACTAGCTCACACAGGTAACGAGTTGTTTTGTCTTTTGACGTTTAAGGAGGTAAAGACACTGCAGTTGAGACGGCTTTGCGGGTAAAAGCACTTGCCACACAAGCCTGACGACCTGAGTTCAAACTCTGGGTGCCCATGGCGAGCATTGTTCCCTGTGATCCCCACATGTATCCTGACATGCGTGTGCCCCACACTCATTCACACTCAGATTTCTAAAACAGGCAAAATGAATCCTAAGTTGACTTTAAAAACAGAAACCCGGGTGGACAGGTGTGATAGCTTTGATGGTGGGGGTATCTGTGTGAAGCACTCACTGTTTGATGATAAAGGTTTTCACGGTCAAGGGAAAATTGTAGACGTTGCTGACTCTAATCCATTATGTAATAGAGGTGACTCTGAGCACCTGGTCCTCCCCTTGCCACTGCCCAAGTTCTGTGGTTGTAGGTGTGTGTTACCACAGCTGGCTTGTAAGTCAGAATTTCTTAGGGGGTCCTCAGATGGATATGTTGAGGGTTTTCAGTGCAGAGTCTCTCTGTCTGTCTCTCTCTCTCAGACATGCGCGCGCGCGCACACACACACACACACACACACACACACACACACATCTTCCAACCTATTTATAAAAGTCTGGACGATTCTCACTATCTCCCACCCTACCCCCTCACCCCCGCAAAGTAAAATGGGATAGTTGATGAAATTCACTAGTTGTTTTGACTTTGGGATGGCAGTTTTTAAACTTCCCACGGAGAAAGGAAAGAATCACCATACAGAATCTAGCTGTTTTAAATGGCTTCGCAACAGTGTCCTCTAAGCCCCTATCATTTGAATGATCTGGTGAGAGCAGATCGCGGTGTGAGTTAGGCCAGACTCTAATGAGGCCTGTGTCACTGAGCATCTGAGATGACTCTGATTCTGTGGCGGAGTGCAGCACGGCCAGCCCAGGCTGTTCCTTCCTTCTACCAGTGTCTCCAGACTGCTAAACCAAACGGGGTGCCCAGACATTTTGGGGGCTCATCTAAACTTTGGCTTTCTCCAGCTCTTTCTGATTTAGGCTGGGAATTTTGGCTGCCTGGTGTTTCCCTAGGTTGACCTGGCCTGGTTGGATAGCTAAAGTCTAGTCTTTCTGGATCCTCTTTTGCCAATGGCCAGTGTCCAACACTGTCTAGGGAGAGACATTTCCATTTTCTAAGGAGAGTGGGCTAGCTCATCACTTACTGGGTAAGCTTGAGATGCAAAGGATCATATGGGGTTAAGGTCTAAACTACTTCCTGTTAGGGAATCCCAGTGAACTGTGGATAAATTACTTTTAAGAGACCCTAAAAAGGATTATTGAGGTCGCTAAACTATGGTTTGCTAAATATGAATGGTTCCTTTGGATTTTTAAAATGTTTATTAATTAGGGCTTCTTAAACTCTTTCCCTTTTGCCCAAGAAATTTTTATACAACCCTGGGTATCTAGGCATATAAATCAGTATGCAAATTGAATATTTACTGATACGAATCCATCTAGCAATCAAACATTCTAGCACAAGCCAGTCCAGAGGTAGACTCATCTGATACTTACATGCTGAAGCCATGGTAGGAAACTTTGAAAAGTCTGTCTTTCCATAGCTAAACTGTTATATTTCTATATGAGCAGTGTTTCAGGTATCATCCATTGCCACTACACAGTGCACAGTGGGCAATGCTTTGATCCAGAACCAAGGCTGCAGGTGAAGTTGTGTGAAAAAAAAATTGTTATTGATCCTTCCATGTCTGGTTGTTCAATCCATGTGGCATCAGAACCCATGGTTTAAGCCACCATCTTATAGAGCTTTTCAAATTAAAAATGCACATTTGTAGATCCTTGGGTGGAGAGTGCTACTATCTAATTCCTTCTTTTGAAAAGCCCTGAAACTCTTTTTACTTCCTAATGGGTTGTCTGTTAAAGGGAAGCCATCTCATCCTCAATTTTTTTTTATGGAGATGATAAACAACCATGGTACATTTTATCAAATCCCTATGGGAATACTACCAGCCTTTCCATGTCCCAGAGGACCCAGCTAGGGACAAGTGGGTGTATCGGATCGGCGTCTTCACACTGCTATGACCCTTGCTTTGTTTTTGTTACCGAAGGACCGGGAACCACTAAGACGGCCAAGTCATCCACCGTGCCTCCAGGCCTTCCTGTGTATCTGGACCTGTGCTATATCCCCAACCACAGCAACAGTAAGAATGTTGACGTGGAATTTTTCAAGAGAGTGAGGTCATCTTACTACGTGGTGAGTGGGAATGACCCTGCCGCCGAGGAGCCCAGCCGGGCTGTCCTGGATGCCTTGTTGGAAGGGAAGGCTCAGTGGGGAAGCAACATGCAGGTAAGAGCACAAAGCCTCCCATCTGAGCTGCGTTTGAGCTAGGTCTAGAGGCAGAGAGGGCAAGCGCGTTTGAATAGGCATCGTTTGAATAGGCATCTTTGTGATTGTGGGTGCTTGCGTGGTGCCTTTTGAGTGTAGCATGTGAAATGTAATGCACAGAAAGTCAGTTTGACATACAGAAGATAGCCCAAAGTAGAATTCTTTCTTTCTTTGTTTGAGACTGTGTTTCTCTTTATAATAATACCTCTAGCTGTCCTGGAACTCACACTGTAGACCAGGCTGGCCTTGAACTCACAGAGATCCGCCTGCCTCTGCCTCCTGAGTGCTGGGATTAAAGGTGTGTGCAACCCACAGCAAAATTCTTGATAGGTGCACTATCAACGGCAGTGGAGGAGAACCACCTCACCTAAGAGAGCTCAGGCATCTGTAAGGTGACCTGAGAAGAACTGATGTTCCTCCTCCAGCATGCTGAGCATTGTACGTGTGAATCGGAGCTGTCCTGTGTCTGTGGAATTGCTGATAAGGAATTGTTTTGACTCATTTGTGCTTCACCAGTAGATAACTGGGAGCAAGGTCATTAGGCTAGGGCCATGGGGAGCAAGCCGCCAGGTAGAGTTCCAGAGGGGTGCCATTGTTTCTTCAACTCCAGACCCTCAGGTCTGGCCATGAAGCACCCACTCTGTGTTTCTATTGGGCTGTGATTACTGATCATCTGATTTGTGGGTTTTTTTTTTTTGCACATAATCACCTAGCAACTTGTATTTGCATCTTAAATAAGATTGATAATATTCCCATAGTATTCACATGAGAAGCAATAACCAGCACCCCATTCCTATATCAGACAGTCTTTGTTTTCAGGCCAACGAGTGGGCTTCTGAGAGTTGGAGCTGCCATAACTAAAACTTCTTGTATTAAATATGGAGTATAGTCTATACAACATTCACCCCATGTTAAGGGAAATATGAAAAGCTGTACCTAATCCAAACACTTCTTAATACTACAGCATTGAAAAATCCTAGCACTTGGGAGGCAGAGGCAGGTGGATCTCCATGAATCCGAGACCACCAGCCTTGTCTACAGAGCGAGTTCCAGGACAGCCAGGGCTACACAGAGAAACGCTGTCTTAAAGAACAAAAACAAAAAAAGAAAGAAAGAAGAAAAGAAAAACCAACAGTGAAATTGGGCTGAGTGGACCAAGTCTCTAGCTGACTGAGATTCTCCTTTCCACCCCCTCCCCTCAATGAAGCAAATCTTTTGATTTTTACTCTTGAACACTTCATTTGCGTTTTTTTTTTGTGTGTGTGGGAAAACAGCATTTTGCTTTTGTCCCCTTCTTCAAGTGACCCAACCATCAACTTGCTCTGTTTTTACTTCCGGCCTTTAAATGTCTCCTTTTCTCCCCCTCCATAGGTGACGCTGATCCCAACACATGACTCAGAGGTGATGAGGGAATGGTACCAGGAGACCCACGAGAAGCAGCAAGACCTCAACATCATGGTTTTAGCAAGCAGCAGTACAGTGGTCATGCAAGATGAGTCCTTCCCTGCATGCAAGATAGAACTGTAGAAACCGCAGCCGACCACACCACAGGATTTGAACTTTGTTTCCAGAAATTCTTGAATTTGAAACTACCTTTTCTAAAACGTCCATTCATCTAATTAAGTCACTGAACAATTACCTGCCAAATGCTATACTGTGTCATGGTGATGCAAATCACTAATATTTCTCAATTTTTGCTGATCGCTAAGGGAAGGAACCATATTCCCACAATAGGATTCAAGTTACTGCAAAATAACCTACCCCCGTTCATCTCTGCTGAACATTTGGAAGCCATGCACTCGCGCACCCAACTGACTTCCGCTAGGTATTGGCATATTTGTCTTAGAGAGAGAAAGAGAGAAGGAAAGAGAGGCAGAGGGAGGGGAGGGAGAGAGGGGGAAGCGAGGGACATAGAGAATGCAGGAGAGAGAGAATGAGAGAGAGAAAGAATGAGAAAGAAAAAGGATGCAAGAGAAGGAGATGTAACGGTGGAGAGTTCTGATGTGATGCCCAGGGAGAAAGCGTGGGCAGGATGGGGTATTCAGAAGACACCAGCAACTAGGTCTGCATTTTCTCTGACAGCAGCTATTGTGTGGTCTACACTGGTGAAGTTTTCATTTTTCATCAGAGCCATCAGAAAGAGTCTTAATCTCCTAGAGCATGTTTCTAAAGAACAAAAAGAACGGAGCCTATTATGAGGGCATGAGATTTTTCACGCCTTAATTAAATGCCTTTACTACAAAGGCTGCCCACGGCATAATGTAGCAGATGTAGCCTGGACTGCAAGTAGCTTGCGCCCCATTCAGAACTCTCAGACTTTGCAAACACTATGAGTAGGTTGATCTAAGGCATGCTCCCAGCATTTGTCCACCCACTTAGTCCACACCAAGTCAACCTGCATGCAGCAACACCCAAGTCCACCCCAGTTACTAACTGAAGCAAATACCAAAGCAGTTGGGAGTACATACGGGAGACATTTTGCCTTAGGAAGTGACTTGAATGTACAAAGACTCTTGATGCACTTATTTTTTAATGTGAGACAGCAGGTTTTTAAAACACCCATGTAGGATTGTAGATACTCTGGGTAAAGGAGCGTGTCAGGAGGGAAGGTACTAGAAGCTCATCTGATTGGTCCAACAGTTTAGTGCTGAATCATGCTTGTTGAATGCCACCAGTTCTGATGCACCCTGTGGTCCCTCAGCCACGCGCCTTGCATTTTCCTAGCTTCTTTAACTGCTTCAAGTTCAAGATCGAAATGGCTTCTGTGATCAAAGCTGGGAGCACAGTGAATCTTATGGTGGAAGAGGTTCCCAGCAAGTGTACAGTATTTGCCTCTCTTTGTCTTGCATTGGCTATTTTAATTTGCCATTAATTTCAACACAATTATGGGAACACATGTACAGAAGATTTTTTTAAAGATACATGAGATGTTTTCATAAATGAACTTTTTAATGTTTTCATTTACAGGAAAATGCAAAGAAAAATTTCAAGTGATGGTCTTTTTTATTTTAAATGTTTTATAAGACAAAAATTGAAGGTTTTTTTTTCTTTTTTTGAGGTTCTGGCAAGATTTGAAGTCTGATATTGAAGTCATAATATTTATTAAAAACCTCTAACTACCAGAAATGGTGATACCTCCCACCCTTTGACTCTCATATCATGAAAGTCTGAGTATGTTCTGTTTGAGAGTGGGTGGATGGCAGGGTAGGCTATTGGTTAGGGCCTTAAGTGCTGTCCCACCTACTCCTTTCAAGATTGTCCACCATGAGGTTAAAAGAGCCAAGTTCAGAAGAACCCTAGCACCAATTTGCTTGGGGCTTTCTTTTCTGGAAAACATCCAATGAAAGAAACAATAGATTGAAAACGAATGAATTCCCAAGTCCTAAGTTCACCATGTAGAGTTCAGACGTGATGTCCATCGTTGTCGTCACTGAGGCGGAAACCTATGAAGCCAGACGATGATGAAAACTGATGCCGCCTCAGGTGGCAGATCCACGTGCCAGGGTTCAGAGGTGGCACGCTTCTAGTGGCAGCTGCGCTGTGCCCTGACACACTACATTTCCTGCAGACTCTAAAGACCTACGGAGCAGTGAACAATGACCTCATTTTATTTTCTACGTTAGTTATTTATTTCAGAATTTACATTTTAGTTTATTTTCGTCTGTGAAGTATATGTTTCGCACTGCTATGACTCTGAGAGTTTAAACAATGCTTCTCCAGGGTCCCCTCACTGAGGACCCGTGCAATCTACTTAATGCTGTGAATCACATTTTCCAAATGTTTAATTTTTTAAAGAGAATTAATATTCTATTTTTGTTAGGTGTCTCTAGGAATGCAGTTTTTATTTATTTCTTTTGAACCCATAAAAGTAACACATTAAAGGTACAGAACTATCATATATGATGGAAAAGTCATTATGATGAAAACAGACTTCATTGGCTATAAACTCATTTGCTTCACACTTCATGAAACAAGCTGAATACATACAATTAGATAATTAATGGTAGCTCTTGGGTTGGTCCGCATAACATATGAGAAAAGAAGCAGTGTCTAGTCTTCTTGCCAAATTCAGACCTCTGACTGACTTTTCTTTCATAGAGATGGAGTTACTTTCCTGTTTCCCAAATTAAACTTATTTAGCCTACATATTATTTTGTTTTAAAGATAGAAATATCCAAGAAGAGCCATAGCCAGCCTTCAGTTATAATCACTCTATCCCACACTTGTTATTTCTACAGAATTTAATGGGGACAATACTTTTCAAAACTGTCACTGATCCACTGACTCCGATTTCCTACACAATCTCTCGGCACCCTCCTGCACCCCCTGATCTCAGTGATGACCATGGAGCCGAGTACACCAGGGTGAACTACATCTGTGTTACAGGTGACTCCTGATGTCCCAGGCACCTCTCCTACCTGTGTGGCTAATCTGACTTTACTAGTTCCATACATACGCAATTAGTTTAGAAGTAGCCATCACAATGGACATTTGTGGTGAGAGCTAAAAACCGACACAGACTTCTAGAAGATTTGTGCATATGATTCTTAATCTGATTGTATAGATTGAATATTTGAGGGGAAAGAATTTCCACCCTCTTTAAATGATGGGATTCTATTGAGCTAGCACTCCTGATCATGACCTTTTCGGTAGTGTTTGTAAACAAAATTCCACAGAGACTAAATCTTAGAGATAATCCTCCATTTCAATTTTAACCAATTCTGTCCTCTTTTTCCAAACCCCAACCCCCATGCATGCTTTCTCAGTCTTGTGGTGGGACTGGATACAGTGACCGACCCCTCACCCCAAACACCATTTTCCATGGAATTCAAAAGAAAAAAAAGTTTTTTTTTTTCTTAACGTTACATATCTTAGTGAATGGTTTCCCCCAGTGTCTATGGATGTTTTAAGTGTTTCCAATAGCTTATGAAATTTAGGAGCCTTCTAATACTTATTTTATAAATTTAATTATTTGCTAATGGAAATTTTACCACCTTCCATTTCTGTTACCAATCTCAGCTCCTGGCAGCCGCGCTACAATTCTGAAGTTGCTTTTCTTGCCTCTTCTGTCTCCTGTCACAAGAGGCTCCTGCTCGGCAATGGTACTTGTGAGTTAGGATAAAGACTTTTTCTTTCTGTTTTCCTTTTGTACTTCAGATTTAGGAGAAAAGATTCTGTTTCCATGTGAAAGGAACTGTAAGCTTTTATCATTTAACCGGCTGAACAACACATCAACCGCAGCCTAGGGATGAGCACGGCTTTGACAGCAATTAGGTTTTCTTCACCTGGTGTGCAAACGATTCACTATTTCAAAACAAAAAAAACCTGTGACTTTATGAATTCATTTCAAAGGCAGCATCAAAAACTGAAAAGGAAGGAAAACAACAGCTAAGAACTGGCTTCTCTGCACACATGTGTATGCGTGGAGCTCCTGACACAGGAGCCCTGGGGAAGCGACTGCTCAGCTGCCCTCACCCCAGCCAAGGTTTGGAGTCTTGCTTTCCAGCAGAAAGCACCGCAGGCAGCGCGCAGTCCTGAGCCCCCCGCTGTGGAGAAGCAGCTCACTCCTCTCTCTTGTTCTGAATGGTGTTTGTGTCGGTCTGCAGCTGTGTATGGTATTATGTCTTCTAATCCTGCATCATTCCATCCTATCCAGTCATATCTAATGTAGAAAATTAGTTTCCAGTGAAAGTAATATGTAGTGCTTTTATGATATTTGTGTGCAATATCCCCTCTTCCACTGAGGATATTTGATGTAAAGGAAAAAAAAAATCAAAAAAACAGAAACTCTGTTCCACAATAAAATACAAAGTGGCAAAAGTTCACTCGTGTGCTGAGATGTCTTTGGGTTCCGTGTCACCTGGACTGTGACACCGTGATCAGGCATTTCATGGTGGGCTCCCTGCCTATGGTTCATAACTCCTCAGGGGAGGGGCTTTGTGCCCACAAGGAAGAGGCTTCTGAATATGAATTTTGTAATCGAGTGGGCATTTGATGACTGGTGAAGCACAGCCTGGGAAATATGCACCCCAGCAGTGCCCAGGACACCCGAGCAAACAGTACATGGTGGATAACTTCTGAGCGCATTTTAAGGGTATTTTGAACTCTAGCAATGAAGAAATTTTAAAAAATGCCTTCATAACATTAGGTAATCAAAAATAGTTTGTTTTTAAATCATACACACACACACCACACACACACACACTTCTCTATAGCTCTTGATCCGGCATTTAAATTCCATAATGGAATTTATTTTCTGATGGGTTTGAGAAGAATAAACTCCCTGTTTTCTGAACATGTCAAGGACAGATCTAGAATCTGTTGTGCATAATCAATCTCAAGAGGCACCCAGACTCAGTAATGATCTTGCTTTAAACAAATATTTAAACAGATATTTTATTCACATAAAAGGGACATTGCCACTATTTTTTGTAAATGGACATTTCTCTCCCACCTGTCTGTTCCCAAATACCTGGTGGTCCCTTCCCAAATTACCAGAGTCTTATATGAATTGTAAATGCTTGGCAGATAGCTCAGGCTTATTACTAACTAGCTCTTACATTTAAATTAACCCATTTCTATTAATCTATGTATTGCCACGTGACTCGTGACTTTACCTGTTATTTCTTGGGTGGCTCACTGGCATCTCTCCCGACTCTGCCCTTCTTCATCCAAGTCCTCAGTCCTGCCTAACTTTATCCTGCTTTGCTAAAAAGGTCAATCAATTTTATTATTAACCAATGAGAGTACTGCATATTCACAGAATACAGAAGAATTATCCCACAGTGACTATTTTTAAGCTTCCTCATTTTTGTACAGGAAATAGCATCTTCATGGCCATCAGCAAAGGCCAAATCATAGGAAAGAAAAGGTGTTTTTTTTTTTTTTGGTAGAAAACGTTAGACTACAAGGCAAGCTTCCAGATGTTGCTGTTGGAAAATCCTCCTCACGGCCCTCCTTTATAAAGTGGGGTTTTACAATATGTATAATTTTCAGCACTGAAAAGTTCACGTTCACCTCCCATTTTCTGGTATTATAATTCACTAAGCTGAAAGAAACTCCCTCAGCCCATTTCGTTAGCTCTTCTCCTCCATACCCAGTGTCAACAGAACCACAGTCCCCTGACTCCCATGGTCATGTCACAACATCTTCTTTCAGGAACTCCAGATTTCTAGCCTATTTATCCGGTATCAAATTCATACAAGTCACCATTTGCCCCTTCCCCGAGGAACCGCGTTCAGAAAGAATAATGATCCACCCTTCACTATATATCTCATATGCATGTTTGGCCAGAAAGGGAACAAGCCACATTGCTCGCCCAGGTAATCTCACTGCAGAAAGTCTCTTGGGTGCTCTTCTCATAGGTCTTAGGCCAGGAGTTTTGAACTATTAGTATTTTAGATGGGGGAGTTCTTGAGGTGTGTGGTAGGAGGCTTGCCCTCTGAGATGGTTTTAGCAGTTCTGGCCTTTATTCAGAAGATCGCCCCTCAGCTGAAGTGTCCAAATACCAGCAAACATTAGTAAAGGTGCCCCAGAAGGAAACTATTCCTGTTTGAGAAGCACTGCCTTGGGTTTGCCCCAGGCTCCTGCAGAGAGCCGCCACCGGTGATGGGTGGCTCCTGGTTTCATACCAGGGTATTCGCTGGTTGTGTTAGTATGCTAGCAGCAGGTCAACAGTGCCACCAGCCAATGAAGGAATGGGGTTCACACATATGTACTTGACTGTCAAGGCCCTTGGTGCAAGCTCCCAAGGTGTGTACCACACGACTCTTGGAGGGTCCCCAACATGAGTGAACCTGCCCTACCCCACTTAATTGTGTGCTCACAGTTGGTTTTCCTTCTTTCCCTGCTGAATTTCTCCCTCCCATCATGTGGTCACTCCAATTGAGTCCTTACCCTCTTTCCTGCTTGTGTGTGTGTGCGCGTGCGCATGCGTGCGTATGTGCACGGCAGGGGTGGGGGCTGACTTGGCTCTCCAGCCCGTTGAGGGAGGCCTTGGTGCTGCCCATTTTTCTGAGACTTTGTTTACATATCTGTACTAATCACAGCTGTGACAATTCTCGTTGTATTCTTATGGACTAGATATGATAATGCAAATAAAGGGCTTACTATGATGCCATTTGGTTAGGGATGTTCAATAAATATTAGCTTTATTAGGGTGTGGTGGTGCAGGCTTCTAGATTCTTTGCCTCCTAGTCATCTGCTTGGCGGTAGGTAAGCAAGTAGGTAGGATATAAGTGAGACTGATAATGTTCTCCCTCCCTATAAAACCTCTACCTGACAAATTTCACTTGGCCTGAATTATTCACGAGTTTCTTTGTGGTGAGGCCTCAAAGTTCCTTGGTTGAGGCGTTTTATATATATATATATGGCTATGAGTGTGTCAGTAGTTCTCATGGGAGAATACAGCTCAGTATTCAGACTTTCAACCTTAGAGGAAATTTTACTCAGTAAATGTAAGTGCTTTCCTGGCAGTAATGACGGTTCTCTGGATACAGTAATTTAGAAGGCAGAACTGTCTTCATGGAGTTTAAAGTTTGGTGACACTCTCACAGATGAGTTCAGAAAATTCATTCGGAATTCATAAAATGGATAGGACTTGACAGGCAAAGGGGTACTGCAAATGTGCCATGAGGATGGCTCATAAAAACCCAGAGGAACGAGAGTGGTCTCCTGGGCCAATCTCTCCAATCCGTGGCAGTGGGAAGTCAGGCAAGGAGCAAATCAAAACAAGTATTCTCTTCTCTTCACTGGCTTCATTTGGATCCAAATGGTGCCCACTTCTCCAGGGCACACAACTACAATCAGTATCCAGGAGGGAGATGATGGTTGATCTTAGGCACGAGGCTAGCCTGGTCTACACAGCAAGACTCTGCCTTACCTACCAAAACAGAACAGAATAGCTGGGCGATAGAGAAGACCGACACAGAGCAAAGCTGAGACTCCTGACTCGCTCTGGTAATCAGGAGCAACATACAGCCTCAGGAAGACAGGCCTGCCAGAGTGACGGATGTGTCACAGGAAGCCAGGAGAGCCAGTAGAGGGTCGTATTCCATAGAAGTAGAGGAAGCACACCACTCAAGGTCATCAGCATGTAGCAGGGAGAGGGACCTGCAGGGGTGGCTCAGAGCTCACAGGAGATAGTCCAAACCCCAGTTTGCTGGCATTGGTTATGAGAGCCTCAAGCGTTAGGCAAGAGAAGCCGGTGGTGAGAGTCCTCGTGGGGTGCGTCTCTGCCAGGCTCACTTCCACATCCTTGTTCTTACACAGGCAGGAAACCTTCCACCTGAACCTCAGACTGCATCCACTCAGCCCAAATAAACAAGGGGCGTCTAACAATGTTCCTTATACCTAGTTCTAATTCCTGGATCCACTTCAGCAGCCATTTATATGTACTTGCTTTCTGCAGTGGTTAAAGATTCCCCAAAGGGCACCACAGCTGTGGTAAAAGACAGAAAAAATGGCACGAGTTATCAGTATAGAAAGCAAAACCAAGCCAGGCGATGGTGGCGCACGCCTTTAATCCCAGCACTCGGGAGGCAGAGGCAGGTGGATCTTTGTGAGTTTGAGACCAGCCTGGTCTACAGGAGCTAGTTCCAGCGCAGGCTCCAAAGCTACAGAGAAACCCTGTCTCAAAAAAAAAAAAAAAAAAAAGCAAAACCAGGAGGCTATCAGGCAGGGCTGTCATCTGTTCATTTTCAAGGCCATTGGCAACATCTCAAGAAGTCTACAGACACAGGCTTGCCTGATGGTGCAAGGGCTAGAGAGCCTACTGCACCACCAAGACCCGAGTACAATCCAAATCAATACAGTCCACACCTAGACCCCAGTGCTGTGTCCGTGTAGACATGGATCCTTGGAGCTCACTGGCCAGTCAGTCTAGCTGTCATGCCCAGTGAGAAAGGGCATGGTAGAGGAAGACACCCAACATCAGCTTCACATGTGTGCACACTCATGTGAATGGGTACATGTATGACACACGCATCCACACTCACAATCTACAGTCTTCCCATGGGGTACTGATGGCTCAGTAAAAGCAGACAGAACACAGTGCAAAGGTTGGTACCCACAAAGTCCCAAGGGAAGGACACAAAGCATTTGTATTTCACTGTTGTTTCCTACTTGCCTTTTTAGTAATGTGAGTAGGTTATGGGCTCCAACTGTTCATTTTCACACAGTTTAAAATGCCTTTTTTTCCCCCTGAGCACATTTACGCCGCACTGGACTGTGTTCATGAGGGCCATCTACAGATGTCAGCTTGAGGCACATGGGGGGGGTGCTAATTAAAGCACAAAGCAGGGACTTCCCCTCACAGGTGCCCGTCTCCCCGCCTGCCCAGCTCTTCTGAAGCTCCCCATCACTCTACCTGACGCCTCTCAGCTGTGTTGACTGATGGAGACAGCCTCCTCAGCTCCTGAAATATTATTATCTTTAAAGATTTAGTTATTTTTAGTTTTAAGTGTATGAGTGTTTCTGCTGCACGTATGTTTGTGCACATGTGTGCCTGATTGCTCAAACAGGCCGAATGAGGGCACCAGATGAGGTGCACAGCCACTAAGCCATCTCTCCAGCTCCTGGAACCTGTGTTCTGTATTACACTGTCTGTTCCACAGCATTAGGACGGTGCACTGCATACAGGACATGCTAAACAAAAAAAACCGTGCACAGAATGTATGTGATGCAGATCACAAGTTCATCAGGCGGTGGCTGGTGAGGCCATGTGCAGGAGCTCATGAAGAGATAATTAGCTGTAGTTGAAAACCAAGTCGCACCAATGGACTGATAGGGCTGAAAGCCAAACTCCCCAGGTCTAATCAATGAACCACCAGCTGGTTGGCGTCCATGCTAAGAAAAGGGAGGAGAGGAATGAGCTTGGTATTAACCCAGAGGCTAATACTATATTATTATTAATAGGACAGGATGGAGGGGCATTTAAATCAGGCTTCAGACCTAGATGGAGGACGTCACTAGAGATGACGCCATGTAGAAAGGAATTCTCAACGGTCCCCAGAACATCCAGGCATGGATCGACACTACAAATAGGTAACCTTGTCAAGGAGGAAGAGGATAGTAAGTTATCACTTGAAAGGGGAGAGACGGTGGTGAGAAATGGTAAGGTTAGGGTACCGTTGAGGGCAAGAGAAAGGAGAGCAAGGCTATGTGATGTGACCCCATTTTCGTTCTCACGGTAAGGGTCTGGGGCTCACCCGGAGTGGCGGGGCTACTGAAGTCAAAATGAGTCTGTCGCTAAACAAAATGAGCAACGATTTCAGAGCACAGCCGTAACTGTGCAGAGGAATTTAATTAGCAAATTATCACTCTGCACTAACACTGGCTCAGAAGCAAAGAGAAAGAAAACCAATTATGATATATCAATTACTCCTATGGCACTCCTACAAAGACCCAAACATCGAGGGGCTTAAAAACTGACAGAACATTCTGGAGGCTCAAAAATCCAGTCACGGTAGGGCTGAGCCGTCTAAAGCCTCCAGGAGAAACTCCTCCCTTCCTCCTCCATGCGGAGTTTGGTGGGCCTCCGAGCTCATCATTGGTTGACTTACCAGTCACCCTACCCGTTTCCGTGGGGCCTTCCTTCTGCACTACGCTTGTCTCTGCATCACACTCCTTTTTAAAGAACACCAGTCTTTAGGGGTTAGTAATCTCATTTTAATCTGATTACCTCCACAAAAGACCTTATTCCCAATAAGGCTAGATTCCAAGGTACTGGGGACTAGGGCCTCAACAGATTAATTTTATGAAACACAATTATGGCTGCTCAGGTCCATGGAAGCTAAGTGGGTCCAAATAAACAGAAAGGGAAAGATGCTAATGCAGTGGTTTTCGACATGTGGGTCATGGCCACTGGGGGGGGGTGGCATCTCAGCTATTCTGCATATCAGATATTTACATTATGATTCATAACAGTAGCAAAATTAGTTGAGAAGTAGTAAAAATGATTTTTAAGAGTAGGGGTCATCACATGAGGAACTGCCCGGGGTTGGAGGGAGGCAAGTAAGGATCCAGACCGTGAGGATCAACTTTGGGTGACAGAGTACAGACAAAAGGGCTGTACGTGGGAGGGACAGGGGCCATGGTATGAGGTAAAAGCTGAGACAGGCACCTCAAAACTAAGACCTTGGATAGCTGGCCCCAGGTTCTCCCAGACTGAGCTAGGAGGAAAGCCTGTGATGGGCTACGTTATCGAGAAGTTTGTCCACTGCACAGAAGGCGTCAATGGAAGGACAGAGGACAACTACAGCTAGAAGCCTCAGTTGTCAAGACAGGAAGGCATCACAGTTTAGGAGACGGATGTGCGAAGGTGAGCCAAGAGTTCCCAGGATGAGGACATAGTCACGGAGGAATCTAAGGAGGGGACTTTGCAGGCTCCGGCCCGGGGAGCGACTCAGGGACAGGAATGTCTCCTTCTGCAAGGACTGGAACGGCAATAGTGGAATTAGGGGAAGAAGAAGGAACAAGACGCTTCAATAGCAACAGTCATTCCTTGGCTGCCGCTGGAATTATCCTGAATCTATAAAGAATGGCCGTGAAAACCCTGCCTTTGATCAACCAGAATGCTAGCCCTGACTTTTGGTGATGGCCCGAGTCAGTGCTGCTAGCCTGGAGGACCCTGGAGGTTAGACATGAGGGACACCGTGTGGGTTGGGGCAGCAGCAGCTGCTTAGGGGAGGTGCTTAGCTTTACCTCCTTCCTTATAGCATGGTGCTAATGGTGCTACCTCATAGGGCTCAAGATGCTGGCACACCGCAAGTCTCTGAGGACTGTAATGCCGGCTATTATTACATTTGTCATAGTCTGATGGATGAGGGCTAAAATGTGCTGCTCAAAACAGTAAAATTAAGGGCCAGCCCCCCTCTCTTCCTTTTCACCAAAGATAAATTTCCTGTGATTATTTTGGTGTTCTACAGGTTTTGACAGATGAATACAATCTTGAATACAGACGCAGCACTATACTTAAGGGCAGCATTACACAGCAGGCAGAGTCCCTTGACCCTCTCTCTCCCAGAAAGGCTCCCAGGAATACTACTGTTCCACCTTCTGACAGTCCGCACTGATTCCATCCCTACACACACCAAGTCCCATGCCTTCTCATTTTCTCCTTTATTAGAAAAGTTTTCCCTAAAGTTGTCTGTGTGTACAGGTTCATTTTACATTTCTGACAATGCATGGGAAAAATTTGGTCTAATATGCTGAAGAAGCCGGGCCACAAGGACCTCACCCAGGGCCAAGTTTCTTCTCCAAAGTTCCTGCATTCTGTAAGGGTCACCATGGGTTTCTACAATCAGACATCTAGTGAAGCTGTGGTCTGGAGACCCAAGCTGGGCTTCTCCCAGAGGGGAAAGAGGAGGGCAGGGTGTGGGGAAAAAGAGACAGCGGGATGTCTGAGCACCCAGGGTCCAGCACCAGGCTATCTGCACTAACCAGGGGACTATGCGGCGCAAGGTCTCAGAACTGGCAGATGTGCCGCTCAGACCCTGTGCTGCAGCCTCAGTTATAGCGTCTTCAATCACCCGTACCAGATACTGGGAACTTTTCACACTGTGCCCAGGACTCTACTGTGAACTCTGAAAGCCCGTTAGATATTTAGCTGGTGGTTTCAGTCCAGTCACTCGCCACTTTCTTAGTTTCCTGGCCCTTGACATCTGGATGGGCAGACAGTGCCTTGACAGACAGCAGCACTGTCTGGTTCTCAGGCTGTGCATGGCTTGCTGTGAAAAACGAGAAGCTGGACAGCAGAGGCTGAGTCCCATCCTGTCAGTGCAGAACGCTGGGGGGTCCACACAGTCCTGACTTTCACTCTATCAGTGCAGAGCGCTGCAGGGGTCCACACAGTCCTGACTCCCACTCTGCCCAAGCAGAACGCTGGAGTGGCCCATACAGTCCTTGAGCAGGGCCAGCATGGGGCCCTTTAGGCTGCAGTCTTGGCTGCATTCAGCGACTGGTATTCTTGCTTTGCTCTCTCCCTCTGCTCCTGTTCCCGCTGGATCAACTGCATCCGCTCTAGGTGCCACTCATGCAATTTCTGCTCATAAGTGGCCAGGTCCTCGGCCTCACACGCAGGGAGTTTCTCTCTCACAAGCTGGGTGGCCAGAGTCAAGAGACCTTCTGACTCAATCCTGCCCAGCTCCTGCAGTTTAGACTGAGAGGCCTGTTGGAAACAAATGAAAAAAATGAAAAGGGAGCAGGTGAGAGAAAAAGAGGAAATGAGAAGCAATTAGGTCCTCTGCTAAACAGCCACACAATCTGCTGCGGGAAAGATGCTTTGCATGAAGCACCCAGGCCTCTCCTCCAGGTGCAGCTGCCTCGAGCTGGTTTTTCCAGCGCAGCAGTTACACAAAGCCTGGGCCGCAGCACGCGTAGCCACACCACCTTCTCACAAAGCACAACTCCACTGCCCCTACTCCCTGAGTCACTTTCGGTTCTTATTTGAGCACAGCAGAGATGTAATCCACAGGTGCACTGGGGCCCGCCCCTAACTGAGCAGGGAACTCCAAATAGCAGGATTCTAGGATGCTAACAAGATGGCAGAGACTTCTGAAGCCAGAGTCGGCTCATCCCTGTCTTTTGGTTTATGTGACTTCAGTCCCTACCCTTGGCTCCTTTCAACAGATGGGATTCATTTCAGCAATTTCTCATGAGTGCGTGCACAGGGCAGGCCTCCACCTGCTGGGCACCCCTGCAGATCACCCTTACCTCCTGCCTGCTTACAGCTCCATCTGAGATGGCAGCCTGGTTGGGTCACGCAGTATTCCCGCTGAAGTACCAAAAAGCATTAATCTACTTAAGTGCTTCAAGATGTACATCAGCAAAGGGTGGCTTTTAGGGCCCCAGCTGCAGTTTAGAGGCAGATGTCCATGTTCTCAACCCGAGGTGATGTAGTGCACAGGATAAGGCCTGGCCAGCATGAATGGCGGGAGGAGGGACGGCCCATGAGCTCCAAGGAGCAGGCAGGTCTAATTACAGAGAACTAAGCCCCAAACGGATCACCTCAGACTAACGAACATCAGGTAACAGGAAGGAAAGGAAATGTAAACCGAAAGTGATTTCTCTCTGACATCATTTTCCAGGTAGTCTGAAGCCAAAGAGATAGGCAGAGACACAGAACAGAATGTCAACCGTGAGGAGCAGAGATAGCCAGGGACACGGAAGAGAATCTCAACCGTGAGGAGCAGAGTTTTGTCCAAAGTCAACTTCAGTTGTCTCCCCAGGAGTCCTGTGGGGACAAAGGGAGAGCAGTGGGGCTAACATGGCTGAGGTCACAGCTAGCAGGCTGCAAACACTCATTTCTGCTCTTTTCTGAATGGTCACGAGGTGTCCTGTGGAGCCACGAGGGCTGAGAAGTTATTAAAGGCACAGATCTCCATCCTTTGATGCCGAAACTCAGGATCTGTTAATGAGAACATGGTGAATGAGAACCTGTAGGGTGAAGGAGATTTTTCCTTTAAGCTTTGTACATGGACAGGCAAAGTTAAAACGGACGGACTGCGTATAAATTCTCTACTTGGCTTTGTTCTCAGGGCGTGATGGGAACACTAATTTTTTTTTTTTTTAAATTCTCAGTTTCACGTTACAGAGGAGAGAGCTGGGCAATGACTTCCTTTAAAAAGTACCGGGAGAAACAACTGCCTACAATATAATGGGGTCCCACTATGATCAGAGGAAAGGCTTCCCACGGCTGCTTCAGAAGACACAGCCTCAAGTGTGAGAGTCCAGCAACATTTCTCCGTACCCAGTGTGAAAAGGTACAGCTGGGCAGCTGGCATGGGTGGAAAATTTTTCTGCTTATATAATGACTTTATAATTATAATTTCTTTATAAAAAGGGGGAAGGGCATGGGTTTTCTTCCCTGACACTGACGGCGAGCATTTTAGGACACAGAGTTCAAAGCCAGCTTGAGCACTCAGTGCCGTTCCGGAACCTGTTTCCATATGCATGTAGTGTCAGGCAGTGCCGCTAACGCCCCCCTGAAAGTGCAAAGCTGCCAGGAGCCACAAAGGAAGCCCGAGTCTCATTGCTGCATGTTGAAAATGTGACTGATGTCTAGCTGGGTTTCTGATCGAACACATGTGGTGCAGTGTAGAGATGACCAGACACTTTTCACACTGAGAGGGAGCCAGGCTATTGTTAAGAGGCGGTAAGGCATTCTCCACCTGTCAGAAACAAGAGGGATCACTGGGGATGTGTGCTGCCTTAGTAAACAACACTGCCACTGATCAGGGCCATCACAAAAATTCCACCTGTTTCTCTTAAGGCCACGGCTTGTGGGGAGCAACACAAATGCGGTTCTTGATGTGAGTTTTGATGCCTTTGTGTTGGACCGATGCAGGAGAAGACTGCCTGTCCATCACCAGAGAAGCATGTTCACGTACGGCTGGGAGAGGCTCAGTTTCTGCTCTCAATCACCTTAAATCGCTCCAGGTATCGGGGAAGTTTCGAATGTTCTGGTTCCTCAATGTCCAGCTGCTCCACCAGGTCTGCTGAGCCCAAGCTACCTTCACCTTCCTGGGGCTGTGTCTCTTCCTGGGGCTGGTCAGCTGGAGATGTCACCACCTTCAGGACTCTGTCCAGTACATTGAGCTGTCAGAATGACATCAATTGTTATAGCCTTGACTTTGTGAAAGACAAAGACAAAGAAAGAGGAAAGGGGAGGCCCCCAAGACTGAGGATGGTAACAGCCAGGGGTCACTGGAATGGCTGAACATGCATGAAGTGCTGAGTCCAATCCCCAGTGCTGCAAACAAGGCAGAAGAAGGAAACACAATTATATCTTATACATTAGCGATACCTCTCAGACAGCACAAGGAACTCAGAATATAACAAAAGCTACAGACATGTGCTAAGAATTATCTGTAGGAGTGAATCAGCACAATGGTAAATTAAGTATGTTTTTAATTAACCAGGTAGGGAGGCAGGAATTACATTAGATGGGCATTAAAGGGCCGCCCCCACTTTCATGTCTTTCTTTGGAGTCAGTCTGGAACTGGGACAAAGGGAAAGAAAAGACCACCACAGACCACAAACAACAAAAGGCCACTCTGAATGCACATTAAAGCCGTGGGCTATAGGCACCCTCTCACCCCCAGAAGATTCCAGCTCATGGTGTAGTATAAATTAGGGATCTGTCTAATCCACATAAGCTGCTGGCTGTGGTCAGAGATGCACACAGGAAATTCATTCTAATGAGGAGGTTTCTGGGACTTAAATAGTAAATGACTGAAAACATGGAAGGTCTTTTTGTTTGGCTCTCTTACTCCTTCACCTCCACTGTGTGGCACACCTCCTTAACCCACGCAGGGCTTGATCATCAGAGGCGGGAGGAAATAGCAGCAAGGCCCGCATAAGCACCTGCTTGGATACCAACTGAGCTCATCAATGTCACAATAGAACAAAGCACCAACGCTACTCCAAGGCTTTATTGTTTTAATACTTTACGGACAAACTGGATATACATCACATTCTCGGTGACACGTGAATACATTCCTATAAATTAGAATAAAAAGAATGCAAAGTCGGCTGAAATTAGAAGGAATTATCCCTGGTGAAGGATTTGTACGTAAGTTTGTGTTTTCAATTACCAACACTGAATACAGCCAGCTTCAAACACACACACTTAGAAGTGTGTATCCTTGGGTACAACGGCTGGGAATGAATGGAAAGGATTCAGTCAGCATAAGGTGCCACAGTAGGCACTGGGCCAAGTGTCTCCTGACTGAAACGAGAGCTTCGGGTGAGCCTCAGTGTATTCAGAGTCAAGTCCACATGAGGAGCTCCAAGGCAACCTTTCATTCTGATAAGACTGTCTGGGACTCTGTGGATAGAGCAGTAGGGCCGGGTGGGAACACTGCAGCTCAGTGTTGGATGTAGAGCCCGTTATGTTTCCCAGTCTGGCTATGCCTAGTGAACTCAGTGTCAGCGGTTTAGGTGACTAAGAAATGAACTTTGGCACAGGTAGGAGGACACTGTTTGAGACAGGCTAAGGTTGGCAGGACCATGGGACATAGGTTCAGCATCACTCATGTGCCACAGCCAGTCCAATGGGAAGAAAGATGTCTTCTCCAACATCCGTGTTCGGTGTAGCTGATGAGGACTGAGTGGTTGGCTGTTCATGTGTCTGCACATGGACTATAGAAGACAATCTCAGGAGTCACTCTTGGGCATTTTCTGCTTTTCCCGTTTGAGATGGGGGCTCTTGGCTCGGAACCTCACCTAGTGGTCTAGGCCAGCTAGTAAGCTTCCAGCGAGCGATGTCTCCCTGCTTCCCATCCTGCAGCATACTGTGCCTGGCATTTTAGGTTGCTCTGGGGATCTGAACTGAGGTACTTACACGTGTGAAGCAAATACCAACAGCCAGGGATATTAAAGAAAATTGCTATCTAATCTTTCCAGACTGCATGAGGGATAAATCCATCAAAATTACTTAATCTTTCTCTTATGCCACCTTGAATTCCTTTTGGATGGGGATTGGGGATGGTGAAGAGGATGGTACTGAATTTCAGGAGAGGAGACAGCTTTCCTCTTACATAAGGAGGTAGGGATCAACAATAATGTTATTTTCCATTGCCTTTCTGTCAGCAACATTGAAAATGTTTGTGGTTTCTTTTCATCCTTTTCAAATAATAAATACCAATTCTACACAAACACAGAAAGCAGGGGAAGGGGAAAGACAACAGAAACAGATTCACACCACCCAGATGAACAGTGGAGGTGCAAGAACATACCGCTTCTCTACACAGCTTGAGGTCCTCAGGGGAGGAGGCCACCTTCTCCATCACTTGAAGGGCTCTGTCAAGGTAGCCTGGTATCCATATCAGAGGCATGTCACGGTACACAGCCTGCAGTCCATGCTGCAGTTCCACCTTCCCTGTGGCCAAGAGACCCACGAAGACCCCTCAGCTGTGTGTCCCCGGCATGTCTGCAGCCCGAGGCCACAGAACCCGCAAACCCCAGCCTAGAGGAGGAACCTCACCCTGCGCATTCTAAATGCAAGCTTGGTGAACTTGTTCTACATAGATCCACCAGAGCCCATGGCTGAAGGACTCGGAGACTGACAGAGTTTTCTCCAGAAGGCTGCCCTTAAGACAGAAGAAAATGGAAGTGCTATTTTTGTTTCAAGTTCAAAACCTTCCCGAGAAAAAGAAACTTTCACAACTTCCCTACTGTGAACACCCCATGAACATCTGACGGCTTTCCTCTGCAAGGAAATGTGGGATATGTTTTAAAAATTCCAAATCCAATCTATTGTCTTTATGAAAAGACAGAGAAAAAAAAACCCAAATCTTCTTTTTATTGAGCATTATCAGTTCTTAAATCAGAGTCCTAGCAACCTTCTGGCTCACAGGGCCTGAATATCCCCTGGGCCCCTCAAACTGTCATGCAGGCCTGGAAGTACCAGGGAGCAATGTCACCTTGAGCGGCTGGGTCTTAGCCTGCCTCCACTCATCTTTCCCGGGAAGGAGGATTTGGGAAGCTATAGGAGGATACCAGCAGACAAAGCTCATCAGGAGGTGGCTAATTTTAGACCTTTAAGGTGCTTGGGCTGGACAGGGATCACTCTGACTGAGGCTGCAGGGCAGGACACAATAAAAGCAGGGCTGGGCAGGGGTGTCTGATGGCATGGCTGGATATCACAGGGGACCAGGGCCTCTACCCATAAACAACAGCCAAGCACAGTTTCCAGGCCTTGCCAACTTTCTGAACGATCCACACAGTGTAGCAGTCCTGAACAATACTCTGAGCACCAAATGGAAGAAAATTATGCAAATCAGTATCTAAATAGGAAGCAAATAAGCGAACTGTGATTTTAAACAAGAACTGCAGGCCGGGTTGTGGGTCGTACACCTGCAGCCACAGCCCCCAGTGGACACAGGAGGACTCAAGTTTGAGGCTAGCTTGGGCTAGAGCAAGAATTTGTCTCTGAAGACCAAAAACCAAGGCTGAGCATATAGATCAGTTGGTAAAGAAGTGCTTAAATCTTAGATTCAATTTACAGCATCTCACAAATCAGGAACAGCTGTAATTCCAGCACTTAAGAGGTAGTGGCTGGAGGATGAGAAGCTCAAAGGATTCCTCCATGACTACATAGCGAGTTCAAGGTCAGCTGAGATGCATGAAACTTTGTCTCAACCAACCAACCAAAAAAACCACAACCAAATTCTACAAATACAACAAAATAACAAAACCCTGAAATCAAACTAAACAACAAAAAGAGTGAACACTCTTGTGTTAGTTGGCTAGCCAGTCTGAGAAACTGAGAGGAGACTGGTCTCTTAATTGTTTATATTAGAATCCACACTTTATTTTGTTGGCAAAGCTTCGGCGGGCAAAGAGTTTTTCCTCAGAGAGACAGGCAGTTTTTCCTCAGAGAGTTTTTCCTCAAGGAGCAGAGAAAAGGCACTTTCATGGAGGCCGGACTTCAGAGAGAAGAGGGGGAGGGGATATGGAATAGCATACACTGGATGAGCACCTCTGAACTGGGGGTCTGCCCAGATTCCACACACCCCAGGTGCTGAGGCTGTCCTCTGCAAGACAGAGCGCCAGAACTTCCTTCATGCTGATCAGGAGTGAATTTTACTACAGCTGACAGAGTGAGTTCTGACCCTGTCACTGGTGACAGGTCTTAGGATATCTCTTGACTGTCCGTAACTGTAAGGCCACGCTGAGACTTATTTTCTTATCTATACACGTAGGTTATGACTGGAACTTCACTAGCAAATTTCAACGAAGCTCTAATTATGAGCCAAAAAGTTGAGCCACATCTTTCCACAAAGAGCAATATTCATAAGGCTCACTTAGCTTACCAAGAAGTGCATAGCCATACAGTTGGGAACTCAAGCCCACTGTGTTCTTCTGTTTTAGGCCTGGAAGCAACAGGGACGCACCAAAGTTCCTCTCCTCTTCCCACTGCAATGAAAGACAAAAGGCCATTGTCTGTTAAAGGCATGGATACTTCACACACGTGAATTTTTTTTTGGTGACACTAAAGAGCATGTATTAAGTAAGCTTATGAACATAACACAGTTGTAGAAAAGTTATCCCAATACTAAAAATAAAAGGCATTCATATTAGAAAAAAAATCAGAACAGAAATGTCCTATATATAGCGAAAAGATTCCTAGGTGGCGAAATCATGAAGTCGTTTTGGTTTTATTCTTTGTGCTCCTCATTATTTTCCCTACTTTTGGTAATGAACCAGTGCAGTCAGAAAAAATAAAAAGAAAATAGAGTACACTCTGGACCCACGCTGACTTGAGAGCGTCAAAGAGGCCCCACAGGCTGCCGGCTTCATACTACAGTGCTCCAGAGGGAAGGTGCACACTAACAACACAGCAGCGCTAAGACTTCTCCACAGTGTTGGAATAAGTACCACCATTAAGTTGCTTTTAGATAGATTTGTGCCTCTTGAAAACGAATTAGGCAATCAGAAACACTTAGAAACTGTGTCTTTCAACCTAGGGTGTAAAATTGTACTTCAATTAAATAAAAGCCTTTTGAGACATGAAAAGAAAAAAAAAAAAGGCAAAGCCACAAGCCTCACTGAGCCTGCCACACACCAGTAACAGATGTGACTGGGGTCCTTGGAAAGCAGAGCTCAGAGGAGGAGGTGTGGCAACAACCCAGACAGCAGCAGCTGTGACCCTCCAGACCTAGCCCCACACAAGAATGGAGCTGCAGCCCTTCCCCCCCCCCCCGCAGCACACATGCAGAGGAGCTGGGGGAGAGGCAGAGAAGGGATGAGGTCTGCAGCTGTAACCGCTGCCATGAGCAAGATTGTACGGTATTAAAGATCTCCTGAGCATGCTTCGTGAAGCACGAGCCCCAGTTCTCGAGATTCTCCTACACCTTCAAAAACAGTGGATCATTGGGAAGGGAAACTCCACGTGGGCTTCCACAGTGCAGACAAAGAGGAGCTGCTAATTAAGGGCCTGCTCACTTTTCCAATGCAAACCACTCTGGCTTTTGTGCATGTGCTGGAGCGTAAGCCCAGGGTCTTATGCCTATTAATATACCAGTAAACTACACTTCCCAAAGCCACCAATATAATCTGGGCGAGTTTGCTTCTCCCACTGACAGCCTGAAAAGTGGGTCCAGTTCAGAATAAATAAGAAGCTTGAAAACATTTATTTTTAATTTAATTTTGTTTTTAAGAAAAGTTTCACTATGTAGTTCTGGCTAGCCTGGAACTTGCTACTATTGTAGATCAGGCTGGCTTCAAATACTTACTTGTTTTAGTATGTCTGTGTGTATGTGTGAGCGCACGATGTATGTGTGTGTGGGGATGGAATGGGACAACGGTGTGCATCAGTCAGTTCTCTCCTTGCACCATATGGATCTTAGGGACACGATCAGGTCATCGGGTTGGATGCAGAGCATCCTACCCACTGAACCATCTCACCATCTGAAACCTTCTCTTTTCCTGTGCAGAAAAGATGAGCTACAGGCTCAGGATTCCAACAGGGAATAGAAGCTGAATGAACAGCAAATGTATGAACAATAGCTATCAGTGATATGCTGGGACCAGTCAGACTTGACAGCGTCTGAGATGAGCATCCCTAATCTAAAAATCCAAAATGTTCTTCAACTCGGAAATGATCCTACAAGCGGAAAATCCACACTACATGGAACATTTCATGTACAAATTAAACATGATGCATAAACATCACCTTCAGTGTATGAGTCTAAAGTACACATTAAATATGGATGAAGATTTGGTTCTGTCTCCAATGTATCTCACTATACAAATATTCTACAATTTAAACAAATCTGAATTCCAAAACAGTTTTGGTCCTAAGCACTTAGCAGCATACTCTACTGGCAGTGTGGATTGTTATGCCATGCCTTGCCTACTGGCACAAAGCAAGCCTTCACCTTCTCCTCCTCTCTTCTCTTCACAAACTAGACACACCGTGTCACCTATACTTGCTGTCTTGTCTGTACACTTCTAAATCCCCCACTAATCCATTCCAATATGGCTTCCTGCTGGTTCTCTATGGAGATAAAATGGACCACCTATCGCTCTGATGTCACTAAATTCAATGACCCTTCATTATTCCCATCTTGTACTATCCTTTCCCCTAGGCCATTCTTTCCATGGTTTGTGGTCCAACACACTCCAAATTTTCCTTAACTCGTGACTGCCGTGTGTATGCTGACATCTGATAGGCGGATGACGCTGATTCCCATCGCGTGTCTCTCTAGATCATGTGCAAACATTTACATATGGATGCAAAGCTCCAAAAGTGTTCTGCAGTTCAACTGAGAAATCTCTGGACTGCTTCAAAAAGTCTCCCGAGTTTGCTGTGTGGCCAGAGCGAATTAGTCATTTCCTCACATACCTCTCTTTTCCCCAGAGTTCCCTTAACGAACAGTTCGAAACGGAGGCTCTGACATCTGCTCCGCACCGCGTCTCTGTATCTAGCTCCTTGTCTGACATTCACCTCTCCAAGTACTGAGTGGGCACTCTAGGTTCACCTCACTGTGGCTGCTCCTCCACCATCAGCTCTCTCAGACTCCATAAGAATCTCTAAACTGGTCTGCCCATAGTACTTGGCAACTGATTTTAAAAAAATAGGCTCAATATATACTTAATAACTTAGTTGTGAGTATAAGCTATATCACAGGTCATGACACTCAGGAAAGCAGAACATTTCAGATATGCAGAATGAGGCCTGGACTGATGACATTTCAACTCCTATGCAAACTGAGATTTTCATTTTCTTTCTTTTTTTTCATTTTTTATTGATATTTATTGAGCCCTACATTTTTCTCTGCTCCCCCCCCCTCGCCTCTCCTCTCCGCTAAACCCTCTCCCAAGGTCCCCATTTTCCTAATTTACTCAGGAGATCTTGTCTTTTTCTACTTTCCACGTAGATTAGATCTATGTAAGTCTTAGTGTCCTCATTGTTGTCTAAGTTCTCTGTGATTATGGTT
>JAQHUG010000088.1:6765565-6779720 GCA_028555095.1 Dicrostonyx torquatus | reverse complement strand
TGACATCCAAAGGGGTTGTACCAGCTTGCATTCCCACCAGCAATGCAGAAGTGTTCCCTTTTCTCCACACCCTCTCCAGCATAAGTTGTCGTCAGTGTCAAACTGAGATTTTCTGATCTAGTACTGAAATTAAGGGTAGATCACAGGGCCACAATGCCTCACATCATCTACCGGTGCCATGGTTCTTTTGTAGATCTCTATGTCCCAGTCTCCCTATCTCCGTAGAGCTACTGTGAAGATTAAAGGCATTAATACAGCTAAAACCCACCCTGTGCTGCTTAACATCAGCCACTGCTTTCTCACCGCCATGTTTACGTACAGATAACAGTAAACCGTAAGTAAATATCCTACTCAAGAGCTGAACCAAAGCTTGGCATGCTGCACATTCTGGAACACAACTGGCATGGAACAACTGTAGGAAAACCCCGACACAAACAAAACGGTCAGTATTAAATACGCTAGCTCAGGGTTAAAGTTGGCTGCCCACCTGCTTCTTTAGCCTGCCACGTCTGGCTGTCAGTGATTATCAATGACTCACTGCAGAATGTCTGAGGTCACCTGACTTGGCTCAAGTTTCAAACTGTGCACAAGAGGCTAGGGTTGTATCTCAGTAGTAATATGCTCATCTAGCATGCAAGGGGCCCTGGGTTCAAACCCCCCAGTATCAAAACAAAAACAATCTCCCCTACCCCTGCAAACGTGTGTAAGGGAAGTGTCCAGTTCCACTTTGTAGAAACAGAACACACTGAATGAACGTTCATTTCTGGCTGCACATGGATATTTTTCTCCGGATTCTAAGGGCAAGGCTTCTTCCAATCTTTTCTACCTTCCCCGGCAGTCACTGCTTGACTTTCCTCTAGCTCTCAGTTCCATGGCAGGCCACATCACTTACTGTGAGGTCTGTCTTCTCTGCCAGGCAACGGTATAGCACATAGAGGGAGAGGAACTGGGTGGACGGCACTTCAAAGGCTTCTTGCATCATGATCTCAAAAACCACAGATAAAGCATCTGGCAACAAGATGAAGGTGAAAATGAGAGGAAATTAGTTGTAGGTAACATTGTAAATCTCTAAATATAAAAAAAACACTTTCAAAGTGCAGCCCAGTGGGAAAATAAGCAGAATCAAGAAAGAGAAAACATGGCCTTTGGTCCTAGTTTTTCTACAAAGCAGGTCCTTTCCATGCCATTCACACCTACTGTACACACACGCATGCACTCTGAACTGGGGCTTGTGCATCACTGACTTCAAACTGCATGTCTTTGGCTCCCATTGATCTTCACAATGATCAAACACTGCTTGCTCTGTTTACTTCAACAAAATAATGCCTCACACACTGTCCATGAGCCAGAAGAGCTAAGGCAGCGGAAAGAGGCACATCACCGGCAAAGTCACCCTGACAAGCAAGCAGGCTGCCTGCTTCTCTCTGTTACGATGCTTTCTCAATGTTGAGGCAAGGCAAGACAAAAGGCTAAAGGAACTCCCAAACTCCGGGAATTATTTCAAAGATGGAAACAGGGATAATAAAGAACAGTTTAAAAGAACTGAAAGGGGAGAGGAAGATGCTCCTTCATAAGCCCCCGAGTGTAACATACAGCATATGTTATTTATTTCTACATGAATGCTAGTCATAGAACAGGCCCTGGATGACTCCGATTTTCCCATGATACTCTACAACAAGACAAAAGCTGAAAGTATCATTCAAACAATTTCTTTCCCTAAGTAAGCTGTGGTCAAGGTAGAGAATGTTAATGCTAACATGGACACACAATGCTTGCAGCACACGCCACAAGCACAACAGATGTTTCCAACCAGGTGCATGTGCTCTTCTGCTTTCTTTGCACACATGCATAACTACAGACGAGTTTTCATGATGTACAACTGTTCATGGCTGGCTGTTTTTGCAAATGCTGCAGTGGTTGTGCAGGAGGCTGAGAGGCATCAATTTCTTGCTCTTTTTGCAGGAAACGGAGACAGACAGAACAACAAAGCATCTAGTAAAGCTAGCAAAATAAGGACCTGGAAGAAAGTTTCTTTTCTTTTTTGAGACTTGGTCTCATTATGTAGCACTGATGAATCTGAAACTCACTATGTAGACAGGCCAGACTTGAACTCACAGAGATGGGCCAGCTTCTGTTTCCCTAGTTCTGGGATTAAAGATGTGCACCACCATGCTGGGTGAGATTTTCTTCGAAATAATCACATCAATGTTTTCAACAAGGATGAAGGCCCATTTGGCTGCTGTTGTTAAGACTTATTTAGTTTTAACTTTATGTGTGTGGGTGCTGGCTGCTTGTTTGTCTGTGCAATCCATGTGTAGTGCCTGGGGAGGCAAGACGAGGATGTCAAGTCCTCTAGAGGTGGAGTGGCGGAGGGCTGTTGGCTGCCGTGTGGGTGTGCACTGCACAAGAGCAAGCAGCGCCCTGACATGCTGAGCCCGCTCTAAGTCCCCACAGTTTGTCCTCCTGAAATCACACATTTGTTTATTAATTCTATTACTTTATAATTTTATTTACTATTTATTTCATGTGGATGTGAGTGTGTGTGTGTGTGTGTGTGTGTGTGTGTGTGTGTGTGAAGGTCAGAGGACAACCTACTGGAGTCAGTTCTCCCCTCCTACCATGTAGATTCCAGGTATCTAACTGAGGTCCTCAGGCTTGGCAGCAGGCGCCATTACCCACTGAGCCATTTCACTGGCCTTTCTTTGTTTGTAAATCTAATTCTGCCAACTGTTCATTATAGATTCCAAAATTACACATGAAAACAAAATCAATTTTTACTTTATTCTTTTTATTCTGCATTTTAATCAGTTTGGGAAGTGGAATCAGATTGGTCCGGATAATTAACTTTTCCTTTATAAACACTTATATACTTTGATATTTTCTATCCCATAAAAGAGTGATACTTGAAATTTTTGCAGAAATAATTATAATCTTCATGTAAATTTTTCTGACTAAGAGAGTAATGTAAAGAGATGTAATTAAGAAATAAAGGAGGAAGTTGTCTGCATTTGGACACTTCCATTTGGGAGCCAAATGTGCTGTATTAACTGAGGTGATCTAGTTTCTTACCTTTGTAATTTTCTTTCTTTATGAAATAATCCATCAGTAAATTGAATGTAAAGTTATCTGGAAAAATTCCATACTGAACCTGTAATAAAAAAAAAATGAAGAGAAAAAAGAAGTCCTCTTTAATTCAGTCTGTAATACATGCCTATCTATCATTCAGGATAAAACTCGGCCCCAGTTAAACGATGTGCCGATCATTTTGCAGCATCTGTGACAGTGGAACTGAAGCTGTGACTCATGCGGTTTGGTAACTGGAACTGCTGGTCAGGGCGAGAAAGCTGCGAGTGGGTGTCTCACAGATGACAACTGACGGGTGTGACAGGGCTCGGTTCTAACGTCACCACAGCTAGGCACAGCAGCAACAGCAAGGACCCATTCCTTCCTCCACACATGGCTGCTCCAGAGGTTCTTTCCACAAGGTATGAAAGCAAATGCAGAAACAGATCATAAGGGGAAAAAAAAAGCACGAATAATACAGCATATGGTCGGGCTGGAGCTTCTAAATACACAAGAAACATGCCAACGCTTTGTTATGAACCGAGTTCCCTGGATTCTGTTTACCTGCATATTTAAGATGCCAGAATTTGGGAATAATATTTTAGGAATAAATAAAGACAATGCAGTCTCTGCTTCAGGGTGTAGTAGGAGCATATTAATGATTCAGATCTTGAAGTCTCAGGCCCACAGCCTCAGATCCGGGACGGAGCCCAGAAGTTTAGCACGCTTCTGTGATTTTCATATACTCGTGAACCTGACTCCCTACTGCTTAGATCATGGCTACAGTTTCACCCCCAATTCTTATTTCAGTAGGATTAACCTCCCTGTTCCGTAGTTTCACCAACTACCAGACACCTGGGGAACCTCTCCTGCGCCACCTACTCCCTTGGGAGGTTCCAAAGCCTCAGCTGTGAACCACCGGAACTAACTCCCAGCAGCAGCACAGGAAGCCTCAGGGTGGCAGGAAGGCTGTGGCTCAGGGGCGGGCCTGGGATTCTCAGAGAACTCACCCACAGCAGCGCGAATCTATGGCAGGCTAAAGCCAATACATTTTAGAATCTAAGTCACTGGAGCTGGAAAGGACCTTTGAAATTAACTGGTTCAAGCCGAGTGTGGTGCCAAACACCTATAATCCCTCAGAAGGCTGAGGTGGGTTCTGGGGCGATCTGGGCTACAGGATAAAGCCTGTAGAATGAAGAAAAAGCAATCATCCAGTCCAGGATTCTCAACCTTGACCATGGGTCAAGAGAAGCCTAAAGAAAAAGCCCCTAAGGAAGATGAAAAGGCAAACACAATGATCTAGACTCATGCCGCTTCATCCACTCCCACAGGACGCGCACACAGCAAGAAGAGACCTGTAAACTGTGGGCTGTGGGTGCTAATGCTGTGTTCTAAGTGCATTTAGCCCCAGCAGATGTCCCCGGAGCAGGATGCTGGTTAGGGAAGGCTGTGTGTGTGCTGGGAAAGACACGAGAATCTCTATGCTTTCCACTCATGGTGCTTTGAACCCAAATGCCTAGGCCCAGAAAGACCAAATAAATTAGAATACAAAGGGTAAACACAAGTATATGTGACGTCTATTATTTTTGTATGCAGCTGTGTTTGTGCATGCACATACAGGCAAGGGCTGGGCTGCCCTGCTCGCTTTTTACATGGGTGCTAGGGACCCAAATGCAAAACATCAACTCAGCTCTCTCCCTACAGGGAAGCACCTGCAAATTTAATATCCTTGGGTGACTCTAGTGGGCAGCTCAGGCTGTCAACCACTGATCTAACTATCCATATAACTCAAGCTGGAGTTGAGAAAACCAGGAACCACAAGGAAAACTTATTTGCCTGATATCCAGGTCAATAACAGAAGCTAAGAGGTTACAAGCTGGGTCTCCTGACCCTTCACCCAGTGACTTTTCCTTCTAAAGGCCTGGAAGCAACAGAAGAGAGATCCTTTGCTCTACTTTCCTAGACCTTTCTGGATCTCTTTCCACAGGGATCTTCATCTCTGAGTATAATTTCTGGAATGAGGAGAACAAGATTTCATCTCTTCCTTCCCCCGGGGCTATCCTTTCCTTCATGAGACTGAAGCCCTGACCTCGACCATCTGTATCTAGGATCTAGTTTCATCCCTCCTCTGACTCAGCAGTCCCCTTGAGATCTGCTGTCACTGCAGGCAAGGGGCAGCACATGCTGCTCCCCGTGCACTTTTGGAGATAGCTTAAATGGCTCTCCGACCTTGACTTTCTTCCTTCCAGCTGGATGCCATCTTCTGAATTCTTCTTGGGGCAGCACTTAGGGTCCTCTAAATGAGTTTATCAGTGACAGGGATATCTATTTTACTTCCGTCTTCATTTATTGAATCAGTTCATCATTTCACACAAATAACATGTAGAGAATATATTGATTTGACTTGAGCCTAAGTTACAGGTGAAAATCATTTTGCAGAGAGGAGTCAAAGATAAAATCAGTATTCCTTTTAACTCTAATTTTCAAGGTCCAATGACACTATGAAAATAATAAATTTTCATAAATATATATCCTGTGTAAAATGTTGTTAATTATTCTCTATGTAATAGTCCTGGCTGCCCTGGAACTCGATTTGTAGACCAGGCTGCCCTGGAACTCGATTTGTAGACCAGGCTGGCCTCGAACTCACAGAGATTCTCCTGCTCCTGTCTCCTGAGTCCTGGGATTAAAGGCCTGCACCACCACTGCCCAGCTTAAAACTTCATGGTGTGTTTTTAATGTAAAGCTATTCATTTATTTTTATTTTTTGTGCACTGGTGTTCTGCCTGCATGTATGTCTATATGAGGATATCAAATACCCTGGAACTGGAGTTACAGACAGGTGTGAGCTGCCATGTGGATGCTGGGAATTGAACCTGAGTCCTCTGGAGGAGTAGCCAGTGCTCTTAACCACTAAGCTAGCTCTCCAGCCCTGTTAAAATTCTTTAATGGCGTATAATGGTGTTTAGGTTGACTCTGGTAATAGTAACACTCTACAGCTTGTGCTTATCTTTTATATTCTCTCATGCCATGAAGTCAATGAAGACTGAAGTGCTGGGTGGAGTGTGACATCAGAAAGACCTTAATTCTGGAAACTCTGGGGCTTGTGGGAAGGAAGAGACAGCCATGGGGCACAGAAGAAGGGATGAATTATTATCCAGAAATACCATCTTCTAAAAAAAGTAGAAGATGGTCCTAACAAGCTGGAGATTACACTCCACCAGAAATGGTCACCATTTACCTAAATTTATAAAAGGGAAGCAGGCAAGAAATCCCAGGCCTAAGGATGGAAACAAAGTGACCACCAGCGCAGAACTGGACCACATTCCGCTCTCGCCTGTCCTTCCCTGACCACTGTTTGGAAAAGCGGCAGCTACAGGAGCTCTGGGTTTTCAGTTTGTTGGTTAGTTTATAACCAGTTCCAGTCTGAAGATAGCAGAAGGACCCTGAGAGGACAACTTAAGAAAAGTGGCTTCTGGTACTTCTCTTTGATACCATCATGGGTACAAACAGCAGATCACACACACCTGGGAGCATGCAGGAAACCCTCACCTTATTAACAATGGTATACAAGGCTTTGTCCTGTGCACCGTATTTCAGACACTGTCTAATCCAGGTGTGGATGGTCCAGTCTCTCAGGTACCAACAATTGGGACTGTGTCGAAATCTAAATAAGACACAAGAAGAGACAATACTGGTGTTATCTCTTAATATTAAAACCCAAACATCTTCCCTCAGCAGGTCCTTCTACTGAAACAGTATTGGGTGCAGTCAATGTGCTCAAAAGTCATGAGAGCTGACAACTGGTAAACACTTGAAGTGAGACTCTTAACTGTAAGTCTGAAACGAAAGGCGAAATAATAAAAGAAAAATATAAAGATAGGGTCTCTATGTAGTCCTGGCTGGTCTAGAAGTTACAGATCAGCCTCTACCTCCAACGTGTTCCAACTAAAGGTATGTGTTACCACACCCAGCTTTTTTATTTACTAAATACCCTGTGACTCAACATCTTGCTTTAATGAGATTTATGGAAATTATTAGGGGACATATTAATCACAACATTACATAGCTCATCAGAAGGGATGTGTGAAACTCAAGTTGATACTTTGAAAATCAAGTCAAACAGACAAAGGAAAGAAAAGCAGAGCGGCACAGAGCTCTGAGGGACACGGGCACTTCTTATACATCCAGGAATAACAGTCAAGAAAACAAACACACACATGAAAAGCTGACCAAGATCTCACATTCAGGTCTCTCGGGAACCACAGCCTTGCTGCCTTCTTCACAGCTCCACTGTGGTCCCTCCATTCATTCCCCTTCATGGGCCTATGTCACAGGCGACCTGAAATGGAGTCACTGGGAAGAACAGCTCCTGGACGATGCTCTGGCCTGAGTCCTCACACATGGCTAGAGCCTGGGCTGGATGGCACTTCTCCCAAGGGCTGTGGAGGAGGTGGGATTATCTGGGCATGCCTAAATATTTATCTGTTTTCACTGGGACAGAACTTCATATTCAGACAACAGAAACCCCCACATTTTCTTTAACCACTCAGAAAGCAGGCTAGTCTCTGGGCCCCACAAAGGTTAAACTCTCATTTAGGGAAAAAAAAAAATATAGGAGACAGAAACTTAGAGGTAAAGCCTTTCTGCCATTTTAAGAGCCGTGGGCACATGCTAATACTGTTTTAGAAGCGATTCTTCAATGTGCCACCAGCTAGTTCTAGTCATGTGCCTTTGGGCTGGTTTCCTTTCTCTGGGTGACAAAAGAAAAACTTGGGGGAGGAGGGACAGGATAGTGTTTAATTTGGGTTGTTAGTGTTCTGGGAGAGATGTGCTAAAAACAAAATCTGAAAATCTTTTACAGGCTTGGAGTCATGTTGCTCTCTCCAACACCCTTTTTAGAGACAGGGAGGATCTTGCCATCCTCTGAGCTCATCATCCTCCTGCCTCCGCCTCTGAGTGTTCAAGTCATGCACCACCAAATTTACATATTCAGTTTGTTTCATCTGTCTGTCTGTCTGTCTATCTATCTATCTATCTATCTATCTATCTACTTATCTATCTATCTATCTATCTATCTATCTATCTATCTATCTATCTATCTATCTTCTGTCCTAGATTTGGTATGAAAATGTTTCTTATTTTAGTTTGTTGGTAAAATTAGCTCAAAAAATGAGAAACACCAAATTGTCAAACTAAGTTCAGGTTGACAATGACCTGGCCACAGAAAGGTAAAGCACAGCCACCTTACAAATTCTTTGCATAGAGAAAAAAACCACACGTTTTAGTATTCCACATGCTCCGTCACATTTTCAAATCAATAGTTAAGCTACTTGAGAACCTCTCCTTGCTACTCCAAAACAAAACAAAATCCTGAGATTTAAAATGTAGCCAATTAACAGCTACTTTTATTTTTATTTAATTTTAGGGGTACTGAAGATTGGACCCAACACTATGTGCTAGGTGAAGCCTCTGCTACTAAGCTCCACACCCTAGGCAACTTTTATTTTTAAAAACGAAAACAAACAAAAACCACCAAGTAAAATAGCAGGTGTATTGTCTCAATGATGAACATGTTCCCTATTTGGTAAAAACTCCTGGGATGCACTGGGACCCACCTATTCCACATGATTCCTTGGCGCCTGACACTTCTTGGCTCATAAAGGTTTTCAGAAAATAAAAGCAGCAGAGCTTCAGTCAACATATTTATTAAAGGCTACATAATTATGTACACTATTATACTGGTAACACCTATTGTACATAAGAAGAATGGTGACTCCTTTGCCTGGGGCAGTATAGCCTCATTACACACGTCTCTAATAACAGTATAAGGAGGGCATGGCCCAAAGGGGTTGCTAGGTGCACAGTTTGTGGCTTTGGTGGTTTCATCTATTCTCATCTTAATGCCAACCATCTCTTCACCCAAGAGCACTTTAAACTTAATTTCCATTTTAATCTTCCACCTTAGAACATCTTGGATGGCCAGAGGTTATAACTTTTTTGCTGTTGTTGACAGACTTTAAACCACATTGGTGGCTGTATTCATGACCACACTCACGTAAGCGCCGTTTTTCCTCTTTATGATCAGCAAGTGATTCTGAGACTCTGAAGACTGAAATTGGGACCCTATGTATGGACCTTTATACCTTAAATTAACATTTATTTCAAGCTGTTTGCTAACATTCTAAGGCTAACACCTAGAAGAAAAGGGAAGTCTTTCTTTTTCGTGCTGCTTTTAGAAGTCTAAAGAAAGTCTTACCTATGGAATGACTGGGGTCATTTCACAGACCCCGGCTGCCCGGTAGCTCCTGGAGAGGTCAGGTCAATGAGACTTCTGAACTACAAGGCCTATGTGGATTCCTTTACACTGGGTAAATACATGTCGCTGTGATTGGTTTAATAAAAAAGCTGACTGTCCAATAGCTGGACAGGATAAGTTGGGCTGGAGAACCAGACTACGGACACTGGGAAGAAGGATGGAGTCAGAGGAGTCACCAGCCAGACTCAGAGAGGAAACAGGAGGTGCAAGATGAAAGAGAGGTAATTGCCACATGGCAGAATGTAGATTAACAGAAATGGGTTAAATTTAAATTGTAAGAGCTAGTCAGTAATAAACCCGAGCGACCAGCCAAACATTTATAATTAAGTCTCTGTGTCGGTTATTTGGGAACTGGTGGGAGGGAGAGAAAAGTCTGCCTACAGGCCTAACAATCCACATGTATCACAAACATCCAAGACACTTTTAGCTAACTGCCACATCACACCACTTCAGGGACAGTAGTGCAACACTCACATTGTGAAATACACTGTCCAAAGTGCAATCCCAGTCTTTCCCATACAGGCAGCATGTGGACCTCTTTCTAGCCCCATCAGTGTTAAAATTAAAAAGAAAAAAAAAGAAGGAAGCAAAGAAATAAAGAAGTGATTTGGGATGCCTTTCTGTATGCTGTGAATATGTTTTATTACTATTGGTTAATAAAGAAGCTGCTTTGGCCTATGACAGGGCAGCATATAGCTAGGTGGTAAATCCAAACAGATACAAGGAGAAAGAAGGCAGAGTCAGGGAGATGCCAACAGCCGCTGGAGAAACAAGATGTGAGGTCACAATCCACGAGCCTCATGATAAAAATATAAAAACAGGCTAATTTAACTTATAAGAGCCCGAGCCATTGGTCAAACTTTTATGATTAATATAAGCCTCAAGGTGTTTATTAGGGAACTGGCAAGTGGGAGAGAAACTTCTAGTTACAAGGAAGGAAGGAAGGCAAGTAGGGAAGGAGGGAGAGAGAAAGGGAGGGAAGGGGGGAAAGAGAAAGGGAGGGAAGAAGGGAGAGGGAAAGGAAGGGAAGGAGGAAGTAAATTAGTGAAGAATTTCTAGAACATGAAGGAGTCAACACACTAGGCTAAAAAAGAACTATGTTTGGATGGTATGAGAGAAATACCTCAGCCAATTTCACAAGCAGCTAGGTGGGGATTCTTGTGACAGGCTGGTCAGGCTCTGGAGTGGGCCTCACCTAGATGACCCTGTGGACTGCTGGCCAGCATGGCAGCCAGGAAGGACAAAGAAAACACAAACCAACACACTGATTTCCAATTGGCCTGCAAGCAGCCTGACCTTCGCCCTCTTCTGCTGCACACTAGTGACTGCAGACACTAGAGGACGCCCTTCTCTACCTGAGGCCACATCTCAACAGAAGCTTTACGACAGCAGAAGCAGGCTGCCGAGACCGGCAAATCGTGCGAGTGTAGAAAGGATGAAGAAATGAAGCCCAAACAACACCAACAATGCTGCGCTCAAGATGGCAGGAGCCGTCTGCAGCTCGGCTCTGTGGACATGCATTTCTTAGAGGAAGGAGGAATGAACACATGAGGGGTGGAAGGGTGCTGTCAAGTTTCCACTCTGGTTCCAAGCTAGTACCTGTGGCAGACACGATCTCTGCTCCCAGTGCTAGCTGGGGTTTCCAGAGCTTTCTAGGAGCCAACAGCAGGAACTGAGAAACTTTCGGTTCCCTCACCAGGCCACATCCGGAACTGCTCAGGACATTTGCCCGCTTCAGGGCTTACTCAAGGTGAACAACACCTGGAAGGCAGCAGAGTGGAGGCACAGTTTGCCAAACAGACATGGATCCAAAGGCCTGGTCACCTTAGATTTCTTAGAAGGTAAGAGAAGTCATTTAAAAGAGAGTAAAAGGGAAAATACCAGACAGCCACTCTATAGTTATTTGTGATCAACTGAATCATTTAGTCAAAAACAATTAAAAAAAAAATGGGGCTAAGGCTGCTCTTCCATGGGAGCCAAATGCACATCTCATTATTGCCGAACAGCATAAGTGGCCACACCACCAGTACTGAGGATTACAACTCCAAGTGCTGCAGGCTTCATGCACAGTGTCAGGGCCCACAGTCCCACAGCAGCCCTATCACCTACCTACAACACAGGCTCTTACACACCAATGAGCAAGCTTTCCACATGGTTTCCCTGATTATATGAGCCACCAGCCAAGTCTAACCATACACACAGCTTGCCATCTTTCCCAGAGGATTCTGTATCCTGTGGCAACAGGCTTTCCAGATGGGAACCTCAGCCACCGAGTGAGGGCATGGAGGAGGGGCAGGAGAGAAGACTGCCAAGGAGAAAATGCAGCTGCTTCCATGGCTGAATGTGGAGTGTGAACCAAACCCATGAAGCCCAGTTTGCAACAACACCAGGGTCAAGGGCTTCCTCCTACCAAAAACAAGAGAGTACTGTGTGACGAAACCAGACTGATTCCATCAAGTGCTGCCCACTTTCTCATCCTAAAAAGGTAATTAGAAAGATAATTACTTCTTTTCCATCCTGCAGGCAAGTCTGCTTTCAGAACTGTTCACTTCAGAACCCACAATCTTCAGTTCCTTCAATTATCACAAATACAAAATGGAAATATCACAGATTAAAATTTCTTTGCTGCTCTAGATCCCATATTTTTACGTTTAAAGAAGTTTCAGTTAATTTTAACTTTCAATAAACATATATTGAGCCTCTATTAAATACATGTATCATTTTTTAAAAGATGTTTTCCTATTTCATCCCCAAAGGCTAATATAAACTTGTATCTTAACTACTGACCCCAACTAAGCTAGGCTCTCACAAGGCAGGAGACATGCCATCTATCATTTTGTATTCAAACAACCTTGGGTACCTGATGATGTGGCAAAAGTGGCTAGACCCACTAAAGTTTACCAATGCCAATATATATGCTGACATTTGTGAGCAATCTTTACATAGAAACAGCCATCCGCTGCCAGTTTTGAGTATTATCCTGCCTATAAATAGAGTTGAAGCCAGGAGGAAACACTGCCTTTCCCTACAAAGCAGGAGCAGAGGAAGGGGACTAACAGGAAACCACCGATCGTATCCTTCCTCCCTACTGCTGCTTTTGTCCAATCTTCAGACTGAAAGATGACACGGACTCTGCCTTAGGAAACAGAGGTGCTGACAGGAGGGAAAGTAACAAAATGTTGGCAGAAGATGGGGTTCAAGGGTTCAAAGAATCCTAATAAGATTCTAATTAAAAAACAAAACAAAAAATAACCGCTCAGTCTTCAACAGAGTGATGCTTTAAAAAGGGAAATCTAAATAAAACAAAAGGGAGGCCAGGCGGTGATGGTGCATGCCTTTAATCCCAGCACTCAGGAGGCAGAGGCAGGAGGATATCTGTGAGTTCGAGGCCAGCCTGGTCTACAAGAGCTATTCTCGGGCAGGCTCCAAAGCTACAGAGAAACCTTGTCTCGAAAAACCAACCAACCAAACAAACAAACAAAAAAAAAAACCTCAAACAAAAGGAAGAAATCCCACTGAAAAGGAGCAGATGGTAGGAAATAAACTTTGGACTGAAATCAATAAAACAGAAACAAACAAAAATTCAAAGAATCAACGAAATAGTTGGTCTTTGAGAAAAATCAGTAAAATTGGCAAACCCTTATTCAAATTAACTAAGATGTGGAGAGAGAATATCCAAATTCAAAAGAATTAGAAACAAAAAGAGGGATAAAACCGACCCCAAGGAAATCCAGAGAATCATAAGGACATACATTAAAGACATATATTAAAAATTTGGTACTCTACCAAACTGGTAAATCCAAAACAACAAAAAAATGGTAATTTTCTTGACATATACCACCTACCAAAATTAATCAAGATCAGATAAGCGATTTTAACAGACATATAACCCCTACTGAAATATAAGCAATAATTAAGTCTCCCAAACAAAAAGAGCCCAGGGTCTCAACAGTTTTTGTGCAGAATTCTACTAGACATTCAAAGAAGAATTAATACCAATATCCCTCCAGTTATTTCACAAAATAGAAGGAATACTGCCCAATTTATCTTAGGAGGCCATAGTTGCCCCGATACTCAAATCACATAAAGACCCAACAAAGAGAGTTACAGAGCACTCTTGTGAACACAGATTCAAAAATTGTCAGTAAATACTTTCAAACTGAATCTAAGAACACATCAGAAAGATCATCCATCAAGTAGGCATCATCCCAGAGATGCAGGGATAGCTCAACAGACATAAATTGATAAATGTAATCCACCATGTAAACCAACTGAAAGACAAAAACCACATGATAATACATTAAATGCAGAAAAGGCCTTGGACAAAAATCCAACATCGCTTCATGACAAAAGTCCTGGAGAGACTAGGTACCCACCTCAACATAATAAAGGCAGTTTATAGCAAGTCTATAACCAACATTAACTTAGTTGTTGAGAAACTCAGAGCAATTCCACTAAAATCAGGAAGATGAGGCTGTCGGTGCGGGAACCTTGTGCATGCCAGGCAGATGCTTGGTCCCTGAGGAATACCTTCAACCCACCAGCAGAGATGATGGGGATGCCAGAGTCTATAAGCTGGCAACTAAAACTTCAAAATGAAATGATATAATAATAAAAGTTAAACCCAAGGTCCTCCCAACATGCTTTATTTTATTTATTTATTTATTTTTTTATTGTTAAAAGCAAAATTTACATTTACTCCCCTTGTTCCCGGCCCTCCCGCTCCCCCACTACCCCACCGTCCTCCCCCTGCTTCCTTAAGATGGTGCAGGA
>JAQHUG010000088.1:6738921-6764524 GCA_028555095.1 Dicrostonyx torquatus | reverse complement strand
GTGCCTGAACTGAACTTGTCCCATAGTTACTGTGTTGAATATCCAACATGCTTTATTTATTTATTTATTTATTTATTTGTTTGTTTGGTTTTTGGGACAGAGTTTCTCTGTAGCTTTGGAGCCTGTCCTGGAACTAGCTCTTGTAGACCAGGCTGGTCTCGAACTCAAAGAGATCCGGCCTCTGCCTCCTAAGTGCTGGGATTAAAGGCGAGCGCCACCACCTGGCTCCCCCCAAGTACGCTTTAACTGAAGCTCAAGCTTTGGAGGAAATAAAAAGCTTCAACAATTGACTCTTCATGAGCAAAGCATTTTCTACTCAACTATCTATTTACTACATTCAATTTAGATATAATAACTTAACCAAAGTAATTCTTTTATGCAAAATAAATTACTGTTTTATATACTGCTAGTATTTAAATTTTTTATTAATTTATTTTGTTCTTCTCCAATGTCATATATACTGTGTATTTTAGAAGCTCTTGCCCTGTCTTCTCCCATCCTTTCCTGTCCATAAAGCTCCCCCATATCCCTCTAACTCTCCTTCCCCTATTCTTAGTCTGTGTCCCAGAGTTTAATGAGGACCCTCTGTGTGATCCTGAGTTTAGAATGTGGAGCATGGTGGGCTCCACAGTGGGTACACAACCTGCTACCATGTCTTCTGTCTCTCAGAGTCTGCTGACCGCCAACGTATCAACAGTGTGTGTGGTATGGCCATTAAGGGCCCTTTACCCACCACGCCTGACTTCTGTGAACCAGTATGCAGAGTGCTGGGAGTTTCTGCTTCCCATATCTATGTCCTGATTAGGAAATGGAATTTCACAACCCCCTCCCCATTCTGCGGCTCTTACACTCTTGCTGCACCCTATTCCAAAATGTTCCCTAAGCCATAAAGGGGTTGTAGAAATACCTTATGTAAGGTTTATCCCCCAACTGCCCTTTATTCTTAGCATCTTGTGCAGCATGGGCTGTTGCCTTTATCTCCATCTCCAAGGAGAGGCTTCTTTAAGGCTGAGAATGGCGTTTGTCTGGTCTGAGTCAGGCCCTGAATCTCTTACAGCTTTAAAGTACACTGCTGCTAAGCAGTCATAATCACCCGCTGTCACTTATTTGGGTATGAAACACTTGTTATCTGGGAATTACCACTGGAAATTCCTACAGCAGAAATGCTTGACTTCTCTAAAAAAAAATAAAAATGAAAAATAAATTTAAAAAAATGAGGTCTCAAGAATGTGTGGAGCATAAAGATAATAAGAACTTACTTGAAGCCGGGCGGTGGTGGCGCACACCTTTAATCCCAGCACTCTGGAGGCAGAGGCAGGCTGATCTTTGTGAGTTCAAGGCCAACCTGGTCTACAAGAGCTAGTTCCAGGACAGGCTCCAAAGCCACAGAGAAATCCTGTCTCGAAAAACCAAAAAAAAAAAAAAAAAAAGAACTTACTTGACAGTTTCTGGAACCATAAAAAGGATATAACCATTGTCTTAAGTTTAAAAAAGAAGAAATTTTGCATACTGAGATTTGCATTTGTCAGTCCAATTGGTTTTAATTTGCCAGTTTAAAAAAAATTCAAAAGTAGCTGTTTATATATAAAAGCAGGAAAATAAGGGTGACCACCATAGTTTTTATTTTGATGCTTCTGTGTCAGTATATTCACAGTGTATGGGTGACCACAAAGGCCCCCAAAGGGTGTCACATCATCCAGAGCTGGAATTAGAGGCCATGGTGAACTGTCTCACATGTGTGCCGGGAACCAAACTCAAGTCCCCTGGAAAAGCAGCAAATGTTCTGAACCACTGAGTCACGTCTCCAGTCCCATGTTTAGACCTCGTGTATCTCCCATAGGCCCCGCTGCTGGAGATACTGCTGGGAAGTGGTGGCACCTTTAAGGGTGGGACCTGGTGAGCCCAGAGCCATGAAGTGGTGCCACTGAAGGGGACTGTGAGATCCTGCCTGGGCCTTGCATTTTTTTCATTCCCAGCCTTGTGGTGAGTGGTTTCGCTCGGCCACCATGTTCTCTGCTGTCATCACCAGGAACCCTACAGAGGCTGAAATACCATACAATGGGCCCACACGTCAAAGACTCAAACTTCTATCACTGTCAGCCAAAAGTAGCTCCTTATGATGGTGGGAAGCTCATTAACCTGCTTCTTTCTTGGACTGCCAATGGTCAGATCTAGACGTGGACATTTAATAGACAATTCTTCTGTTTAACTCAAGTCAGCTTCCATATCAAAACCAAGCATTTACAAAACTGATTATCTAAACCACAAACATAAGATGCTAATAGCATTCCTGAGAAAGCCATGGGAGGCTAAAGGTCACATATAACTCCTCTTGGCACTAAGACAAGCACCAGAGAGAACAGTGCAAGTTTTGAGTGCAGAAGAGCGGTTTCTTGAGTGATACACCAAATATGAAAGTCTGAGCTCACTGTTCTGGCTGACCTTCCATAAAACACCACGCAAAGAAAAAGCTCTAAGCTGGCCCGGAGCGAGGGGATGAACAATCTGAAAAACATCTTTTACTGCCTGGGAAAATTAGAACAATGCCGGAAAGGGCCAGGAGAGCGGCTCTCCTGTGACTCAGGCAGCCTTCCAAGGCCTTACTGCTTTGCTAAGTGTGAGTCATAAGGGAAGGAGTGAGAACACAACAAAAGTCTCTTCTTTCCTCCCTGGTCCTAACTCCTCCCCCTCTTTTATTTCATTTTTTTTTTTAAAGGCTTTGATGGGCAATAAACAGATTCCAAAAAGGCTTAACAGGGAAGTCAGACCAGCTTGGGGACAAAAATTGCAGAGACATCTACTGTTTGTGCACTGTGGTCCCCAAAGTATCCTCTGTATCCTGAAGATGGACAGCCTATTGACCGTGGCTACGCTCCGCAGGTGAGGGCGGAGAAATGGGCCATGCAAATACCTCTGCTTCCTGAGTTTCCTAATGTCATCAGCTCGTATACTGGACAGCCACTGGGCAGGAAGGTGGAGCTGGTCCTGCATGAATATATGTGAAGTGACATCTCAAGCATGACACCAGGAAAGCTGTTCACGTGTATGTCTGTCACAATGAATGAAGCTCTGGGTACCAAAAAGTGGCTTTTTTGTTTGTTTCAGGCTGTTCTTTTAAATTTTTAATTTTATTTTAATTAAAACTGAATGTAAAAGAGAATTCCGTTTACAAACCTATTTGGAATTACTTAATATAGCTTTCTGGAGCATTTGGTGAGGACAAATCTTCTATCTTCTGCACCTGAACACTTAGCAGCCACAATATTTACATTAATTACCACCTGATAAAGGAGAATAAACATATTCCCTGCCTGGAATGAGGCTTGATCTGGATATCAAAAACAAATTATACATATATGTGTGTATATGTATGTATATTTGAGCTACAGCTTTCAGTAGGAAAGGAAACCTAACTGTTCTCTTCCTGATAGTCTTCTTTATTAGAAATGCAGATGAGACAGGGTCCTGTTGGGGAATATTATTTTCAGGTATGTGACTGTTGTTTAAGCTGCATCTGATTAACCGTGAAGCTGTGACTGTTTGCCTGTCTAGAACACCTGATGGTCCTAATATGAAAGATGAACAGCCAATAGAGAGGCGGAAGTAAGCACAATCAGGGCTAAGCAGGCGGAGAGTATAAAAGGAAAAATGAGGAGCACCAGGAGCAAGAGAACAAGGAGAGGAGGACGTCAGGGGCCAGCCACCCAGCTACACAGCAAGCTGCAGGGAAAGAAGAAAGGTGTACAGAAATAGAGAAAGACAGAAGCCCAGAGGCTAAGGATAGTCGGGATAATTTTAGTTAGAAAAGCTGGCTAGAAACAAGCCAAGCTAAGGCTGGGCATTCAAAACTAAGAATAAGCCTCTGAGTGATTTATCTGGGAACTGGATGGCAGGCCCCCAAAAAAGCCAAAAGAGTAAAAAATACATACAACAGGGTCCTCCTTCCTCATGCAAGGTTTTACTCTTTACAACCCTGGACTGTGTCCTGTGCTGAGCACTGGAAGGTGCATAGAGGTACCATGGTAACAAGGGCTGGTTACACAGAGAGGTAAACCAAACAAGGGCGGGGCTGGGGAGGGAACAACAAAGTTCGCTCAGACACATGGGAGGCTCAACCCACGGTACAGTGAAAACAACTGGCACCGCCACCAGGAGCTGCTTTGTGTTTGATGAGAACAGGCCCCGACCCACGGCCGGCTTAAGTCATTTACCCTGAGAAGTAGTTTTGTCATTTATAAAGCAGAGGTGACAATGCCGTAATCACTGGGTTACTATGAAAATCAAAGAAGAATTAGGCATGTTTGACAGCTGGAAGCAGCAGAGTACACATATGTACACAGCCAAGCACTATTACGATCACAGCCTACTCCATTAGGTGCTCATGGCACTGCGCTCGGCACTGCTAGCCAGCCAGCTTTCTGAGACTGCGGTGAAACTCCCGGTACAGTCGTTTGTAAGGGAAGGTTTACCTTTGCTCATGGCTCTGGAGGATCAAGTTCATACTGTGGTTTGAGTCTCTATGAGGCAGCACAATGTGGCAAGAGTGCACGTGAGGTGGTTAGTGCTTCTTGCCAACAGGATGTAGAATCTGGGAGCTGGGCCTCTGGGCACACCTGTGGGGTTATCTACATTAACTGAGATGAGAAGACTCAACCACTGCGGGTGCTGGCATCCTGGATTAGAAGGTTGCTCAGTGGAGAAAGAGAACTGAGGCAGCAAGCATTCATTGCACACGTCTCCTCTTCCTCCTCCTAAGATTCTAGTTTAATTTTCTGTGTATGAGTGTTGGACTGCATGTGAGTATGCACTGCATGCATGCCTGGTGCCTGGGGAGGTCAGAAGAAGGCATTGGATTCTCTGGAAATAGAGTTATGGACAGCTGTAAGCTGTCATTTGGGTTCTGGAAACTGAAGCCAGGGCCTCAGCAAGTGCTTTTAACTGCTAAGCTACCTCTCCAGCCCCTACCCTATGAAAGCCATGTACCTCAAGATCTTACTACTGTGATTTACCTACCACAATGGACTAAAAACTGTAATTGAGAGAATAAATAAATTCCTTCCCTCTTAAGTGGCTTTGTAAGAGTATTTTATCATAAGAAAAGAAAAAAAGGAAAAGAAACTAAATCAGCGTGGTAGACATACCACTCACATCCCAAGCCATGAAGGATAGAGAGACAGAGTACTGGCTAGGACATCTAAACTCTTTTTCCTTTTATAATGGTCCTGAACATTGACCCAAAGACCCACAAATGTAATCTAGCAATCCAGCCCCAGATCCCTTCTGATGGCACCCACGGACTTTTCGTTGGATCCCACCTAGTTAAGGCACACAGCATCTTCCACTAGCACTACCCTGAGGATCAAGCTTTTACATACGGATCTTGCAAGACATTTATGTAACCACAGCACTAAGAACTGTAGCATAACTGCTCGTGGCAGAAGAGAAGCTAAGATACAAGACATGACATTAGACAAGAATTTTTTCCTACGAGTTCAGGGAACTGATTCAGGATCTTAATCTATAAAGCGAGGGTGTAAGCTACACCCACTCGGTATGGAAGAACCCTGGATCTATATGAAGATTAAGGAGACAATACAATAACTGAGAAACACTGAGAACAGTGTTCCTGCATGGTATTTTCAGGGACCCCAGACAGAGCATCCAATAGCAGCCACATCCAACGGGTCAATGAATAAAATGTGAGCTCTTAGGAGTATGTCTAGCAATCCAACATATGCTCAGGGCACACGTGCGGCAAACATGTGGCTGCCAGCAGCCAGAGCAGATGGCATGGGGTAAGTACAGGGTCAGTGACAAGTCCCTTTCCCCCCATTCCTCCAAAGACAGTCTTAAAGGAAGAGCTACAGGGTGAAACAGAGAGAACAGAGAGGCTCTTCACAGTCACAAAGGCTCATGCCAACCAGAGCAGGTGTGTGCCACCTAGACTGATAACTGACAGTGGGGTTATGACAGGGAGCAGTTAAAGAGGACAAGGGATTCAGGGTGGGGTGACCCAATAGGAAGTCATTTACCCATTAGTGTCCTCCTTCCTTCGGACTCATATCCACAAGCTTGGCAAGGCAGTTATAGTACCACAGAGCCTCTACCTGAAGCCCCGGGGCAGATCACCCCTCACCAGTCTCTGTGTGGACTCGACAACAGTGCCCAGAGTAGACACACTGAACCCCTGGAAAGAGGAGCTACCAAGCACTACTTAGGAGTTGGCATGGGGTAGAGGCAACTACTCAGGACAATGTAGAACATGCCACCACTCCCAGGTCGAAATAAAGGAAATGAAAAACAGGCAAAGCATTTCCTGCTGCACAAGCCACTGGCCCAGTCCGGGGCTTCTGCTCTCCATGTAGCCAAGAATATGCATTCTCACCTCTCACCCGCCAGAGGCAACACGGAACTGCTCAGAGCTGAAAGCTCAGGTGGCTGTCCCCAACTTCACAGGAGACACAAACTCGTTCAGACAGTGTGGACAGTTCGCTGTGTATACTGGCACAAACCTCCAATCCCAGCACTAGAACAGTAGAGGGAGGTTCAGGCTGCACAGTGAGTTTGAGGGGACCCTGGGCTACGGTGATATGGAGGTGGTGGGGGCAGCACACGAGAACATATGCAGAGCTGATACTAGTCACAGGGCAGCAAAGGGTCACTGGCTTAATAGAATATAAAAACAAATACAGAATGGGTTTGTCGTTTTGAAAAAAATTATAGATATATAAATACATCTACCAGTCTATAAATAATCACTAATTGTGTTTTAGGATGCTGTGTTAAGATAGATTTTTAAAAAAAAATGCGAGAATGGGGGCTGGAGACGTGGCTCAGAGGTTAAGAGCATTGCCTGCTCTTCCAAAGGTTCTGAGTTCAATTCCCAGCAACCACATGGTGGCTCACAACCATCTGTAATGGGGTCTAGTGCCCTCTTCTGACCTACAGGCATATACACAGACAGAATATTGTATACTAAATAAATAAATATTTTTTAAAAAATGTGAGAATGTCAGCGTGAGCTGCTATGATGATTGATGACAGAAGCTGAATGTCTCCAGGGCATCCCTGCAATCATAAGTCAAGTCAGTTCTGAGTTTATTCCTCAGAACGTGTGGATGAATGGAACTTAATATACTCGGGAGCTCCTGGGTTTCTCTGTTCAACACTTAACTCTCTAAAATCAAAGAAACAGGCAGGTAACACAGGAGAATGACAGCTGCCTTGCCCTGATCACCTGGTTATATTTACTCTGACTGAGAATGTCAATGGCAATGGGTTTAAATAACGCTGTTAACTCAGATGGACCGGACCCTTCCGAAATGCCCGGCATGACGTTCACACCTCCATGCCTTCCCCAGCTCCCCTTTACAGTCTAGGAAGCTGAAACTGCGGACAGCAATCTAGCCGAAAGGCCGGGCAGCCAGCCAGCTATGCAGGTGAAGGGGCCTGCTGCCAAGCTTGACAAACCTGAGTTTGATCCCAGGTCCTGCACAGACTATGGAAAGGTATCCTTAGACTCCACAAGCACTCTGCGGCAAGTGCTCCCTCTTCTCCCTCAAATAAGGTAATTAAAAAGGAAATCTAGTCTAAGAGCCCACAATGAATCCAATTCCGGTAGTTTTTCTCTATAGCATCTGCAACTGGTGCTCTGCCGGTGGTCAGGCTCAGGAACCATCTAACCTTGCTAGATGGTCTCCTCCATAGGAAATGCGAGACTGAACGTTAATTAGAGGAGGGGCACTCAGTTCACGAAGGGTTCAGAGAATATGGCCAAATTCTTGTTTTTTCACTCGAGACTCGGTCAGTGAGGCCTGGTAACACTAGGGAGCCCCCAAAGCCACACTGGTCTGTTCTCTGGGATAGCCTATTTTCCTGGAGGGGACCTCTCCAATTGCCTCACCAAGAGGTGCAATTAAGCTTTACATCCCCAGGCCGGAGTCCTTCTGGCTCCATCTCCATAGAAGGAGACCTGTCAGTCCTCCTCTGCGGTTGAGGAGACAATCTAGGAGGTCTCCAGCCGCTCACTGTGACTCCCACTCAGTGTCCTGGCTTGGCCTACTAACCTCCACTTTACATGTGGGCCATGCCTTAGTTATGAGCCTTCTGGGACCCAAGGACACCAAGGGCTTCTTGTCGCCTTTTCCTGCTCCCAAACTCTTGCAGCTTTCCTTCTCCATTATGTAAGCCTCTGCTTTTTATTTTCTAGACTTTATCCAGTCTACCTTCTACTGTCATATCCGCAGAGGTTTCAAAAAGGGAGCAGCTATAAGCGCACCTGTTTAATCTGTCATGTTTGGGTACGCGACCACTAGCACCTGCATGACATGTCCATGAACTGTTCAATGATTATATAATAATCTAAACACAGAAAGCAAAATAAAACATTCAAGTATATTTTTCCTAGTTTAAAGAGAAAAACTTAAGACATCTGGATTTCAACTTTAACTAGAGACCAGGCACGCTCAGGATGGTATGGCTGTAGACACTAACTCAGTCAGAAAACAAAGGACACTGAAAACCTGCGACCATCCTTCCATCTCTAACATCCTTCTGGGAGCTCCAGGACAAATCACTACTCTGTACTTTCAAAGCTGTTCAACAACCTAGACTGCTTTATTAAAACACCTGTAAGATGGCAGGCAGACAGACTTAGTTATTTTTTTATTTTTATTTTATTCTTTTCGAGACAGGGTTTCTCTGTAGCTTTGGAGCCTGCGCTGGAACTAGCTCTTGTAGACCAGGTTGGTCTCGAACTCACAGAGATCCGCCTGCCTCTGCCTCCCGAGTGCTGGGATTAAAGGCGTGCGCCACCACCGCCCGGCCAGATTTAGTTATTGAAACCTCAAAAAGCATGTGTACTCAGATCCCAATAGTTGGATGGACGGTGAAGGGCTAGAGGGAAATGGTGATAACCGTCTCAAACTGTAGTATCATTTGTTTCTTTGGGGAGACCAAGGACAATTACATACCAATATGGCGCAGGAGTACTATGAACATAAACGATAGCAGACCAAGCAAGCTTAATATATTTTCCCACACCCCTTGCTTTTTGAGATAGGGGCTTGCTCTGTAGCCCAGGCTAGTAGTCTCAAACACTACAATCCTGCCTTAGTCTCCTAAGTGCAAGATTATAGGTACAAGCCGCCATACCTACCTTAATCACATCTCTCTTAAATATACAGCAAATTATGTACTATTGCAATCATTTTTCCACTCATTTGCTTTTTAGAAGTCTTGCTATGTAACTCAGACTGGCTAGGTGCTTACTATATAGCCTTGTACTTTAGAGACCATCATGTCTTAATCCAGGCACTGAAATTTTAGGTTTAAGCCAAAATGCCTAGCATGACTTCTTAACTTAAAATGGCGAAACTTCAGACGTATTCATAGGACCTGTTTCCACACATACACATATGCGTGTATATTTAAATTAAATGTTTTATCTATATTAGAAGAGCCAAGAAGCTAGGGGATGACTCTTACAAGATTAAGAAAACAACACAGCAGGAACATCTACCTACAAGGAAGTCTAGAACACCTTGTGGGGCAACTTCTTACAGAAGGGAGGCCGTTGCATGTTGTGTGCATGAGTGCAGACTCTGTGTGTGTGTGTATTTACTGAAGGGAGAGAAGGAAGAAATGAGGGAAAAGAGAAAAAACAAAAGGGCAAACAGGGAAGGGAACCATCCTTCCTTAATATCCTCAAGATTGATGGAGAGTGAAATTCCTTTCCCTGATCCTGGAATTATGAATGCAGACACTGGACAGGGGACTTGAGAATTTAGTGAATTCAGAAACATATTAGAACAGGGAACAGGGGTCGCACGTCTTTATTCCCATGAAGCTACAGGGTTTAATAGCACCTGTTTCCTGCAGGAAATCTGTTTAAACTGTTCGCTCCTTGCAAATGCCACGTGGGACTGACATTATACACAAGCCATGCCATCAGGTACTTTTATTCTGTACCAATTCAAGGGATTAAAACACCTCCAAGAGTTGAGTTAAAAACCCTGCTTTAGTGAATTTAGGTCATTCAAATCTGAATCAGGACTGCTGTTAAAAATGCTTAATGGTCTTTTGCTTTCTTGTTCCCATCATGCTTTTCCTTAGAGAAGTGCCTGCTGTTAAGAAACAGAAATGTCATTTTCCTTCACTGAAATAACGTAAAATGCAAGACTTAGTTGCTCTATTCAGACCTTACCTGTCACATCTAAAATGGGATATATTTTTGACATTCATCCAATATTCACAAAATGCCTCTGAAAGAACAGCAGAAACGGACAAAGAGCTCAGAGCATAAGCAGGGGCAGTGGAGCACGAGTGCGGTCCCACTGCTCAGGAGGCCGGGCTGAACACCATTAACTAGCACAAACAGATAATCAGATGAATTTCGAGCTATTTGCAGTCAGTTCTAACCCGATGGGGTGCTCATCACAGCCAATCACTGCGCATACCCATGTCTCACAAAATCTGCTCTTCCTGAGGCACTCAAACTGACAACACACAAATACGACAACCAACATGTCACCATTTTCTAGCTCGCACATCACCGTAGCCAACTGCACTCATTTACTTGTCAAAGGAAGCTTTTATAAGTATGTGCATTAGGCCCATTTCACAGACAAGGAACCTCAAAACCAAAACTTTTCCAAGGTCATACGGTCAATACAAAACGAAAACTTCAAACTCAGAGTAGGGTTCTGGAGCTCCAACCGTGAATTGCTTGAGGCTAAAGTTAGGTGACTTGGGTAGGGTGGGTGTGACAGTCTCTGTCAGCTCTCCACTAGTAGCGGGGCTTTTCATGGCCCAGCCAGAGTATCAGCTACAAACCATGAGGTTATATTCTAATTAAATTATTCTGTAGAAGAGGACATTTGGCAAGAAAAATCTTATTTGTCATTTCAGAGGTTGAAAATAACATCAAATGGATTCAAGGATAAAGAATGAGAGGCATTGTTCTTCTCCTGGTCCCAGAATAAAGTATTATCAATAGGCTGATGAGCAAGCCACCTCACTTCAGCTCTAGAATTCCCATTATGGTTCACTAATAACAATCAAGTATCATAGTGAATCTTCATCCTAAGGAAGCCACAGATGTACTTATTGGTACATGCCTCACGTATTCTATGCATTATGGAACTGTTTTGTTTTCTTACAGGTCTGCAGACACAGTCATACAAAAGAAACTGCTATTAAATGGAATAACAGCACCATAAAATAAAGAATGGGTGGAGCTATCCCAAAATTTTAAATCCTTACAGGAATTAATAAAAAGATAAGTAAAATCTAAGGAAGGGATGAGGGGGAAGGGATGCAGGTGGACTCAACAGTAGGGCACGCTGGGACTGAACACAGGAGACCTGGGACATATCTTCATACTATCTACCGGGTGCCTTCACTTTCTTCACTAATAAACCAGAGAGCTCAGATTTGACCATGATCACTTCCACAATCTTTATATGTAAATATATTAACTGAACACTGTTTTTACCCAGTTACCCAAAGTGACGTGAAAACACAATGACTGGAACTGCAGATATACACAGGCCAGATGGAGAAGCTGCAGGATGACTCATCAAAACCAAGGAACTACCGTGTGATTTTATTTTAGCCACTTGCCTAAGTGAGCTTTGAAACAATAGGCCTACTATTCTCCTATTTCTCGCAGCCTCTCTGGTGAATAATGCTATCAGATTTTCATAATAAGATAAACCAATTCCATGTCTTCCACCCTAACTAATGCATGGACCCTCTGATCGCCACCAGTGTCTACACAGAACGACCGGCATGCCATGATCTGAAAGGTGGGTAAGAAAGTCCTCGGGATGACTTGCTAAACAAAAGGAATGCAGGAGTAAGTACAGTGTGAGAGGAGCACAGCAGGCCCCACCCGAGCTGAGGAGCTGTCTAGTAAAACACCCACACTCATGTACATGCAAACAACCTCAATTAAAGTTAGTGGGTTATATAGTAAAAAGAAAAGAAGACATCAAAGATTTGTTAGGATGAAGGGCTTGGGGGGGGACACAGATAAGAGAGAAATGGTATATATATATATGTGTGTGTGTGTGTGTGTGTGTGTGTGTGTGTGTGTGTGAACATATTAAAATATATTACATGTATAAAATTGTCAAATATTAATAATTAATGGCATGGATAAATAAAGACTGGCTTTATTCTGTGAAGGTTCCTGCTGATGATCAAAGGCTAAGAGCCAGGTAGCCTGTTCATCTTCTGAAATAACAAAGAATAAGTGTACCATGTGCCAGGAAAGAATTACAGCTAAGGAACCCTGGATACCTAAAACCATGGCTTTGATCCTCCCCCCACCCCCACACTTTGTTTTTGTTTTCAGTACTGGAAATTAAACCCAGGGCCATCTCCATTTGTCCTTCACCCAGGTCTTCAAATACCACAGCCCAAGATGAGACTCTTCTCTCTCTCTCAAATGTACCCTCTTCTATACTACTGACCTCCACTGGGGTAAGAACACTTAAACTAAATAAGTCTAGAAAACTCCATGAATCTCATAACCAGACCGCCTGAACACCTTACCTAATAATCTGTATACTCTAAAAATCCAGTTCTCACAGCTTCCACTTGAAAGCTTCCTTTTCTGACATAAATCTAGTGATTTTATGTAAATTGTATAGAGAAGTAAAAGTAATTGGGATTCATTTAGAGCTGGTATTACATTGCTCACTTAACCAGTTATTTAATGATTTAAGGTGCTGCCATTTTTTAATTGTAAACAAAACTACAATTAATTTTCTTGAGTGATGCATATTTTTATAGGACAAACTCCTTTTAAAAATTACTGATTTAAGTTTTTAGCCAGCGTGTGTGGGGTGTTTGCTTCTATGAGAAGAGGACTATTAATTTTTAAAATTTTTACTATTATTTATGCATATTCACTGACAAGACTGAACCTACTTCGTATGTTTACTGGCTACTTGCCTTTCTTTAGAATTGCTTTTTTTTTTGTTCTTTTTTCCCCCTATTGCAATGTTTCTATTCCTGTGATTAATAGTTTAGAACTGTTTCTTAAGGTTGTTAATGGAAAGCTAATACTATAATTAACTAGTTTCTCATTCAAATATCATTTGACTTGATTTTGTTACATTTGAATTTATAATTCTTAAGACAAATCCAGTTTTTGCTAATGTGATTTTTGACATTCACATCATGTTTAAAAAGCCCATGCTTCAAGATTATAAATAAATATTTTCTTGTTGCATTTTCATATATTTGGATGATTTTACTTTTTGAATCTAAATCTTTGCAGCCAGGCAGTGGTGATGTGCACCTTTAATCCCATCACTCTGGAGGCAGAGGCGAGGGGATCTCTGTGAGTTCAAGGCCAGCGTGGTCTACATAGCAAGTGCCAGGACAGGCTCCAAAACTACAGAGAAACCCTGTCTCGAAAAAACAAAACAAAACAATCTAAATCTTTTGTTCAAATGTTACATATCCTGGGAGATAAAACCTGCCCGTAAAAACCTTTCTCCACTGTAAATCTCTCACACTTCTTGTCTTTCAGACATAGGCCTAACTTCAAGATGAGCACATTTACTGTTTAGCTGCTGTGTTCCCGGTGAAAGCGTACTGCACGGAGCACCTGTAACTGGAAGAGGAGGGTCTCGGTTTAGTTTACCTGTCTGTCTTTGTGTTAAAAACTGCACTGAGTAAAATGAGTATTGGTTGAGAAAGAGAGTAAAATTCCTTACATAAAAAATTTATCAGATACAAAAACATTTGAACTAATAATGTTCAAATGTTAGAACTCAGAATGTTCTAAGTAATTAGGTCACTCAAAATATGCATGAAATGCTGGGCTGTTTCTAGGGCAACTAAATGCCAAGTTTCAAGCTATTTTCTGCCATAATTAACTAAATAATTTACATTTAGGTAACATCTTGCATTTGAGCCTAAAAAAAAAATCCAACACTTTACTCATGAGATAATAATGCTGAGCAGAAACTAAAACAATGAAAAAAAAAACTGCTAGAGATTCATGAAAAATAAAAACAACAAAACAACCCCCCAAAACCCAACAACAACAAGAACTGAGTGTGTAAGGAAGCTGCGTCACAGTGTTGTATTATATTACAGCAGGTGAAGGACAGGAGTTTTTAAAAATATGTTTGCTGCATGTATTTATTATATGTGTGTGCGGCCATGTTCACAGGCAGACCATAGCATGCCGGGGCAGCCTGAGGAAGTCAGTTCTCTCCTTCTACCATGTGGGTCCTGGGTCCTGGAGACTGAACTAGTCCTGGGCAGCGAGGGTTCCCACGTGGTGATGTAATGGAAGGTGCCACGTAAGCAGCGTGCACACCATGAGGGCGAACAAGGACGGGACATCAGCACCGTCACTCCTTTCCCGTCAGCTTCCTGTCAGTTGTCCACTGCCCCACGTGGTGCTGGCTGCCCCCACGAGCACTCAGCACAGCAGAGCACAGAGCAGAGTTCCAGGTGTAGCTGCCAACACAAGTCTGACTATCAAAGATGTCTGCCACAGTAGATGTCAGCTACAAAAGCGTGAACTCAGGTTATAATCATCCGCTCCGGCCCTAAGCCCACCCTAGTCAGCGAGTACCAGCACATAAACCAATTAATTATATGACCCACCCGACCCTCTAGTTGGGATAGTTAATGTGCGGTAAGTCTTAAAATATGGCCTTCAACCCTCTAGCTATTTCTAGATTCTGCATGAATTTAGGCAAGCTACATCTTTTTCCCCCTGATATGTGGTTTTCTTATCTATAAATCAAAGCGTGTACTCTGAGAGGTTGTGTGGAGACTCGGCTAAGAACGTATTATCATGTGGCCAGCTCTCGGCAAAGCTGCTGCGACTGGTAAAACCTCCACCCAGAGAGGCTTTTTATAAGGCCTGTTATCTGTGGCAGTCCACAACCTCCAACATACCCATAAACAAAAAAACCTAAAAAGGCATTACAGAATTCAGCAAGAACAGCTCAGCAAGCAATAAATAATATATATTGGGTACTGACGAATGCTACATATACAAAGATAAACATCACAGGGCCACCTCTGGACTGTTGCTAGAGGACAGCCAAGAGTGATACAAAACATCTGCACCAACACGGACAATGATGCACTGATTCTCCGTACAACTGGGGCAATGGAAGCAAGCAGTGGGAAGAGAAAGGAAGACAGAAAGCTCCGTATTGCAGATGTGAGAACAGACACCTGAGAAGAACAGTCCCTGGTATGAAGTGACTGGGTCATGAGCCATCACTTCTTTCCTGTCTTGTCAGCACTCCTTCTACTACGGCCAGAAGACGAGTAGAAGAAACTGTAGCCAGGCCACGGCTGCCGCACTGAGTACTCGTACAGTACGGAGCAGGGCTTCCTGCTCCTGAAATCCTGAGGGCTGAGTGGTAAGTGAAAGGCAGACTCCTCTGTAAGGTCCAGTGAAAGGAATTATCTCCCGGCTGTCTCCCAGGCTTCCTTGACATTTACAAAGTAAGTTTTAACAGAGCGTATTACTGAGGGCAGGCATTTCTAGTATCAGGGAGTGGTATCTAGTAATATGCACAGCAGTACCACAGATCCAAATGTGTCCATGACCTAATCCCAAGCTCAAAGTCATAAAGCCCTCAGACGAAAGACAGGCTAAGTCTTCTCAACATGTGGTTTAGCAAAAAATACTGAAAGAAAAACAGATTAATTAGAATTTATCCAAATTTAAAACATTTGCATATTAAAAGACATCATTATAAAGGGGGAAACCTATAAAGGAGGTATAAGTTGAAAAATTTGCAAATTATGCATTTGGTAAGGGTCTAGCATGCAGAATACAAAAAGAGTTTCTATAAATTAACAACAAAAACAAACAATCCAAACAAAATATGGCAAAACACTTTAAAGTTATTTTTTCAAAGAATATATACCAAGTCCCCAAGAACTCAAGAATGCTCAATATCACAGAGAAATATAATTTGAAATCACAATGAGATTTAATACACATATAATATATATAAATTATATATACATAAATATATTAAATATTGTGATTTCAAATTATATATAAACACACACACACTACACACACACACACACACACACACACACACACACACATATATATATCACTAAGAGAACTACTATACTATCCCAAAATAGAGCAATGTTGGCGAGACTATGGAAAAGCTGGAATACTCCTGTATATTGTCAGTGGTGATATGGTCTAGCTACTATGAAAAACAGCTAAGCACAGAACTGTCACAGGACACAGCAGCTTACTCCCAGGTATATACCTGCCACACTGAAAACAGAAAATTAATCAGATACATGTGCACATGTGCCCACAGCAGCACTAGCCACAACAGGCAAAGATGGACTGATTGGCAGATGGGAGTATACATTGTACAGTGGAATATTTTTAAGACACAAAAAGAAGCAAAAATGCTACAATAAAAATGAACTTTGAAAACATAATGCTGAAGAAGCCAGACACGAAAGAGGGCATATTTTATCAATATACACGATACAAGTAATGATAGATAACAATGAATAGCTGAGTCCACAGAAACAGAGGTAGACCGCAGGCTGCCAGGGGCTAAAGGAGAGGTGGTGAAAACAATTGCTCTACTTGGTCTCAGGACTGGCTGCAATCAACAGCTTTCCTTTGGAGTGATGAAAACACTTTAGATACTGGTAGTTGTTGCATAAAATCGTGAATGTACTTTTAAAATCTTAAGTTTTATGTTACATGAATGTCATCAAAATGTGATCAGTGTTCCTAGGAGAAGTGAGGGAAAGGCGGCTATGCAAGCCTGAAGACCACTACTGGCTGGAGTGACGTGGGTGGCACCACGGCCTGGGTGGGGTGTTCATTTAAGATTTGGCAGACTTTTCAAAGGAGTGAATTCCCATGGCCACAGCACTGCTCAGTTTAGACAAAAAGCACAATCAATACTTGCTGAGTAATAACAGAGGAGCCAGGAGAGGTGGTTCCCTAAGTGCAGAGATTATTTTAGGGATCAGAGGTACCTGGCTGGAAAAGTTGGTTGGAAACATATTAAACAGTCTATGCTCTTCCTGAAAGAGGTGGCACCGAGAAAGGGACAGCCACCAGGTGGCTGGACAATTAATTACTTTACTGCTCTTCTAACGTCTAGTGACCAGCAGATGACTGAACACAGAGCACGTGAGCCGCACGGCTTTGCTGGCTCCATAAGCAAAGCTTTCCCAGACAGACGTCCCACAGTGATAAAATGACTGGGCCATGATGCTCATCTGCCTGTTCTAACTTGTGATAACTATGTCCTAAGTGCAACGGGAGGGTGGTTCTGTCAGGAAAATCAAGCTTATGACTTCAAACAGATCTACTTATCTATCGAGACGGGATCTTACCAGTGCGCTCTATAGAGCAGACTGTCTTTGAACGCTGTCTTCTCCACACTGGGATTAAAGCGGTACCCTACCACACATGGCCCTGATAACACATCTGCTATTCTTGTCTTTGAAGGTGCTATAAGTAAAACAAATATCGACAGTAGAAACAAAATCAGAAAATAGTTTGGCACTTGGCCTAGATAGTATCCCACCATGGGCAGACAGAAAACGGAGAAAAGCAACAGGACCTGGTGTGCCAGACTCACGGGCAGATATGCCCACGGCCTCTTTGTCCTCCTCGAAGACCCACACACTCTGTCTGAACAATTCTAAACCCAGGGAAGAAGAGCGACCACAGAAGTTCTCTAAGGTTCTCAAGATAAGGCATACATATGGTTTTCCTGTACCCAACTGAGCAAAGAAACCTAAGAGCAACACTCCTGGGACTTTTTACTGAGTATAAAAGAAGATCCCCAAATAGTCCTGTATTTTCCCCGAACGCTATGAATCTCCAGTAGGCTGAGTTCATGACTGCAGGCAGAAATGACAAGGAAAACTGTTGTGACCATTTGGAGTCCTGGCCTCCAGCTGCTCTCCCCTGTTAGTGACCTTCATTTGGCCTTCTGATCTGGTACTGAAAGCTGTGTCCAGCTCGGCTTCCTGGGCACGTGTTGCCTTGTCCTTGATTGAGGATCAGGAGATGAGGTTTTCACCTGCTGGCCCACCTGACTGTGTTGGGTATTAAGCCTCTGTGGTGCTGTTCAATATAGGGCTTCTGTGACTGGAGGTGTGTGTCTCTGTGTGTTTCAACCTCTAGCCCCTTGCCTGAGACTCACGAATGGTCCTGTAGTGCAGGTGCTGCAATCCAGGAGCAGTGCCGCACTGTCCCGTAGTTCAGGCAGGCACTACAGAAAACAGTACTGAGCTGGGGAGGGAACAAACACATGGAGCCAGAAATGTGGTACCACTGGGTCCATGAGTCTTCTCGACCCTAGGAAATAGGCTGGGCTTTATGGCTGAGGAGTCTCTATGTCTCCCCAAAGTAGAGACAGCTCCCCAGAGAACACGGTTCTTCTGTATCTGTGCCAGGCTTTGGTCCTTCCAGAGTGCTCCCACATGCTAGGGCCAGGGGAGAGTGGCTTCTACAGTTTTCTCTATTTACTCTAAAGATGGAGAAGCTGAGATCAGCAAGCCTTAAGCAGATGACAAGAATCAGACTGTGATTATGTTGGTGGAACCGCAGGGATCTTTTGGGCTCAGCCCAGTGCTCACTGCTAACCACACTATCGCCCTAGATTGATATTCTATGCTTCACTATGTAATTTATTTGAAATTGTGCCCCCCAAATTATCCTTCTTTGCTCATTAAGAGTTCAAGTGATGTATGAACAGAGGAAAACAACATGAATACGATCAGAATTTTAAATATTCACTGGTTTATAATCTCATTCCATCATTCAGCCAACAGATATTTACTGGAGATCAGCACTGTCCCAGCATGGCCAGGTACTGAGAACACAAAGTCACTAAGACATAATCATCCCGAAAAAGTGAACCTTAGTTGGCAATTCTCCAGGAACACAATACACCCTGTCCAAGGGACATGGGGTCAGACTTACTGCTGCCAAAGATGAAGATATAAAAACAAATGAAAGAAACTCTACTATCTTACCATAATAAGATATCAAGATCCTAAAAATAAAGCACTCCAATGTTGCTTTCCAAGTAAATATCTAGGGAACTCCGAATCACCACAAAATACTTGGCTTGAAAAATCAGAGAGCAGAGCCCAAATGATTACTGTCTACAAAGAAAGATGATACGCAGAAACAAAAACCAAGAGGAGGGTGGATGGACGGGGTGGAGGACATGACACTGGAGCACCCTCAGAGAGTCCCACTCAATAAACATGTACATTAAATCAGCCCTGAGGGGCTACCCTCAGCTTCAAACCCACACTCTGTCCCGGTGAAAGCTAACTTTGCTTTGCAATAGGGAAAGAATACCCCTCATAAGTCTTTCAGTCAGCTCTTTAAACTAAAACCTAGGAATCATAAATCCAATAAACTTATGGCACTACTATCAGAATACACCCTTAATTTGAAAAATCATTCTCTTTTAAAACATCTTCTAAAAGTCAGAGGTTTATAGACCTCTCCTGACATGTGAAAACAGATCCAGGCATTTCTGCCTCTCTTTAAAAATGTATTATTCTTTTTGTACTGTGAGCATTCCTGAATAGGAAGCAGTGTTTTGACGCTGCTAGATAAGGTGACATAAACACGCCAGAAATACCAGTGTGCTTTTGGGAGCGGCACACCACGAGACGGTGGAAAGTTAACCCGACTGGACATCCGTGGAGCTGGTAAATGATGCTTTTATGAGACTGGAAGATAGGGAAACAGCTGCTCCTTCAGGCTTAGAGGAAGAAGTCAAAGAACCAGGATGAGGTCTTTGGTCAGTCTCTGGCTGTCTGGCCTTGAGAAGGTTTCTTTTGTTTATATCGTTCATGTACAAAAGAGGGGGAGACATAAGGCCTCCCTGTGGAAGTTGCAGGCTCTTCTATGAGCAGGATGAAGATGAGAGGGCAATGACTTCTGTGCAGATATAAATAACTGTCAGCATTTGGCATTTACCTGATGGCACACAGTCTAACTCCAGTTGCTGTGCAGCCAGCTGGGGGTTGGAGGTCTAAGGGGTCTCAGCTATGTGACTGGGCACCCTCAAGGACAGAGCTAATGTGAGCAGCCTCTTCTGCTCCCACCTAGGGGAGTGAACGCTAGAGAAGGTAGGGAAGAGGATATATGCCTGGCTTCCCTGGCAGTCCTTTCTCTTGGCTACATCAGAAAGTTGTTTACTCAGGGCATAGTGCAGAGGTGTGGACAGGACTAAATCTGCCACTGGCAGTTATGTATTGACATACAATACATAACCTTCCTCTTAGTTTTCTGTCCATAAGGCTTTATAAATGTTGATTATGATTATTACTGGAAAAGCGTCCTAAAGGCTACTTGATATTTGTGGCTACATATCTGAGAATTTCAACTACCATCTAAGTCTTTCCATTAGGTACTACACAATCAAATAAAACATTTGGAAAATATGTCTAAGAATTAATGAGGTTGTTAAACATGGTTCAAAAGAGGCATAACAGAAGCCGAGCAATGATACAGGTAGAATGTAGAGTTTCCCCTATCAAGCACATCACAGATCATAGATTGTTCAATGAATGGCATAAGATGACTGGGGAGCACATGTTTTATGCACATGAGGGTTATGTATAAGGATAAATCTGTATTTCATATAATTGACTGCATTTGGACTTTCTTTGTGGGACCTCCAGCACCCCAATAATGGCACTGAGACATTATTAATTATGAAACCTTGGCCTTTATCTTAAGCTTGCTCCCACCTAGCTCTTACAACTTAAATTAACCAGATTCTATTAATCTACATTCTACCACGTGGCTTTTCACCTCTCTCTCATTCTGTACATCCAACTTCCCCAATGTCTCGTCTGAGTTCCTGTCTCTTCGGGAAGTCCTGCCTAACCTCTTCCTGCCTAGCTACTGACCATTCAGCTCTTTATTAAACCAAAAAAAAGAAAAATATCTTACAACAATTAAAGTAATTCCACATGAAACACATATACTTACATGGTAAAAGCAAAAGCATACTTAATTGGGGGGAAATTCATTGGGATAAAAAATGTCAGTCTTACATAAAACTCATAAAGACAGGTTTAAAAATTAAATTACACATTTACACAACAAACACTGCTATAAAGTAAAACAATTTTAAAAATGAAGAAATGAGAAAACTATTAATTCAAAGCTATTCTGTAAACCTTACAAGAGGCCCAATAAATTAGAAAAACAACAACAACGAAAACCCCAGTAACCCAGCAAAATGCTGAAAAGGTAAAAGAAAGTTCATAGGAATATAGGTTCTTACTAAGAACAAGCCAATCTACCACTGAACAAATCAAAATAGGATATTGATAAGTCATGTTATCTATTAAAAAATACTAACTTACAATTTAAAATAAAAACCTAAGTCCCAATGACTTCACTGGTGAATGATGTCAAAAACTTCAGGTAAGGAATAATGTGCTGTATGCAAACTTTGAGAAAGCAGAGGAGAGAACATTCTGATATATTTTGTAACATTATGTAACAGTGATATCAAAACCAACAGATTCGAGCGAAACAAATAAAATCACAGATAGCATTATTAATGCAGATACAAGTCAATTTCCCCGAAGTGCAGGCCTGACTGTGACAGTAACAAGCTCTTTGCAAGTGCACACTATGGACTCTTCTATTTGGTCATCTTCTCTCAGCAATCATAGGTGGGCTGTAAATCTTACTTGTCTTTAGTGTGTTAATATTCTCTTTTATGATGTGCTTAAATTTTCATACACTGAAATTACCAGTCTTTAACCAGTTACATTTTTTCTTGCATGATGCTCAAAACCCACCTTCACCGTCAAGATAGTGTCTCCTGTATTTCTAGACAGAAGTAAAGCATGCTTTTCTCATTTAGACTGTCGCTCTAGGGTAAAAAAATAATGTGTTCACCCGTACCCATTTCTCCATGTAACCCGCTGTCCAAGTAGCATTTATGACCTTACTACAAGTTTCTCCCTTCGACACATAAAGCGCCTCAAGTTTCCATGGGTGTGTAGATCTGTTTCTGGTTTCTCTCTGCTCTGCCCTGCTGGGCTGTGTGCCTTCATCAGACCTGGGCCAGGGCATCGCTCCTCATCTCCCGCAGGCCTCCAATAAGCCGTGGTAGTTCTCTTACAGGGTCTCCCACCAGCTTTCTGAGTTGTAGTTACTCTTGGCCCTTTACTCTTTTATTTGATTTTAAGATTATCTTCTCAGTTCTCAAATAATTCTGCAAAAATTGCATTAACTTTATAGATGAAATCTGAATATTTCAATTAGCCTAAAACAGATAATCGGAGAGGTAATAAAAATCTTGGCAGAAAAATTTAAAATGCAGGGGTTTTTTTTCCCTTTACAAGTTAAAAGAATCACCTTTTTCATATATTTTTTTTTCTTTTTTGGCTTTTTGAGACAGGGTTTCTCTGTATATCTCTGGCTGTCCTGGAACACACTCTGTAGACCAGGCTGGCCTCAAACTCACAGAGATCTGCCTACCTCTGCCTCCCTGAGTGCTTGGATTAAAGGCTGGTGCCACCACTGCCCAGCTCATAATTTTTAAAATACGGAAAACATTGTCTGTTTCAGCCTAACCTTCAAAGTCACAGCAGACCAATCTCCCACATAGCAATTGGCTACACAAACAGGTTACTCAGTTTCTCCATGGGGAAGAGTGCTGAAAACAGTCAGCAGATTCAGCCACGCCAAGCTGCCACTCGGCCCTGTCATCAGAACAGACACACAGGCTTTCTATCAGCCATCTGAAGAACCCCGGCCCAGAACTACTTATATCTACTCATAACACATGGCCAAGGCCTTTTCCTTCCCCCAGACAGAAAGCAGACGACTCTCTGCTGCCCCCTATTGACTACTGCTATGGCTGCAATAAACTTACAACTACAAGGCAGCTTAGCTTCAAGCAGCTAAATCAGAACACTTCCCCCAAACGTGACACCCTTTCCCTCTGGATGGTGAGCTAGTATTTTTCATGACTCCAATGATGCCTGGACTGTGATGCCCCTCAATGAAAAGTGGTAAAATTCACTGGGGAATAATGGGTTTAAAAACCAAAATCTGAATTACAAAGTATAGTCAATATTAAAGCTAAATATGACTAAGCACTTACCTCCTCTGCTCCAAGATCCTTGGAGCAGATTTTAAACAGCTTCTAAGTCTGCAACCTACCCCAAGGCAGGAGTTCTATTTTAATGTCCACTTTATTAGTGAAGAAAGAGGGACAGAACCTGTAACTAGCCCACACTGCCAGCATACGGCTCAGCCGACTCTATGGCTCTGTGGAGTCCATGCTCAAACCTACTCTTAAAACTGCTTCTCAAGTAAAGAAAATCAGATTTTTGGTGAGCCAATAAATACCTGAAGTATAATTTTAAGGAAAGGTCAGAAATTACAATAAAAGTCAGGGAAGTAAGGATGAGACAGGACACAGGCAAAGACAGAAGCCCAGGTCACTCTGGGGATGGCAGGCCACTGTGGCCGCGCTCTGAGAAACACTGTACCTCTCCATACCTGCCATTAGCTCAGCATGCGGAGAACTAGAGTGGTTGCTACCTAGGAGACCTCAGACTCTCATTTTAACGCTTCCCAAGTCTTCCCCATTAACCGTGGCAAGGCTTTTAGCAATGAAGACTAGTGACCGCCTCCCACCCCCGAGGATGGAACATGTAGCAGGAGACAGTGTTACTTAGTCTAGGGTTCAAAGCCCAAGTTTTAAGTTCCAACTAGGAGATGGGGGTGCTGTCTTAAAACCAGCAGCAATATTAGAAGGAACAGAGTAGGCCTCAAAACGCCACCTGGTTAAAGCAAACGTAAGGGGAACCTATGATGAAAACGACGGCAGTCACCATCAATGAAGGGAAATCACATCAAAGCTACTAAGTGTCCACTTCCCTAGACACAGAGCTTCGGGAAACACTTAAGAATTTGTTTGCTTTTGGCCTTAAAAGTCATGATGCAATCAACTGCAGCTTCTGCTCCCAGAGATCTCCCCCAAGTCTCTGTTTATCTAGTCCGCTCTCCTTTAAACACGGCCAGCTCCTGAGGAATATCTGCAAGCTTACAGGCGAAACATTACCAAAGGAGGGCTGCGCAGCGGACAGAGGCGTTGAGCTATCTCTGTGTGTACAAGCCATGTGCACAATCCATAGAGGAGTTTAGCTACACTTCTGTGTCCACAAGCCATGTTCCAGGGACCCTGACTATGTTACAATCATGATGACAGCTAGCAGAATGAGGTGTTGACCCCAGGACTACAATGCAAAAACAGAACTCAGAGAATACCTTTTTACACAAAATCTTAAATTTTTTTTTTCCTTAAGATTCACCCTTAAAAGTTTTGGCATCTAGCTACTGAATAGATTTACTTTAATCCTTCTCTTCCCCATTTATGTTCAGGTCATCAAAAATGCACTTCATGTGCTTTTCAGAGATAGGTAATATGAAGGCAAATACGGCAGAGAAATTAGCTAAGGAAGCAGGGAGTACCACAGCAATTTACGACTAAGACCCATGGCAGATCAGAAACCTCATGCTTTCTGTGATCTAGTCTTACATGTACTGCTTTTTCTTTTGATAATCATGCAAGAACTGACTAAAATTTAACTGAGCAGAATTTCTGAGAAGCTAAGCAGACCAGACCCTCATGCTCACAAAGTCTGAGAATCCCACCTGTCTTTCTTTCTTAAGACAGGATCTCACTATGTAGCCATGGCTGATCTGGAACTCACTCTGTAGACTAAGCTGGCCTCAAACTCAGAGATTCTCTTGCCTCTGCCTCCTATGTACTGAGATTAAAGACGTGTGCCATTAAAGCCTACTGGAGGCTACAATTTTAATGAGGGAAGGCCAGGAGTTCCTCTGGATAGCTGGTATCTACAGTCAGCCTAAAAGGCCCCCTCTACAGTTGAAACTGGCCCCACCATTCTGACGATATCAGGGTTTTTAGACACTTATCCTCCACAACACAGTGGACTTTTACTGTTTACCTCTTTGTATGTCAGGCTTTCTTCAGGTTGACTGTCACTGTATCAGTTACGTCTCTGTCCTGGCTACTACTGAGACTGCCTATGAAGAGACCACGCACAGGCAGACACACTGGCCTGCATGGCAAGCCTAGGGACTCAGGTCCCCACCCCAGCTGTGAGAACTTGACTCCCACAGACTTTACAGATGCCACTTCAACTTCATATTACAAAGTTGGCAAGCCACAGAGGCCACCTGGAATCCAACTTCCCAGCTGGTGCCAGAATGCTAGGAAAACCTGATGGTATGTTTTGGCAACTGTTCTTCCTCTGAAGGTCTGTGGCCAGCTCTTCCTTAAAGCCTAAGTGTGGTGAGCAGGCAGAAAAGAGACAACTTAGAAACGTTCATGAGGAGCATAAAAAGGTGAACTGTCCAGTCAGCCTCCTGCCACCTTCTAAGTTTCTTCCAGGTCAGTACTTCACCAATGTACTAGCCATTTTCCCACCAGCCAGGGCGCCGTTCTCAACCCTCTTTGCTTTCAGCCTTTCCTTACCTCTGCGGATGTCTCCTCCTGTGTATAGGACAGTTCTC
>JAQHUG010000088.1:6715221-6731149 GCA_028555095.1 Dicrostonyx torquatus | reverse complement strand
CACAGAAGGCCTAACTCAGAGCATCAGTCCTTTGGTGTCCAAGCTTAACCTCTGACTCTGAGAGAAACTCCAGGAGTTCACAGTTTCTAACTGCCAATGTTTACAGAAGCTTTTCTGAGGCCTTAATATGTTCTGTACATTCTCCGAGGCTGGGAAGCAGACATTTAGACAATGAGCAAGCATCACTATCACTATCCTTGTGTGGTTTACCCGACTCTCACACACATAAAAGTATCCAGTATGTCACATAAAAAAATGTTTCTTAAAAAACAAAAAAGCTGAGAAAATAAGCTAATTTTCTTGATAAAGAACAGAATTTTTCTTAAAAAGACACCTTAATAAGAGCATTAGTTTTGATTAAAGCAAACAACGAGATGCCAAATAACAGCAGTGTAGATTTGAAGCAAGCAATAGTCTTATACATGGTCTACACGAAGACAGAAACTAGCAACTGGTGTAGGAGGTCCTTCTGTCTATGTGTTGCTTTCATTGGTTAATAAAGGAACTGCTTTGGGCCTATAGCAGAGCTGTAGGGGAAAATTAAACGGAACGCTGGGAGGAAGAAAGCAGAGTCAGAGAGAGATGCCATGGAGCCCGAGACAGACACTGGAAATTTTACCCCGTAAGACACAGCCTCGTGGTGATACACAAATTACTAGGAATGGGTTAAACTAATATGTAACAGTCAGCCAATAAGAAGTTAGCGCTAATGGGCCAAGCAGTGATTTAATGAATATAGTTTCTGTGTATCATTTTGGTTCTGGGGACAAACAAGTGGCTCCTTGCTATAAGCAACTACATGAATCTTCTGTTAATGCTCTAGACCACATGCAACCGGGTTCAATCACACACACACTACAAAAGACGAAAAACACCCAGTGTTAGAAGTGGGTGTGAACCAGAGGTGGGCAGGGAGCTTACTTGTAAAGATAGTACTCTGCAGAATCTATATCTTCTCGAGATGAAATGTTGTCCACAAACTAAAGGAAAAAAAACCTTTGTTAAATACAAATTATGCCATGTTTGGTTGAGTTCATACACTGATCTTTAAAGACATGTACTCTTTTTATTGGAACGATGGTCCCATGGTATGGTTCCTTTCTGAAACCCATCACCCTGGTGAAAACAAATCAGATACCACAGCTTCTCCTCTATGTATAGCACAACGTTGGTCCAACAACAGGAAAGCACCCAGGAAAAGCCAAACCCACCCTTGCTCACACCGGAGGACAGCTCTGCACAGAACTGTTTACAGCTATCATCACCTCTGTGATGCAATGCGTGGTTGACTTTAAAGGCTGGAACAATACTGTTCAGAACACAGCATCTAAGTGTAGAGTATTCAGTGTGTAACCACTTTCACTCTGACTTTAGAGCTGATATGGAACAATTGTTTTAGGACTGGAGGCTCCCTTCAAGCTACAAAATCTACTAAGCATTGGGCCTGGGGATGCAGCTCACTGGTAAAGAGAACTTGACTAACGTTTATGAGACTCTAGGTTCAGTCTCCAGCACTTCAGAAGTGGAAAAATCTGTGAGTATGTTCCTTACCTGTGATCTGAATGAGCAGAAACTATTATCCAAGGATGGATTCTGCTCTCAAGTGGGCAATCAGAAGTAGGAAGACAGAGGGAGAGCCCAGGGATGCTGAGAGTGTAACCAAAACCTCATAAAGAGAGAGAGAATGGCGGGGGGGACTTTCTAAAAAGAATCAGGACCTGTGGGTTTGATTTAGAAATCCACTAAAGGGCAGATAACATGTGGTCCAAACACAGGCCCTGTGCTTGAGAACCAGGTCTCCTGAGAGCTTGCTGTGGCACAAACAGATGGCACAGCCCCTCCGGGACTTCCTTGCTCCATCTGTACAAATAGCTCCAGGCTTCCGCCCTGAGGAGTTTGGAGCATGCACCCACACAAAAGCTCGTCGAACAAAAACCAGACATTACAGTGCACAGACAGGTGCCACCCTCAAAACCATGGTTTCCCAGTTCTCCACTCTGACAGACAGGAGCCTTAAACCCAAGTGATGACAGTGGAACTGCCTCCCTATGGAGAGGGTCAAAGGCACAGAGCTTTCCCTCCCCTTCTAGATGTAATGCCTCCCACTGGAGGAGCCTGTCACTTCCAGCCTGGTAACCTAGAGTCACCATGGAGACAAGACCAGCACATCTGATGGGGGAACAGAAGTGGACTTTGATGTTCCCACCTTTTTGCTTAGAAGCTGTGCTGGACCTGGAGTTACCTCATTTGTGCCTCACCTACACCATGCTCCTGTGCAAACGAACATGCATGATGCACGGCAAGAAACTAGAAGAGTGACTGCCACGGAAGGGCCCAGAGTGGCTCTACTGTGACCGGTCCCAACTGCTGGCCTGATTGTCTCCTCCCCACTGTCTAGCAGCAGCCATTCTTCCATAGATGGTGGCAAGCTACGGAACGCGTGTTTTCTGCTCTCACACTAAAGGACATAGTAACTTTAAAAACTCGGGATAATGTAACCAGACCAAAAAAAAACAAATCAGCGATTGCTAACTTGAGTCTGGTGTGTTTATTTCCTTTCGTTTCAGCCACTACATCATACAATATCTGTTGTAATTATAAAAACATACTACACTGTGGGAAGACAGTTCCCATGGTGACCACTACTTCTACAACACTGTCTTGTCTACAGTCTTGCTTGTTTCCTTCTTTGAAAACACGTTTGAAATGTTCTTACCTGTGACACTGCTAAAGAACTAACAACTTTCTTTTAAAATGGTCTTACCCGAGATATTGACAAAGAACTAACAGGCAACTTCCTTTCATATGCTTTGTCCATTAGCGAAGCAAGATCAGCTGTGAAGACAAAGGAGAAAGAACCTTGTTAAATATACACATTTCTCCAGCAAAATCCACCAGATTCGACTCCTGCCAGATGGCTGCGAACATGACAAAGTCAGTATCAAAACAGGCTTACTCTTGCTCTTTTTCAGAAACTGAGGACAACAGACATTAGTCACAGTTTTAAATGATTTATTCAAATAGAGAATGCAAAATAATAATTTAAAATGGATCAATAAGGTACCTCTGTAAGGAAAGGCAGAGTATCATGTTTGTCCAACTCCACGAAAAGAGACTAGATGCGGGGTAAGGCATGGGGACCTGCCACCATTACTCCCCAGCAGTCAAATGTTGGCGACAGAGGTTTTGTAATGGTCATTAACCAAGGGCCTTGCAGATATTCCCTAACAAAGTAGAGTTCCCTTGACTATTTTTCCTGATTAGTAGGCTCCACTACCCAGGAGTTGGCTCCTCAACAGAACATCCACAAGAAGGCTTATAACATGTGTTGTCACACTCACCTTAGACCCTAAGATCGCCTGCGATCCTAGTCAACACACTCCAAATGGTTTGTCACTTCATACCACTGCTTCCCAAATTTACAGTATTTTCTAGCTCCCTCATTCTCTGCTCATGATTCAATCCCATTTCACTGAAAAATCTAGAGATTATTTTTTTTTAAAAATTGAAACAGGTGATTATAGCATCTATAAAACCTTCAAATAGATCCTTAAACCCCTTCTTATCAGGGGAATCAATACTGTCAGTGAACTTGCTCATAATTAGATACCAAACAGTTCTCTCATGCTACCAAGTCTGTAATTATGACTATTGTTACATTAATGATCAATATACTGTATTCAAACAAGCAAGCAAGCAAAGCCAGGATCAAGAGCTACCGGCCTAACTGAAATGCCAGAAAGTTCCCTTCCACGTCACACAGCATCTCACCCATCCCAGGACTGAGACAGCTTCTCTGATCACCTCCAAGCACAGTAACCAGAGCCTATCTGAAGCCTTCACACCCAGGCATCTTCAGTCAAGTGGAATTGGCCAGGGCTTCAATAAAGGCAACAGCTGCAGGGCCCGCATCTGATGAATACCATTTACATACTGCAGTCGGAAAGGTTCGCTGCAAACACTATGTGACCAATCACCTTGCATTACAGTGCTGGTGTGATGAATGAGGCAGAAAACAGCAAAGGGCAGGAGGGCCAGGAAAGCGGGACAGCTGCAGCGTATGGAGGGCCAGCACCACAGGCTTCTGGACTGAGGCCTTCCACAGCCAAAGTCACGTTTTATGCATTAGCGAGGGGCCAACAGATGCCCAAATTCTGTTCAATGGGCTGTGCCAAGGATGCTGTTTTGCTAGGCTCTTAGCTCCCCAGGAACATACACTGAAGCTGGTGGTTGTGGACATTGCAGACTATGGAGAAATGGACCTGAAATAAGAATTCTTCATTGAGCAGAATTTCAACTACACAATGTGGGAACAGATTTAGAAGATGGGACATAAGATCGTAGTAAAGTGTTCTTGTTTGAAGACAGCGATAGCGCTGAGGATCTAGTGAGGATCCTGACTTTATAATGATGGAGTGAACTCCCTAAAACTGTACGCAGGGTGGTGGTGGCCCACACCTTTAATCCCAGCACTGGGAGGCAGAGGCAGGCAGATCTCTGAGTTCGAGGTCAGCCTGCTCTACAAAGCGAGTTCCAGGACAGCCAGGGCTATACTGAGAAACCTGTCTGGGAGTGAGAGTAGGGGGAAGACATAAAAACAAAGCTGTGAATTTCCAGGCCTCCTTCCCAAATTCTACAGGCTTGCAGTGAACCAGGGCCATCCAAGTCTATTAGCAACAGAGCTTGCAGCTGGTGGTACAGCTCGCTGAGACGACTGCGAGGTGTGTAAGAATTACCATGGAGGGAGGGAGGCAGGTTTTGGATGTGGTGTCTATGCTCCAATAAAATACTAAGAAATTCTATTTCTGAAATAAGACGAACTATATTGTTTTAAGCACCCTTCTTACAATAAAAGCAAAACACTTAAATAGTAATTATTTTTCACATATAAAACTGAGCTTTGAAAAAGGTAGATAGGCTAGGTGGTGGTGGCGCACGCCTTTAATCCCAGCACTTGTGAGGCAGAGGCAGGCGGATCGCTGTGAGTTCGAGGCCAGCCTGGTCTACCAGAGCTAGTTCCAAGGCAGGCTCCAAAGCTACAGAGAAACCCTGTCTTGAAAAACTAAGAAAAAAAGAAAGGAAAAGAAAAGAAAAAGTTAGATACAATTGCCATAGGGCACATGGAACTCACACTTGGAGGGCATGAGGAAGTAATCAATGGCAGTCATGGAGCCTTGGTTTTAATAATGGGCAGCATCCGAGGGTACCAATCAAGCCTCTGTAAAAGGTGAGGCTGGTTGTGGGTTCATGTACAGTCAGGCTGGAGCTGCATTTGTACTGAAAAGAGAAACTGGAAAATAATGCCCTGTAAATAAGGACTGCTGGTCTCCGAGCATTCTAAAGCACAAGTCAGCCCTGGTGCCTCTGTCTTCAAAATATACCAAACTAAGAATTTTATTCAAAGGGGTGTCCTTTTACACAAAATCTAAAAATGGCTAACTAATTTAAATGGCAAGACGCATATCAATCATTTCCTGGGAGCCTGGGTACGAAGCAGAAAGGAGAGGAGGGTTTTCAGAGGCTAGAGAAAACTGCATCTGAAGGGTGACGGAACTGTGGTGTGTAAGGTCAACAGAGCTCACATGTGAAGGGTGACGGGACTGTGGTGTGTAAGGTCAACAGAGCTCACATGTGAAGGGTGACGGGACTGTGGTGTGTAAGGTCAACACAGCTCACATGTGAAGGGTGACGGGACTGTGGTGTGTAAGGTCAACAGAGCTCACATTTATTAAACTGCGTGCTTTAGGCACGGCTTGGCTTTATGTAATTACTGTAAGAACTCTCAAAAGAAAGGGAAAGCTAGGACAGAACAGGAAATAAGAACAGGCACAGTGCTGCATGTCTACAATACTAGCACCCTGAGGTCAGAGGCAAGAGGAGCGCAAGTTTGAGGACAGCCTGCACTGCACATCAACAGCTGGTCTCCAAAAGCAAGCGAGCACGCGAACAGTGAGCTGAGGAGCAGGTTAGACACAAATGAGGACCAGTGAACTGAAAATCAGACTCCGGCAAAATGACACAGTGCAATAAGGATGCTATTAGGAGACACTGAAAACATAACAATTTCTGAAATAAATTTAATTGAATGTCCAAAAAAGTAAATGACGAGAATGAGGTGAGATGACATGAGATGGGAAAACAGCCGAGGGTTTTGTGTGTCTGCGTGTGCATGTTCTCATGTGCACAGCCTAGGAATGTGTGTGGCGGTCACAGGTCCGCACCAGTGTCGTTCAGATCCTCAGGCACTGCCCACACTGTTTTCTCTAAGCAGGGTCTCTCACGGGGCTAGAGCTTGCTAATTCGGCTGAACTGGCTGTCAATGAACCCCAGGGATCCGCGGAGCTACTTCCCCAGTGCTGACATTCCAGGTATGCGCCATCACACCTACCTTTCCTTTTTAAGATTTGTTTAATTTATGTGTAGTGTTTGACCTGTATGTATGTATGTGCACCGTGTCCTTTCAGTGTCTGGCGGGTGCCAGCGCCAGTGGCAATGGAGTTACAGGTGGTTGTGAACCACCAGATGAGTGCGGGGGACCAAACCAGATTGTCTGCAAAAGTAGCAAGGGCTCTCTGTGCCATTGAGTCATCTCTCCAACCACCCCACCCACCCACACCCACACATCTGGCTTCTTCACTAGGTTTTAAGGGATCAAACTCAGGTCCTCATACTTTGCCAGCAAGCACTTTACCAAACCAGCTGCCTCCTGGGAACTTTTCAGAATTAATAAAAAAAGATAGTTTTTCTAAGTATATTAAGTCCAATGAGCAAAATTAAATTTATACTATTTTATGTCATTGTGAAACTGGAGAATGACATCATCTTAAAAGCAACTAGAAGGAAAATGAAGTTATTTACGAAGGAAAACAAAAACCTTCCAAATCAACCAAGGACCTAAACTATACCAGCAGGAGGTTTTTGTTTAGCTTGTTCAGACTGAGAAGAACAAAAGGACAGAAGTGAAGTGTACTCCCAGAAGGAGGACAGAGTAAGACATTTAAACCCGCATGAGCAGCGCTCGCTAGGGAGAGCTTCCGAGATGGATCTCAGGGGCCGTGTGGGTCAGAAGACGACTGGAGATGCTAGAAGAACTGTGGGTAAATAACAGCGGCTGCACCTGTCGCAAAACAGCTGTTCAAACATGGCGTCTCAGTGTGGTGCTGCGTGTGTGTGTGAACTGGTCTAAAGGATAAATAATGAGTATTAAAATGTAAGTTAAATAATTATCTTAGAAGATGGAGGCCAATAATCTTAAGAAAATGAGTATATAACTTTTAGAGCAGGGGAATGAAAATAATGTAAAACCCAAACCACCTCTAGCCCACCCACAAGAAGGGGAGTGGGAGGAGGTGCGGAGGTTCTTCCAGCTTCCCTTGTCATGTGAGTGAGCAGCTTCCTCTGCTGTGTGTTTCCACCATGATCATGTGATCACCACAGTTCCAGAAACAGGTAAAACCACGAGACCTTTGAGGCCAGGGAACATAATCAACTCTTTCCTTAAAACTGTCTTCCTCAGGAATGTGTCACAGTGGTGGGTAGCTAAGAGAGAGGACAATGAACTTGGAAGTGGGGAGTTGGAGCCCTTCAACTTCTAGCTTCAGTATTTGCCCCCAGCCAGGCGACACCGCCCCTTTTGAATAAGAAGGATGCCCTGGGCCTTGAACAGGTCAGAGTCGGGGACACAATGAACAGGAGCTTTAGAGGAATTCAAAAGACGTGTCTAGGCAGGAAGTGAGCACAGGCAATGCTACTCAGGAAAAGGACTCACTGTATATTTAAGGAGTTAAGCCCCTCAAATGGCACTCCTGGAGTCCTCGAGACTGCAGGCCACCTCACCATCTGCCATCATTTTGTGGGAAGTGGCTGCTCAGCTAGGCTAGAATAAAGGCACATTCCAATTTGGATTAAAATTGGAACTGCATGTTTGCCTTTTGGATGGACTCTCCCGAGCCTGTTCCTGCAGCCTTCTCCTGCACTAAGTCCCACGCCCTGGCTCATCCTCTCTCTAGGCCATGAGTAAACAGCAGCAGAACCTAGCACACAGAAATCACAAACTGGCTCTCCATCAACCACACACAAGACACTAATCTGCAACATCTATAGAGAAGAACAATCAACCCACGACCCTGATGATGCGCTGAGCCTTCCTAGAGCTGCCAGAAGTACTACGGGCTGTACTGCTCCAGAACTGGGATGTGTGGACTTCAGAGTGGAACAGAGTTCTGTTGGAACCCCTGTTCTCCCCTGCACAAGCTGGGAAACTCCACCTGCCCTACTTCCCTCAGCCCCAACTGCACGAAGAAAACTCTGAACAAAGGAAAGGCACCAAGCCCAAGTCCACATTTCGAGCAGCCGGGACAACCCACCTTTCTAACAGGATCAGCCCATCCAAGCTTGGCTTTAGACCATACTTGGACACAGTCCCCACTCTGGGCTGGCACATCATCACCCTTTGTCTAAGATCTATAAAACCTCCCTGCCTTAGCCCAGGCATGTGACTTCTCTGGCCTGGATCTTTGGGACAGGCAATCCACCCAGGAGCAACACGCAATGAACCTGCATTTATCTTTTTTAATCTGGTCTGATTTGGCCTTTTGCATTGCAGAAATATATAACATGGATTCTTCCAACCCAAGGCAAACAAAAATAAAAGCAAAAGCAATAGTAACAAATGACAAGAGATAATACTAACCACAAAACATGACCAAAAATAAGTTCAGATATACCATCAATTAGGAAATGAATGGCAGATTGGTCACAACCAAAAATATAGGTGTATAAATCATAGGAACACAGAAAAACTGGAAATAAATGCAAAAAATTTATTAAGAGAACAGCAGCCAAAAGGCTACAGACAGAACTGTAAGACACTATCAGATGCAAAAGGCTACAGAGAAAATGAAGGGCTTTGAAAGGCGGGTCATCGCATGACTTTATCAGGAAATTAATTTTAATCTGGCACATGCCACAGTACCATAGCTTCGCAGTAAGCAGAATTCTCAGAAGACTGTGACAAGCTTCTCAGTGATCACAAAGCCAGGCACAGAGACTAGAAAAGGAGCCACCGTGACGCGTGCTAAGGAAAGAAAGGAAGGGTCCTGGAAGGAAGCTAATAACCCAGAGGGATTCCTATCACCTGCCAGTTTCTCCCCATGCGGGCAATAGCAGCCCTTTTATCCTAAAGAATGGACACAGGTTGCTACTTTACTCACTAGACTACAGGATCTCAGGAAATAGGCTGCAACTGTGTTTCTGTTTCTCCTGTTTTAAAAGACAAACAAGGACAGAACACAGACACCCAAACATAAAAGTTACTAAATGAAGCAGAAACAGCAAAACATAAAGGCCTTCAGATTTCCTTCTATTTGTGCTTTTGTTTTTTTTTTTTTTTTTTTTTTTTTTTTTTTTTTTAAAAATATGGAACGCTTCACGAATTTGCGTGTCAAACAAAGGATCACTAAAGGACAAATGCACAAGCCAGCTGCGCATTCACACACATCTGGAAATGAGAAGGACCATACGCTCAAGTCAGACTCACCTCTGAACTGAAGGTAACAACCTAGCCAGCATTGTCCTAGACAGGTGTGGAGAGCAGTCTGGAGCCAAAGGCCTCCACGGACAACAGTCAAAGCAAACAGCTCTCAGCTGCAGCATGCTCACTTATAAGGCCTCCGCAGAAACAACAGTTACCAAGAACAAGAGAGGTCTCTTAGCCAGCAGTGACCACGCACGCCTTTGATCCCAGCACTGGGGAGGCAGAGGCCTGCGGATCTGAGTTCAAGGCCAGCCAGGTCTACATAGTAAACTCTAGGACTGCCAGAGCTACACAGAGAATCTGTCTGAAAAACAAAACCATACAAATTTAACCAAATATGTAAGTTTACAATGGCAATCGCCTTTGGAGGATATTTTGAAATTGCCTCGTAGGTACAAATTCTATCATGGATAATTAAAATGCTAACGAAGGAAAAACGTACAGCATTTTTATTGGTAGTAAACAAGGAACAAGTGACAGCATTACAACAATAACAGTTCGCTCTCCTAAGGAAATAATGGAGTCAGGCAGGATCACCAGGGTCTTCACTTGGCAGAGGGACAGACAAATGCGTGTGTGTCCCGACAGAGGTAAACAGTTACTGTGGTGTACTTACGACAAAGGGAAACCAAAACCACGGAACAAGCCCCAAATCTGACAATCCTGGTGATTTACAACCACTGGTTATACAGGACAGACGGAAACCAGACATATCACACAACACCACGAACATGACGTCAGCAAACCTAGAAGGTGAGACAATCTACAAGTGTGCCACAGGAAGTCCTCTGTAAATGAAGAAAACATATTAAAGATATGAGGAAATGTGAATGTATAATACTTAATACTTAATGATGGCATTCGAGTTATCGTTAAAATACTCATCTTTTGGAGATATGTATCAAATACATGTAAAATGATTAGGTAGCTGATTTACTTAAGCAGTCTGATGAAAGGGATTAGGATATAGATGAAATCTAACTGTTAACTGTTGGATCGGGTTCACCTTCATGTTTCTACAAACAGATTTTATTAAAGAGTCCAGAAAAGGACAACCAACTTTACTGGCATGCTTCAGCTGGGTCCTTGTTCAATGTACTTATAAGAACACCAGAAACTGAGCCGGGCGGTGGTGGCGCATGCCTTTAATCCCAGCACTCGGGAGGCAGAGGCAGGCGGATCTCTGTGAGTTCGAGCCCAGCCTGGTGTACAAGAGCTAGTTCCAGGACAGGCTCCAAAGCTACAAAGAAACCCTGTCTCGAAAAACCAACCAACCAAACAAACAAACAAGAATACCAGAAACTGGCTGGCCTGGTGGTGCACACATCCAGTTCCAGCAGAACTTGGGAGGCAGAGGCAGAGGTTCCCTGAGTTCGCAGCGAGGAATACTGAAAGCTGGTTATTTCATATTCACATGGATGCTTTATATATATATAAAACAATGGCTTTAAAAACATCTTTTGAAATACACAAAACATATTCCTCTCTCTGTCGCCGCCCCTCCACCCCCATTTGCTTTCTTGGGCCTGTTTTAAAATAATCCAAAGGATTAGGTAAGGGTACAGAAAGAGAAAGAGGCTCAGCGCTTATAATTGCTGAAACAGACAGCGGGTAACGGGGTTCGCTACATTATTATCTTTTCTGCTTTGCACTTTCTCATTTAAAAGTCTTATAAAGTAGCCTAAACAAGTTAGGATCTCAGGTGTTTCCAAGGAACGCAAGACGAATGCTCCATCTCCTACTCGGGTGTGTTCACTTTCTGCTAATTTACTGCATACGATCTGTGCATCTTTTGGAATGCACAAGGCAATGCAACAAGCAACTTTCAAGAAAAGAGAAACGCAGCTTTTTAGCGCTCAAGAACACGCTCCACTCAAGGACCTCTCCAGGACCAGCGGGCAGCGCCAAAGACGCCACACACCGGCTGCCGCGCCAATGGGAGGCCACAGGAGCAAATGCCTCATATCGGCCCTCCTCCCTCCTCCAATCAGCGAGCCCGAACCCAGCACCTCACGGCCCGCCCATCGCAATGTCCAATCACGGCGCTCCACATGAACGCACGCTCCCCGATAGGTCCGCGCCCAGAGCAGAAGGAAGAGCATTTCTCTGAAGGACCACACTGCCATCTACTGCTTGATCAGCGGGGATGCACCCGGAAGGAGGCAGCAAGCAGGATCAGATTTCAACCTTGTTAAAGCCAGCAGTCATGACACACAGAAAAATGTGCTTGCATGAACCAGAGGCAGGAGCAACTACACAATGGGAAAATACGGTCTCCGAAGGCTCCATTTTCTTCCAAAGAGTCTGAATTCAAACTTTACTTCACATCAAATAATATATACAGGGTCAGACACAAGGGACCCAGGGATTTATTCATTACACGTATTTCTAAGATGAATGTTTAGGAACTAAGGCAGACACCACACACCCTCGATTTACGGCTATAGACACGGACAGTGACAGCTGAAAGTCGTAAAATTGAGACACAAACCCAGAAGCCAGCCTCTTGGGTGCACAATCCACATCACACTTAAGGAAGGCAACAACAGCAGATAACATGCCAGGTGATGGTGGCACATGCCTTTGATCCCAGAGTTCTGGAAGCAAAGGCAGGGGGATCTCTATTGAGCATGAGGCCAGCCTGCCTGGAGGTGTTCAGTAAATAGTAATTTACTCTACTTTCCCAAGTATTGCTTTTACCAGAGAAGAGAAGAGAAAACTGCCCCATGATATTTATGTGTCACAGATTATTTGCCTCATTCTTTGGCAAGCAAACTGTTCATTCATGTAGCCAGGACAAAGATCCCTAATAACTGTCCCCAACACAAGAACATACAATGACTGTCTCCATTTCCTCATCTTTCCTCCACACCTAGGAAAACGTTTAAAAAGCTTTCCCAGAATGCATCATTCCTTTGCTTGTATTTCCACAGCACTGTGGATTATTCACGTATGGCACATGAGAGCAATCTTTGCTATGTAATTATTTGAAGTTACACTGGAATTACCGGTAGGACATTGGCTTTTATGAAGAGACTGACTTCAGAGGGCGCCTTAACATAATGTGTAGGTTATTTATGACTTCCACGATGAACGGAAGGCACAGCTGGTACTTTCTGGATAGAAGACAGAGAACTGGTATACCATGCAATGCTGTGGACTCTCCCCACACACCCCTGCCTCTGCCTGGAGTCAAGATCTAAGCATAGAAGGGAGACTACAGCAAGGCCTGGGGAAAACCATGCAGATGGGTGTCTTGAGAGCGAGGACATCTAACACCCAGATCCTGCTTCTAATAGTGCTCCCCACTAAAAGGGACGAGAGTTCCAAGAGGGCCGGGTGCAGGGCAGGGGAAGGGAAGATACAACGGCCTACAGCACACTGAAGGGAGTAAGAAGCAAGCGAGTAAGAAGCAAGCGAGTAAGAAGCAAGCGAGAACGAGAACATGGAAACTGACTGGAAAGCATTCACACCACCAGCCAGGCAGGCATGGGACACCGGACTCCCAAATAATTCATGACAGCAATGGACCATTAAAAAAAAAAAACATAAACCAACAAAATGTCAATGACAGATAAACGAGAAAGAAGCACAAAAGCAAGGTCTGCTGCCTCAGAAGACAAAGCTGACTAGTAGCATGGAAGGGTGTGGGAGTCGGGAAACCATCACCTTGCAGTCTGCAAGGTACAGACTGAACAGCATAAGCAATAAGAAAGGAGAAGAAATAATTCAAATTAAAGAAGACTTGATTTAAATGCAATGTGAACCTGAAATGGATCCTGTATTAGAGGACAAAAAATGTGATAAAGGACATTTTTGGAGTCAAGTGACAAAAAAAATAGGGAAAAAAAGTATTAATAAGTGAAGTCAAAAAATGTACTATGGTATATATAACATATTGGGTAATACATGCTGAAGAATTTAAGATGGCTATATAATGTATGAAACAAAAATCAGATAATTAAAAAGATAGCATGTGCACACCTCTCTTACGGGGACACAATAGGTCACACACACATACACACACATACACACACACACACACATACACACACACACATACACACACACACACACACACACACACATACACACACACACATACACACACACACGACAGAATGAGAAAGCAAAAACAAATACATCAAAATGGTAACAAAAAGTGAATATGGGTGGACTGGAGAGATGGCTTGGAGGTTAAGAGCACTGTCTGCCCTTCCAGAGGTCCTGAGTTCAATTCCCAGCACCCACATGGTGGCTCACAGCCATCTGTAATGAGATCTGGTGCCCTCTTCTGGCCTGCAGGGATACACACAGGCAGAACACTGTATACATAACAAGTAAATCTTTTTTAAAAAAAGTGTATATGGGCAACTTGCTAATTTTCTGTAAGTTGGAAAATATTCCCAGGGGCTAGGATATGGCTCAGCAAGAGTGCTTGCTGTACACACATGTAAACTTGAGTGTGATCCCCAACACCCACAGAAAAAGCCCCAGCGGTTGCGTGCAGGTCTAGAACCACCCATGGGGGCTTGGGGTACAGATGGGAAGCTTGCTTGGGTTTGCTGGTGGTCAACTCACCTCTAAGTTAAGTGAGAGACCTGTTTCTAATTAGCAAACTAATTTCGTTTCGCAGATAAACACCAAGTGCTTCTTCCATAAATAAAAGTAAGCTGTGTTTTCATTAATCCATCTTCACTGCGAACTGACCGAAGACAGACTTTTGTGCTATCTAGAGTTTTACCAAAAACTGCTCATTTTGTAAATAAAATTGTCACTCTACGGCCACTTGCTGTGTCCATGCCATCGCCCACTGTGTCAATGGCCATGCATGGAGAATGCAAGGATGTAGCTACTTCCGAATCCTTGGTTGAGGCCTAAATATCTCATTACATTTCAAAACACTACTATATGCCAAATTACTTGGTTTTTCTTTTTTCTAATCATGGTAATTATATAAATTTGAAAGTGTTATGTATAGAAACATATTTGCTTTGAATTTAATTTCAAGATAGTATATAGTGCTGATTTAAAAGGCTGTGCCAATCCAAAGCAAGAGTCAGACTGTAAGTTCCTATGGAGGGCTCGACCACCACCTTCGCACCCTGCCCAGCTCTGCTTTGCCTGGCCCTGCCCACGCACCCTTTCCAGAGCTGCTGGCCAACTCTGCAACTCACATGCTCAGGGGAGACCATGACCATTGTGAAACATCCAGAAGGTGGTCAGAGCCGACAGCTATGTCCCTGCCCTTTGTGAACAAAGGGGGGCTTGGCTCTGTCTGACACGAGCACAAGGGTGGGACTCATGCGCACACCAACAGTCTCATAACCCACCACCTATTTATTCACTCCGCAGTGTCCTGGCGATGGTCTATGCACTGCAGGGCAGTCAGAAGTATGTTAGTACATTTGCAAAATGTGCTTGTGGGGTCAGTGGCTTCTTTTAGGCCTTGGTAGCATTTATAAGAAAAGCCACCATCTGAGAACTATGAGAAAGGAAGAAGGAGAAGAGAAGGTAAGGTGTGAGCTTACTCCTGGGAAGACACTGTCTTTTCATGGCTTCCATGAGGTGGCAAACTTTCTTCCAGATCTGTCGCTTGGCAATGATATATAGTAGTTAAAAATTTAAAAAAAAATAGTACAAAGTATAAAATTCTGTAAAATGGAGACATGTAGTGAAAACTACATGACACAATGAACGAAAAGCAAGAAAGAATCGCTAACACAAGACTATCAAGGCAAATAACCAAGGCAGCATGAGGAACGAGGGGTCAGCAAAGGTGATTCCAGGACGTAAAGTGCACTTCTATGAGCTGAGTCATCGTAAAAGTATCTTTTCATGCATATCTCCTGTGAGCACATGATGTGAGACATGAGGATGACTACAAGTGACAGCACGCAGCAGCACCTACCCAGGTGGCATTGCTCCTTCTCTCTGGCTTCCCACTGGTGGCTGTCCAGGTATGCTGCGGAAAGTAGGCATCTTTTACCTGAGGGAAAGAAAGACAAGCTTTCAACAGGCATGCCGTTTAAAAGACGTGCTTTACTGAATATGCTTCCGTTGTAGCTGCAGCCTTCGGCTTAGGCATGTAAACCGGACGTGGTACTATAATGGATGCTGCACAGTTCACAACAAATCCCAGGAAAGTCTGAAAAATCTCCTCAACAGTTTCATAGGCAAAACTGCCGGTCATCTTAATCTTTTAATGTTAAAACTGAAAGTCATTCATACTATCAAATTACAGCCCAGGTTTTCAGGGTCCTAAAATTCTTCATTATCCCCAAATAACCTGCTGAACTATTGCTAAGTCATTAACTGGATGTGTTACGTTATCAATCCTGAAAACATTTCCATTTGATTCTGACTAGCAAATCTGCCCTTATTTTGCATAAC
>JAQHUG010000088.1:6657298-6708759 GCA_028555095.1 Dicrostonyx torquatus | reverse complement strand
AAAAAGACATGCAACCTTTTTACCAGGTAGTTCAACCACTTAATATTCAGAAAACTCTTGAGGTCAACTATGAAGTTTCTTAATGGCTGTACATTAAGCAGTGTGAGCAAGTGTGTATTTTTTTTTAAAGCAGTGTGAGCAAGTGTGTATTGTTTTTTTTTAAGCTGGTGTTATGGGAGGTTGACTGAAAAGAGGAGATAAGCAGCACTGGGAACAACCAAGCGTGGTTACTACATTTTATCCTATAATCCACATATCTTCAAGAATTATGGCATTGTAACTCTTGCAAACTTGGCTTCTTTAAATACTTTAAAATGTGTTTTCACCATCAGATCCACTAAAATAGCTTTGTGTGGCGCGCTATTCAACTCAGACAGCAAAGTGCTCTACGGGTAACTATTAACACTTGTTCACCTACACGTGGGAAACGGTAAAAATGAAATGTGTGACAGAAGCTGTGACCAAGGTCACTGGGGAAAGCGAAGTTAGTAATGAAATATTCTTTCACGAGGTGAAAACCAGGGATCCGGACCATCAAGTACAAAGCAGTGAAGAAAACGTTGGCCTGATGCCCCTCCAAAGAATTCGCAGGAGGAAGAAAACTATTCTGGCCCCAGGCGTGAACATAATTTCGATTTTCCATATAAGCAAAATGTCTACTGGCTTAACACATTAAACCTGCAAGACATACGCAAAAATCTCTCATGTCACTGGCTTCCTTTACTTTACATAATTTTGGACTGGCAGATACTAATCCTTAAAGGAAATGAGTTCCTTTTCCTTTCTACGCTACCAATAACCTAAACGGCTTCTCTAGCAACCGGATCCCAGAAACATTTACGCCCTTCTTGAAAGCTTATCGCTCCCTTCATTCAGTGAAGAGCGTACTGAGGGGCCTAATGGAGCTGCCCCTCTAAGGCAGCAGCCACCAACCTGCTAGGGAAAGGCGAGCCGTAGCTACTCTCCGAGCCAGGAGTATCCCACACCGCACCATGGGGGCCGCCATCTTGAAGCGTACCAAGTGGAACGCCGGCCCGGGGGTCAGAACCAGAGGTGGGCGGGGCAGAGGCAGAGCCCGCCTCCGCCGGAAGTGGACTTCTTCGGGCGCTTCCCCCCTGCCCGAGTGCCGCAGTTGGTGCGGTCCGGGCCCGGACAATATGGCTACGGTATTTCGGCCCTTGGAAAGGTTGCGGGTGTCGCGTCCTTCGTTGCATCCCGGGGTGACAGGCTCAGGCTCCGCCTGCGGCCGCTGCACTCTCGGAGGTACCCGCGTCCTCACAATGTGGAGGAAGGGAGGGTGGAAGAGAAGGGAACGAGAGACCCCAGCAGCATCTCTCTTTGGAGAAGGCTCGGGCGACCTTTTCCCTCTGACTGCACGTGTGTGCAGCCCGGTTTGCTGGGGACCGTGAACACCCCCAGCCGGTGCCTGGAAAGCAAAGGGCAGCTAGGGTCCGGACTCGGAAAGGTCCACGTTGCTCTTGGAGAACATTCCTCACTCACTGGGTTTCCTTTTCTGCAAGGTTTTGGTACAGAGTTTGGGAGAAGAGAACCATGTTGTGCTCCTTACATTCTAAAAAACTCTAGGCAGGCTTCCTCATCCCCCAAGTTAGCCCTTACTGCCTTTCTGAAAATATTAAACGTGAGACGGCTACTGAATGATAGTAAAAGTATTCAACGTTGTGATGTATTTTACATATATGAATTCCTTTCCTTCAGTCAGCATCCAATGACAGAGGCTGTACCTTTACGAAACAGGAAACAGACAAGACTGTCACTTGCCCAAGGACACAAAAAGCTGGTAGAGGGAGTATTTGAACAAAAGACCCGGGTCTGACAGCGTCTCAGGATTCCCTTTTCATAAAAATCTATTTTTATTTTATCTTAGCAAAACTCAGTGCACGCTTTTTTGGCTAAGCTTCATATGTTTTTATCTATTGCACAGCCAAAGATGCTGAAGAAGGGTACATTCCAGACTTGCTAAGCTGTAGTCGGTGATTTCTTATTTAAGGCTACTTGAGTCTGGATCTAAAAAGCCATCTTCAATTCGGAAGTTAAAAAACCGGAAGTCTCGATGTAGCTTTTTTCAATATCCCATACTTCTTAAACCAAGATAAACCAAGCAGAAAAAGTGTGTGTGTGTGTGTGTGTGTGTGTGTGTGTGTGTCTGTGCAGTTACTAGCCCTTAACTAGATGGCAAATGCCCATTTGTTCTTCACTTTTCATGTATCAACTAGTCTTCACACCACGTTAATCATTACCTACTCTCAAACATAAGACTTTTGCCAAGATTTGAGTTCAGTAGTAGACTAGAGATGTTTGTTTCCCCACCAGGAATACTGTAATATTTGTGTCTATCTGGATGGATCATTTATTGAAATAATAGGTAAAGATGAGTTCGTTGCAGTCAACCAAGCTCTAACTTATGTTATTTCCTAAGGGGAAAAAACAATCAAAATAATTTTACTTATTTTCTTTTCCTGTTCTTTAGCTAAAAGATACCTACTCACAGACAGCATTATGAAACTGAAGGAATTCCAACAGAAGAAAGTGGCTATTGCATATAACCTTCCCAGCACCAAAGGTAGTAATAGTATCTGTTTCGTTGACTCTTTCATCCATTTGTCATTCAAACTTACTCTTTTTCTCTATTTATTCTTTTGAGACCTATCTCATAGAGGAAAAAAAAAAGTGAACATTTGCTTAGTTTTCTAGTCTACCTTTCATCTCACATTAGCCCTGACCCCAGGATCCCAGGGAAATAGTAAAATTAGCCCTGTGCCTCATTGTCTAGTTGTCTAGTCTGTGCCACTCAGAATATGACTTGAGGACCAGCATCAGCATCAATTGAGAGACGGATGGAGATACAAATGGAAGGGCCACAGATGATCTGTATGCACTATATAATTCAAGAATCCAGGTGACTGGCTTTCAAACGTTGAGTAGTCCTTGGTGAAACATAGACTTTATGATCTACTTGTAGGTAAATGAGACCACCGTGTGAGAGTGCATTTTGGCATTTCTACATCGTAAAATCTGGAATTTTCTTTGAAAAGTCCATTGTGTTTAGAGTTTATAGAAGAAGCAAAATTAGCAAACTGTTGGTATTTGTCGAGGCTGGTTGGCACTTGACCATCATTATATTGGTTTTTGGGGTTTTTTTCCCCTACTTTTGAGAGATAGGTCAAGAGCTAGGAGTGTTTGTTGCTGTTCCAGAGAACCTGAGTGTGGTTCCTGGCACCCACATGGGGCGTCTCACAGCTGCTTACAACCCTTGCTTCAAGTGGTCCAATGTCCTCTTCTGCTCTTTGCAGGCTGAAACATGCGCAAACCCACACTATTTTAAAAATAATTTAAATATTTTAATTATGTATTAATATTATAATTATTTATGAATAAATATTTAATTATTTAAAAATAATTTGAATATTTTTAAAATTTAAAAAGCAGTGAAAACCTGAGGACACTGGTTCCTTAGGCCCTAGTGCCTTTAGCCACGGCAGTCTTGTTGCGTTCATTTACTCTGTCCTACAGGTGGGATTGTTTCAGAACTTCAGGCTCCTTTATAAGCATATCTAAGACTTCCTTCTGGCTTTTGCTCTTTTGCTTCTTAAAGGCCTCTTGTTTATTGCTGTTGGCTTGTTATAGTTAAATTTGTTCTTAGTAGGCAATTTCACATATGTCTATGACACATACTGACCACTGTCACCCTCCACTTCCCTACCACCTCCAAATTCTTCTCTCACTCACATCTGTCTGTTTTGTTTTGTGACCCACTGAAGTTAATCCTGCTGACTTTTTTGGATATGGGTCCAACTTTCCTTCCTCTCGCTGCCAGATACTGCTGAGCAGCTGAAAAGCACTTCGTGGCTCCATCTCTCCCATCCCAGTCTCCTCCCACTGCTCTGCCAATCATGTTATGCCACTGTGGGATTCAGAGATAAACCTTAGCAGTCTGGAAGAATATGCTCAATATGGGTTCACCGAAGTGTCTCCTTTTTATTTCTTTTATGTATTTTTAAAGATCTATTTATTTTTACTTTATGTATATGGGTGTTTTACTTGTATGCATGTCTGTGTACCATGTGTGTGCAGTGCTCACAGAGACCAGAAGAGGGTGTTGAACCCTCCAAAGTGAAGTTACAGATACTTGCTAACTGTCATGTAGATCCTGGGCGCTGAGCCTGAGTCCTGCAAGAGCAACCAGTGCTCTTAGCTGCTCAGCCATCTCCAGTCCCCCAACTTTCCTTTTTGTCTTGGGTATTTTTGAGTTATGTGAGGTTTGTGGTTAGGAAGGACTCCCTGCTGTGGGCTGTTTGTCCTGTCTGATTGTCATGGTCTTCACAAAGCTGTGACTGCTGTGAGCATGTTCTGACATGTAATCTAAAAGTCCGTGCCTGTCTACTCCACTGTCAGACTGATGGTTATGTAATCTTCACACCATTTCAGCAGTTTTTTTTTTTTTTTTTTTTTTTTTAGTCAGGGTTTCTCTGTGGCTTTGGAGCCTGCGCTGGAACTAGCTCTTGTAGACCCAGCTGGTCTCGAACTCACAAAGATCCGCCTGCCTCTGCCTCCCGAGTGCTGGGATTAAAGGCGTACGCCACCAACGCCCGGCCTGTTTCAGCAGTTTTAGGAGCCCACAATGATATCCTTTTCCATGCCACACACGTTTCCATAACAGAGTTCATTGACATTCCTCCACTTCCGTGAACCTTCATCTGTCCTGCTGCTTGGAGTTCCAACAGAGGTCAGAGTCTTCTTACTGTGTTTGTATTGTTCCCATGTTGTGTATAGCCATTAACTCTGTGTGACAGACACATTGCTCTCATTGTGATTATATGGTAAATACTTGAAAGCCAAACTCTTCAGGTCCAGTTTACATTTTTTAATGTTTTAAATTCACAGGGTTTCTTAACAGTTAAGAAGTACAGAATGCAAAATATTGCTTTGAAATCTTTTAGGTGAGAAATCTCTAAAGTTGCATTATTTAGATCAACCAGGTATAGGATAAAAATGAGGTTGCTAATGCCATTGCTTACTGGCAGTTATGGTATGGTGGGCCCTGTGCCAGATGCTTTCTGTATATACCCTCACATGATCCCATGAGCTGTAGGTATCATAGTCCTTGATTTGTACCGACAAGGGTCTTCTCAGAGCATGTAAAAGGAAGGACATAGATCTGCCCAGGTTCTGGGAAGAAAGATTGAAAGGCCCAGCGCCTTGGTCGCAAACCATGCTGGTCTTTCCTGTACACAAAGAGCGGTATGACTTGGCTGGAGTCCTGGCATTGCTAATGGACATTGTGCTGCTATTTCAGCAGCTTTCCTTCCAAGCTCTGGCCTTGTAATCCCGAGATACTTATGGAACGCCTAAAATGAGCCTGTTGCCTCCTGCGCTGTGTTTCCCAACAGTATTGAGGAAAGTAATCCACAGAAGCCATGCTCCCTTTGGTGTTTGTTTCCTAGAAGCATAATTCTAGAGGTTCCCATCAGTGCAAAGACAGGGACCAAAATAGAAAGTGATGACCTGAAAATGATTCTGTCACTGAAGAGTGCTATTGTTTAGAGAACTGGTTTATTTGGTTTTGTTTTTCCCCTCTGCCCAGCCTATGGTAGTCTGGTTACAGTAAAGACAGGGCATGAGGATGAGAGAGGAAAAGCTAAACCAATTGCAGGAACACAAAATATTTCTGAATTACATGGTCTGACCATGGGCTAAATCCATGATGAATTTGCATTTCCTTTTACTTCCCTTCTTGGGATCCTGCTCATTGATGGTCTGAGTTTCTGGCTGCACGTTCTCCTCCTCTCGTGAGCCACCTGTGGTTTTACTTACAAGGGCCGCAGTAGTAGTTGTTAAACTCGAGTGTGCCTGAGTGTCACCTAAAGCCTGCCAAAGGCACCCCTACCCTCCTCAGTTTGTGATTTCCAGAGACTCGGGTGGACTGTGGCCCTGAATTTCCTATTGCACAAATGTGCCTTATAGACTGCCTTCAGCACCCACTCTAGGGTAATGGCCAGTGAGGGACGCCACCACACAAGAGGTCCCTCAGTACCTGCTTGCAGTGAGCTGTGCTTGGGCTTCTCCCTGAGGTCGGCCACCCCACAGTCCCACCCATCCTGAGTGGTCGCTACCACCTTGTGCTTTCTTTCAGCAATCTATTTCAGAAACTTGGAGGAGAAATTGACCCAGAACAAGCTAATCTTGAAGGAAGAACTGAAGACAGTGCTCCACTTGTGCCAGTCCCGGGAAGATGCGGAACTGGTGAAAAGTGTCATTTACAGGTGAGGCGTCCCTGAGACCCTGCCAGCCTCCATCGCTCCTCACCCCACAAATGCCTGAACCCCCTGCAGCCTTCATCGCTCCTCACCCCACCCTTCCCATAGTAGTTGTGTCCACTTTCAAGACATACGCTGTCCCCTCTACGCAGATGACTTCCAGACATCTTGTCCTGATGCCTGCCTTTGACCTCGGACATTGAAGGGCCCGAGCGTAGGAAAGCAGCTCATACCTCACCAACAGACTGGCCAGTCCCTCCAGTCACTATCCCCTAGCTCCTCAGCACACCCCAGTGCTCCTCTGATCACCCCCAGTCACACAGGGTGGGTATTTTGGAGCCTCTTTTCCTGGATAGGATACGAACTCTGTTGCTTCCTCTTTCCCTGGTACCAGTGGCCTCATTGCCCTCCCTTCTGCCTACTACATCTTTTTTCTTAGGTACTGGTTGAGAGGAAAAGAAGCACTAAGCCAGTGTTCCTCAACCTTCCTAATGCTGTGACCCTTTGATATAGTTCCTCATGGTGTGGTGACCCCAACTGTAAAATTATTTTTGTTGCTACTTCGTAACTATAATTTTGCTACTCTTTTGAATTATGATAGCTATCTGTTTTTCAATGGTGAAAAGGTCATTTGACCCCCACAAAGGTTCTCGACTCACAGGTTGAGAACCTCTGTGCTAGCCGGTCCAAGAAGATCTTCCTTAAATTTCTGATGTTTCTGTGCTCATCCGTGTGTCCTGGCCCTTCTCTCTCTAGTGCCTTACTGTTCATTAGCCTGGTGTGAGCCACACAAACCCACACAAAACTGGAAGCTGCCAGACCTTGCAGCAGCACCGCAGACAGCTCAGCTTCTCCCGCCAAACGGATTTGTCTGGTCATACCAAAGTTGGATGTAGGGAAAGGGACCCCAATCCTGGATAGCTGGGACAGCAGGTTCATGTGGGGAGGGATAAAAATGATGAAAATTATCTTTAAAGCCCGCTTGCAAATATTTACATATTTTTCACAGATTTTGTGCAAATATTTAATAATTTTAGTAGGTTTTCCTTTATATAGCTTGGATGTTTTTGTTTATTTGTTGGTTAGTTTTTGAGACAGGATTTTGCTTTGTAGCTCAGGCTGGACTGGCCTTGAATGCACAGGTCTCTTGCCTTGGTTTCCTGAGTGCTGAGATTGCAGGCATATGTCACCACACTCGGCTCCTCCTAGTTCTAGTTATTACTGTATAGAAACAGTATTCTCTACAGTAATATAGTCTACTTTATTCTTATTTATATATTAAGGAGCCATATTTTAGTGACAGTACAGTATTTGTCTTAGTTAGGGTTCTGTTGCTGCAGCAAAACATTATGACCAAAAAGCAAGTTGTGCGAAAAGGGTTTATTTGGCTTACGTTTCCATATTGCTGGTCATTATCGAAGGAAGACAGGATGGGAGCTCAAACAGGACAACAAGATCCTGGAGGCGGGAGTTGATGCAGAAACAATGGTGGGTCACTGCCTACTGGCTTGCTTCCCATGACCTTCTCAGTCCACCTTCTTATAGAACCCAGGACCACCAGTCCAAGGATGGCACCATTCCCCCACTGATCACAAATTGAGAAAATACCTTTACAGCTGGATCTCATGGAGGCGTTTCCTCAACCGAGACTCCTTCCTCTCTAATGACATCCCACCATATTTAGGTATTTTAATCAACTGCATTCTGTTATCAGACATCTCAATTATTTCTAGTTTTTCATCAGCACAACTAATGTCATGATGAGTAGCCCTAGAAAACTTACATACTCTTTGTGTTTTGGGTCAAAGAGTATATTAGTTTGTCATTATTGTAACAAAATGCCCAAGATAACCTGCATATGGAAAAAGAAGATTTGTTTGATTCACAGTTTCGGACATTCTAGGACTTCAGCTAGAATTCTACTGATGGTATTTGGTCGTGTCACACTGTGCTGGTCAGTGCTGTCTCCATACAGGAAGCCATAAAGCTGGGTGGGACCAGACTCGGGCTTTTATATAACTAACTCCTCTAGAACATGGGGTTGAAGGGGTCACATGAGATATACCTAATCCTTTTTGAGAGCTATATCTTCAGTTGGTCTTCAAAGGACATCCCATTAGATTTTGCAATACACAAACCCCGGAGAAACAAACTGAGTTTGAACTAGGACACAGCCTACCAATAAACCTCAGGTTGTGTCAGCAAAACTAATGCTGCATTGTCATTTGACTCTGGTTATTTTTCCGGTTATTGCCCTAAAGCCAGAAGCTATCTCTAAGAATAACAACACAACAGGATAAAAATCCTGAGCACTCTGCTTTCTTGTCCATCATACACATCCAAAGCATGACTCGGAGCTCTCCACTCATGCTCAGGACACAACCCAGCTGCTCTTCTTTGTCACTTTTGTGAACGGCGGGACGGGTTGGTGCATCTGTGGTCTAACAGCCTGCTTATGCTCTTCCTGGGACTCGCAGCCCGCCGCTGGGAAAGGAGGTCGTGAGCTGAGACAGATGCTCACCTTGATGTCAGCACAAGTGGGAGTGACATAATCCCCTCATAATCTCGCTCCAGCACTGTTTAGGTTACGGGGAGCTTTAGATCCTCCGTTTTATTGGCGTTAACTTTCTTTTGAGTGTAGTGTCAATTCAAGGAAACTTTTGCTTTCTGTTTTTAATCTAGCACTAGTTCCTCATTTACTGACACCTCACATTTCATATTGCCTAGCATTAAAGAATTTACCCAGTTCCCACTTGACTCCTGAGTTCTTATCTTCACTTCACACATGAGGAACTGATGCTCCAAGTGATGAATTGATTTTCTTACAGTTACGTAGTTTATAAGTAGAAGAGCTGGATTGAAGCCAGCATACGGAAGCAGGCAAAAGTCCTTAGTCACCACACTCCCTTGTCCTTTATAACTCAATTCTCAAGCATTATGATGAAGTAGGTCACGTGTTTACCATCCCCGTATTTAGCAGTGTGTATTTACAGCACGTGTTTACCATCCCCGTATTTAGCAGTGTGTATTTACAACACCCTGGCCGTAATGCGACTCCAGCTCTCCTCTGTTGTTTCAGCAGAAGGTGAAAAGTTTTTTAGTAAAGTCAGCTTTTCCTGCTCATACTTTAAAGTCATTTACATCATAGAAATCTGACATGTGTGTGATCATCAGGTGCTCACCAGATTGTCATCCTAAGTGCCCGAAGCAGCAGTAGCTGGTCACTCAAAATAGGTTATGTTGGTCAGTTTCAGATGACTGACTGGCCACCTATAGAACTTATGCCGCATAGTGAGATGTCACTGCCACTGAAATTAGCCTGCTCCCAGGACTTAAGATTTCAAAGTACATTTAATTCTTTTTTTTAACCTAGGTGGCCATAGATCATGTAGGCCCTAATCTGAATTTAGAAAAGCAGAGGTTGATGTAAGTTACAGTGTGCCTGTTGGTTGTGTGATACCCTACACGGTCGTGAAGCCACCTCTGAAGGCACAGGACACTCCCAGTGCCCTTCCTTTGTTCTATACCCATTCTGAGGAGACCCTGCTGTTGTGTAACATTATATGCATTCTTGGCCCAGCAGGTAATTTAAGGGATAATTACAGTGTGTTTTACTCCTTTTAATTCTCAGGGTATTTTGTTTTGTTTCAATGCCCAGTGTGTTAAGCTCTGGAACCCCTAATTTTATTCAAAACCCTGTTTCTCTCGAACTGGGAGTTCCTTATTCTTTATTGTGTTCCCAGCACCTAGTAGAGCGCACACTGTGGTTTGTGTCGGTTGTTGTGTGTCTGGTATGGGTGGGGTATGTATATATATATTTGTGTGTGTGTGTGTGTGTGTGTGTGTGTGTGCGCGCACGCGTATACATGTGCATAGGAGGATGCATTCACAGGGTTAGATGTTTCAATCAAATATGTTCCTCGGTTGCCCTAAACCTTGTTTTTGAGACTAGGTTTCACTGAACCTGGAGCTCTGTGATTGGCTACACTGGCTGTCCAGTAAGTGTTGAGAATCCTCCTGTCTCCATCCCCGACATTGGAGTTCTAGGTGCATGCTACTAAGCCTGACTTTTACATGGGTGCTGGGAATCCAAACTTGGGTCCTTCTGCTTGCTAGTGGAGGTCTCTACGATTCCTGTGTCTGTTCTTGCTATACCCTATCTTTGCTCATAGAATCATCTTGATCACCAGGTACCATGCAGAGAACAGAAACTTCACTGTGGGAGAATATAAGTTTGGACCAGTTTTCATGAGGTTGTGCTATGAGCTGGATCTTGAGGACTCTGCAGTAGAGCTCATCAAAGATAAGGTTAGTGTTTTCCAGTTCCTTCTCCTGCCAATGTGATCTTGTGTTCTTGGTGCTCTTAGAAAAGACATTTTTTTATGGCATTTTATTTCCTGGGTTTATTTGTTATTTTATTTTTATCTTATATTATTTCAGGGAAAGATCATTGGGCTGAATATATAAGCTCTCTGCATTTGAAATGTTTCCGTAGAGTTGGTTCACAAGGAGATTTACATGTGTCTTCAGAGGCATAGCATAGTACAGAGGTGGCGCCCTGGGTATATATAGGTGGGGTGTGTGCTGCCCTAGGGCATGTCTCCTGTCTCTGGAGTGCAGAGGTGAATAGTTTCAGATTGACCTTCACTCTCTCTCTTGTTTTTTATTTTTGTTTGTAGACGGTATTTATAACTGGTCGAGTTTTAAAATGCTTTTATATATTCTGGTCTCTTTTTCTAAAACACATCATAATTTTGCACATCAGTAAGATAATTCAGTGGATAAGGGCACTTTCCATGCAAACCCGGCAACCTTAGTTCAATCTGTGGAACCCATGCAAATGTGGAAGGGGAGAATCAGGCCCACACGGTTGTCATCCGACTTCCATGCATGCACCGTGTGACTTACACATGGTAATAATAAATAAATTGTAAAAACATGTTTTAGTTACTTACTGAACATTTACTGTATCTTCTACCCTTTCCCATAACTGTTGTTGTTGTTATTATTATTATATAATTATTATTTCCACAACAGCCCAGTCACGGGTATGATTATTATTTCTATCTCCCAGAAGGTGAAACTGCATTCAAGGCATTATAAATTCTTCCATGACAAGAGACCCTTTGTTTGGGCCATTGTCCACCATGTGTAATTAGTACACTTAGGAACTCCAGTGTGCAATGATTTGGCCTTGCTTCCTCTTCTTTCTCACTTACGTGTTCTGTACTGATGGAACTATCCTAGGCTTGACCACTTTATTTAAGACAAGTAACCCAGGCTGGCCTTAAGCTTGCAGTTTTCTGCTTCAGCCTCCGGAGGGTGTGATTATAGACATGTACCACCATGCCTAGCATTAGGGTTACCCTTCTTTAAAAACACCATGCATTAGGAAGGTGGTCATAATGAATTAGTAAGTAGAGGAAAAGGAAGTTTAAGAACAGTTTCAACATTTGATCTTGTCTTCCACTTTGAACAAAAGAAGAAGAAGAAGAAGAAGAAGCAGAAGCACATTCAGGGCCTGGGGAAATTACTCAGTGGATAAAGTGCTTGAAAGGAACCTGAGTTTGCTCCCCAGAACCCATATTTTTAAAAAGCCAATCATGGCAGTAAGTACTTATAATCACAACTCCAGGGCAGCGGAGACTTGTGGATTCTTGGGGTTCATTGGCTAACCAGTCTGGCCCACTTGTGAGTTAGAAGCTGTTTGGGTTAAAGGTTCAACCCAGCCCCTGGCATCCGTATATCCAAAAGTGTCTGGAATGTTTGGGTTAAGGCTTCACCCCAGCCCCTGGCATCCATATATCCAAAGAGTCTGAATGTTCAGGTGGAAGTTCCATCCCAAGCCCCCTCCCCTAGGAGTTGCCTCAGTCCAGACTCCGCCCCTGAGAAAGTCCATCAAATCATGACAACTCCCCATAGATGCTCAAGACCACTCCCACAGAGTATTTAAACAGCCCTCCAGTGAAAACCGCCAGATGAAGACGGATGCTTAAAAGAAATCCCACACTAGCTCAGAATTGAGTATAATAGAGGGTTATTTATTAGGGGTAGACTCACAGGTTACAATCCTCTACACGAACAGGGAACAGGAACCGAATCCCACAGCCAGAAGAGAGGCCAGCCGCACAGTTTACATAGGCTTATATAGTATATGAGGCCACGCCCAAGTGGGCAGGTAACTTAAATAGGCTACTGGCTGTAGGAATTCCTACAGCACCCCAGAGAACAAGCAGATGGTTTTCCTGTCTTCCTTCCCCAGCTTCTTTCTAGGGAACTGGAAAGCCATCCAGGAGCATTGATATTCATTAAATCTGGGCTTTTTCTAATTCGGTTTGATTTGGTCTGATTTGGGTTATTGTGTCGGTGGAGGGCCTTATGGGGTGCAGAAACTTTCCTGACATGAATGAGAGACTCTGCCTTAAAAACAAAGGGGGAAAACAGTAACTAAAAATTGGCATCCAAGGATGCTCTCTGGCTTTTACATGCACTGGCATGTGTGTGCACCCATACCCACACATACACGTGACTACATGCTTGTATGTGTGTATTAAAACCTGGAAGATAAGCGGTATCTTTAGGGTTACAATTATTAAAGCCTCACTTTTTCATGTAATTTGTGTTTTAATATTTTAAGTAAGTATTTTAATGTTACACTTAAAAGAAAATAAAACGTTTGATTGTTATAAGTCAAAGCCATTATTGTGCCAGTGTAAACACAATGTAAGTAATTTTTCAGCCTGGTACATGGAGTCTCACGTGTAATAGAGGTGGAGTGGCCTGAGTAAGGATTGAGGGCTAATCCCGCTTCTGCGAGAGTGTGTTGTCCTGCACTGTCTTTGTACTAGAGGCGGAGTGGCCTGAGTAAGGATTGAGGGCTAATCCCGCTTCTGCGAGAGTGTGTTGTCCTACACTGTCTTTGTACTAGAGGTGGAGTGGCCTGAGTAAGGATTGAGGGCTAATCCCGCTTCTGCAGAGTGTGTTGTCCTCCACTGTCCTTGTTCTCTGCAGCCCCCAACGGTGACAGAGATTGTGGTTCTGTTTTTCTCATTTCTCTTACTCCCTTGTTCACCTTCTTCCTGCCTTGTCCCTCAGCTCTCCAGACCAACTCCCAGCACTTGGAGCAGAACTTGTTGCCTTGTTTCTCATTTCTTATTCTCAGCAGCTAGGATCTATAGCAGGTAGAAAGAGCAAAGGAGAAAAACACTTAATGACATCTAAATATCATGTCACATTATGGCATTCAAAGTGCTGGGAAGATGTAGAAAGAGAGGTAATGGTCAAAGGTTATACAACTGGTGTAAAAGAGTTGAACAATTGCAAAACCTGGTGGTCATGGCAACAATATATTCTCTAAAAATTAGGAAGAGAATAGCTCTTAAGTTTCTGTGTGACATAATACTTGTTCCCCGACTTAGCTATTCTGCTAATGTATTTAAAACCGAATATAATGAGATCAGCACACAGATGTTTTTGTCTGTTAAACTGAATTCAAGTCCAAAACAAAGTTGAGAGGCACAGTTTTAGCAGATGATTGCGAGAGTGAGCAGCTCTGTGTTCCGTGAGACGTGCTCACCTTCATTCTGTGCTGAGGCCATCGGACGCCACCCTCCTGATTCTACACTCTTCATGAAACAGAGAGCTCTCTTGCTTCCTGTCCAGTGTGTCCATCCCCAATAGGGAATTCAGGAAGCTACTGAATATAAACCCGGAGAGCAGAGATTCTCAACCCATGTTGCGACTCTGGTGGTCCAACTACCCTTTCACGGGGTTGCCTAAGACCATCAGAAAACACGAGTATTTTCATTACAATTCATAACAGTAGCAAAATTACAGTTACAAAGTAACAATGAAATAACTTTGCGATTGGGGAATCACCACAACATGAGGAACTGTATTAAAGGGTTGCAGCCTTAGGGAGGTTGAGAACTGCTACTGTAAAAGGACAGGCCCTGCATAGTGGTTCACACTTTTAATTCCAGCACAAGGGAGGCAGAGGTAGGTGGACCTCTATGAGGCCATCCTGTGGTCTGCACAGTGAGTTATAGGATAGCCAATGCTACCTAATGGGTCCTGGTCTCAAAAGGGCTACAGTATGTGACACCCCCTTAATAGTTTAACTTCTGACCAAACTATACTGTTTTCTCTTCACTAGCATTTACGAGGCTTCTTCCTAGACTCCACGTCATTCAATATTTTGATGGATATGTTATTTACCAAAGGCAAATATGAAAGTAAGTACTGCAGTCTGTGGTTGTGGAAAACTACTGGAAAAGCAGCTGGGATGGGAAGGACTAGAGAAGTGACCCTTAGGTTTCTGCTGAGGAGCCCTACTGTGACCTTGCTCCTTAAATTTATAACATCAAATTGCATATGATGGCTGAAATGAGCTGCCAGGTTTCCTATGCGTTTTTCTTGCATGATCTGATGATTTAGCTTAACATTTAGATAATTGCCACTTAACTTCAAGGAACAGCTTTGATCATGCTAAAATTTGCTTTTTGGTAGGTGATGCTGAACTGATTAGAATTTTGGGAACTGCCCATAGGTTCCTTTAACCCTGCTGGCCACTGTTCACTCGGCAGGTGCCCTGGAAGTATTGATTGAAATGAAAAACCAAGATGTGAAGTTCAGCAGAGACACCTACATCCTTGCGTTTGCAGTTTGCTACAAACTGGTAAGACTGTTTCCCTTGCGACTGGAGAGATGGCTCAGTGGTTGAGAGCATTGTCTGCTCTTCCAAAGATCCAGAGTTCAATTCCCAGCAACAACATGGTGACTCACAACTATCTGTAATGAGATATGATGCCCTCTTCTGGCATTCAGGCATACATGCAGACAGAACACTGTATACCTAATAAATAAATAAATCTTTAAAATAAAAAAATAAGAAAAGACTATTCCCCTTAATGCTCAGGGCTTTGGGAATTGAATAGTATCTAAGAGAGGATTTTTTGCCTGCCTGTTTTCCTGCCTTCCTGCCTTCCTGCCTTCCTTCCTTCCCTCCTTCCTTCCTTCCTGCCTGCCTTCCTTCCCTCTTTCCTTCCTTTCTTCCCTTCCTCCCTTCCTTGCTTCCTTCCCTTCTTCTTCCTCCCTCCCTTCCTTCCTTCCTTTCTTCCTTCTTGCCTTCCTTCCTTCGTTTCTTCCCTTCTTCTTCCTCCCTTCCTTCCTTCCTTCATTCCCTTCTCCTTCCTTCCTCCCTCCCTCTCCCCCCCTCACTCTCTCTTTCTTCCTCCAGTTCCTCTGAAGTCTGTTTTCCATCTGGTACAAATCTTTTAATTTTAAATGTATCCATTTTTAGAAAACTCAAGTTAGCTTTGTCAGATATTTTTATCATGGGAAAACCAGTCATCTTTTGCCCCTCTTTGGCAAGCTTGTGGATCGTGAAAGCAAGAGACGAGTTTCTGCTGAGCTCTGGAATCCCTCTAGGTTACGCTACACTAGATCGCCTTCACTGTTGTCCCTCCTCCAGAAACATCCCATCCTTCCGGGCGGACTCCACATACGATGGCTGTCATGTACTCTTTTTAACTATTACTGTTATTTTATGTGTACGACTGCTTTGCCTGTGTCTGTGGACCACATGCATGCCTGGTGCCCTGGAAGCCAGAAGAAGGTTCTGATCTCATGGATAGTTATAAACCATCATGGGTGCTGGGAATTGAACCCGGTCCTACAAGAGCAGCCAGCACTCTCAACCACTTAGCCATCTCTTGAGCCCTCTACCTCTGACTTTTGTTTTTCCAAGCTGTTATATGCCTTTAAACCACTTTCAGCTACAGGTTAGAGTTGGCCCAAGGGCTGTGTTTGCTGACATAGGATGCCATAATACTTTCAAGTCATCCGGCAGTGGAATGTGGGTCATTCCGAATGGTGATTCCTGCTCAATTTGCTCGCTGGGCGAATGCTGAAGTATAGAGAATTTAGTTCTGCTTCTTAAGAAGGGCCAGATGATCTTTCTTCCTGTGTTGTATCCAAGAGTAACTTGTTATATCAAGTGGAGACAAGTCTGAAAAAGGAGCTGCTGAGGTTCCCAGTCACCCCTGGCAACCGCCCCATGTAAAATTCAGACTTTGTTGAGAGGATTGAGTGGTGAGTCTGTCTTCACAGACACACAGATGTCAGGCTGCTGCTGCCATTGTAAACCCATCCATCTGTGGCAGCTCAAAGGAGGGGACTGGGTGTATATTGTTGTCTGACTGATTAGGGCATCACTTTCTTGGATTCAAAAATACAATTTATTTTTTAGGTGTATTTATTTTATTTTATGTGTATGTGAGTATGTGTACCACATGTGTTCCTCGTGCTGACAGAGGTCAGAAGAGGCTCAGATCACCTGGACTAGAGTTACAGACGGTTGTGTGGGAGCTGGGAACTGAACTCAGGTCCCAGGTCCTCGGCAAGAGCAACGAGTGCTGCTAACTGCTGGGCCATCTCTTCAGCCCCCTGGGAGTTTCTTTTTAGGTCTGGTTTTCATGGGCTTCTTCTATAACTTACGTTGTATTAGTGTTACTGTTTTCAAGTATTTGACTTACCTGGAGACTTTCAAGCTGGAATTTCCCCAAAGGAGAGTCCCTGTGTTACATGTGCTGGCCTCACTGTGGGGCGCATGCCTAGAAACTAGCCTGCTGGCACACAAAGAAACCTGTTTATGAGTGAAAACTGGTTTACAATGGAAATAGGCAAGCTGAACAATAAATTAGTTTAGAGTTGAGATGCTACCATATAAATAGTCTAGTCTGTTGCAGATGGTCTCTGCATAGCTTAATGGGGGGGCAGTTTGAGATTATAATATGATCATATCATTTCTTCTTCATTTTCTTCCCCCTAAACCCTCCCATACACCCCTCCTTGCTCCCTTTCACATTCGTGGCTTTCTTTCATCAATTGCTGTTACGTGCATATATGTGTATACGTATATATTCCACAGTACAACCGGCTCCGTCCGTATGTTATTGTGTGCATGTTGTCAGGGCTGACTGTTTGGTGTTGGATAACCAGTTGGTGTGCTCTTCACTGGGAAAGACTGGTTCTCTCCCTCTCAGATTCCTTAGTGACCTGAAGAGTTGAAGCCCTGATCTTTCCCCAGTCCACACTGTCATGTCTGTGGAGCTTAATTTTTCAAGTGACTTCAGATAGGCTCTGGGAGATTCTTACAGCAGGAAATCTGAGATACTAAGCTCTGTTACTCATTACACTTGAAGGTTCATGACATTGACTGAGCAATCCCATCTCCTAACAGAATAGCCCGGAATCTTTTAAAATTTGCACAACTTTAAGAGAAGAAGCCTTACTTAAGGGAGATGTCATCTCCAGGAGAGCATCCTGTTTTGCGGTGGCATTAGCTCTGAACCAGGTAAGACCTTGGGGCAGAGGAGACGTAAGTGATGTGGAAGAAGGCAGGACATTACTGCTTTCATTTGTTCTTGTTTTTCATTTATTTTTTTCCCTCCTAACTGTATTATAACGACATCCCAAAAGGAAAAAAAATGCCTTCGTTGCCACAGCGACTTGCTGCAAAGAACGTTTTTACTTGTGGCCGAAGACCCAGCATGCATTTCTACTTAGAGTGGGTGGGCCAAGATCTTGTGGAGAATCAAAGAAGGAAGCTGCAGTTTGAGAGAAATATCCTTGTTATAGTAATGATGGTACATGCTTCCTGAGTGGCATTCAGAGAGCGTTTTTACATCAGTAAGAACTCCCAAGTCAGCCCTTGCTAGTTAGACCATCTACTAGTCAGAGAGCAGTTTTACATTATTAAAAACTCCCAAGTCAACCCTTGCTACTTAGACTATCTACTAGTATTTAGTTGAAACCTTACTGTTACCTTAGTCCCTCATTCCCTTATTGGTAAACGAAGCAACCTCGACCCAGAACAAAAAGGTGAAATTCTGAGCTTGATCTCAGTGAAGGACACAGGGCTGGAATACCTGCGCTCTTAAAGAGCCCCACCTCTGAGATTTCCTCTTCGAAGGCCCAAAATATGTGAAATACTTCATACATTTGCTATGTGGTAAATGAAAGTCTTATGATAGAAAATTCTAACCAAGCTAGGTTATTGCCCAACTAGCAAAACAAGACTGGAGAGCTCTTACTTAAAACTAGTTAGAATAGGTGGTTAGAACTGAGGGGTGATCGTTTCTTTGGTGCTGGGGAAGGCTTAGGGGGATGCACTCCTACCAGGCACGAACTGCGCATGATCAGCCTTCCTGTCTGTCTTCCTGCTCTGCCAAGGGCTGAATGACATGGACTGAAGTCTCGTCAGAGACACATGTCTCCAGTCTTTTTGTAGCTCTTGCAATTTAGCTCTTCTGGAGCATAAGCCATCCCATCAGAATGCAGATAAATCCTGCTGTCGCCTTTGTGAATCTCAGCTGAGCGGTGTGCAGGATCCTCCTAGGTTTATGGGCTTCGACCTCGGCTAGTAGCATCACTGCCTTTGTTTTCTTTACGGTTTATTTTTATCACGTTTGCGCTTGTGTACTAATGCCTTTTTAGTCTTTTTATTGAAGTCTTTCTGAATTGTTTTGGTTTAGGTGTTTCTCTTATATGCTGCAGAACTGCAACTTGCATTTATAATATGACGTTAATCTTTCTTAGTCTGTTTATATTCATAGGACATGAATGATCTAACGTGGAATTTTATTTGGGATGATTTGTATTTTTACCGCTTAAATATGGCATGTGGTTGTTTTCAGTGGCTTTACAACTGCTGTACTGGTTACTTTTAAAGCCAAGTTGGCAAATTTATGAATGAAGCCTAAGGACACGTGCTTGAAGGACAATGACTTTTGTGCTGTGTCTGATAGGGGAGTGCAGAGTTTTGCTGCGGGTGGCTTGCTCAGTTTGTAGACACTGGGTGTCAGCCAGTGAGATAAACAGGAACCAAGAGATGGGGGACTTTCTCTTCTTGTGTCCCTGTATTTCCTTATTAGTTACTCTGCACTAGAGGCCTGAGAAATTGGATTGGGAATTTCTCTTTTATTGTGAACTTTGGAGACCTGGATGGAAAGGTGGCTCTGAATGGGGCTTTAACACAACCTCAGCTAGTCTAGGGGTCACTGTCGTGGGTCATTCCCTGTCCATGTGTCCTTTCTACTGGTTACTTCAAAATCATGTTATTACTGAGTTTCCTCAATCTAAGTCCTTTGACAATAGCTACTAATAGTGAAGTTAATGTGTTTTCTCTTTCTTCCTCTTTGTTCATCTCTGTCATGGAATTTTAGTTCCTATGCTACCTCTTATATTGCTTGCTTTTCTCTTAAATATACCCAATTTATTGACTTTAAATAGGAAATAAAGGAGAGGAAATAGACACTCTAGTTTGAATTTCTGGTGCTCTTATTTTCCTTTTGTGTAGTATAAGGCCTTCCTTTCCAGGTAGATAGCACGCCCACTGTCCTATAGCCATATTCTGCACACTTGTGCTCCTTGACGTCTCGGTCTGTTGTTTGCTGCCACAGCTTGTCCTCTGTGTGTGCTCTCCTTAGCCCATGGCGTTCCTTCCAACAAACATTTCACCTACTTACCCTACAGTCTTGCCAGAGTTAACATTGAGATGGTGCTTGCTTTTCTTGAGGGTTTGTTTGTTTGTCTTTGAGTTTTGGTCTTTTGTTATATATCTTGGTGCAGTGCTGTGGAGGACTTGCCTGGTTTCATTTCTATGACTGATTGATGTGATCTTGTTCATCATTCTCACTTTTACCCTCTGTATTCATGAACACATTGTCCTACTGGCGTTTCCTTTACTAATTATTCTCTCAGTTTTTCTTTCATTGTGTCCCTTTCCTCTTTTCTTTTTTCTTTTCTTTTTTTTTCTTAGAGATTTTTTTATTAATGATATATACAGTGTTCTGTCTACATGTATCCCTGCCTGCCAGGAGAGGGTACCAGAACTCATCACAGATGGTTATGAGCCACCATGTGTTTGCTGGGAATTGAACTCAGAGCCTCTGGAAGAACAGCCAGTGCTCTTAACCTCTGAGCCATCTCTCCAGCCCTCTTTTATTTTTAATTTTTATTTTTTTTAAAAAAAAAACCTCTTTTCACACAGTTCTTATGCTGATTCTTTTTGATTACTCATCCCTCAAAAATATAAATTTCTTTTCGAACACCACTAGCAGTAAATTTGTGTCAGAGAGACAGAAACACCACCCTAGTCCAGCTGGACAGGCTTTCCTTGGTCGAATAGCTCCCTGTTGTAACCTGCGGTCCTGTGTACGGATGCCCACACGTTTCCCCCGATCTGTAGCAACAGGATTTCGGGATGCAGCCTCTTCTCTGTTGCTACCATAGAGACATGCTGCCTCCTGCAAATACAACTTTGCCATGAGCATCCTCACCTCTCACCTGTGCCTTCCCAGGGGCCCCAGTCTGCCTCTTGCCTCGACTCCAATCATTGCAGACCAGCACCTAGGTCATGGACTCTAGGCTGTACTGGTAGAGAACAGAACCTAGAATGTGGAGCCCCTTTCTGTAATGTGTAGGACCTTGCAGGGCTCCATCTCCAAGAATTCTAGCAATGCCCACATCTTGTGTGGTTTGAGGCTTTACTAATTATGCCAGTGATGAGGTTTATTCTCTGTTTCTTCTCATTGTCATTTTTTCCTCAAAGCTGGTTCCAATAGGAGAAGGAAAGGTGCCAGTTTAATATCTCCTTTTCAAAAACTAGACTCAGAGAGATTGCCAAAGCATAGGATACCATGCCACTGGGTAAAAGCCTTTATATAGTTTGTTTAAGTTTGTATTTTAAAAAAATCCCATTGTTGATTTAAAACTCTGAGGCCCCGTGCCTAGGAGCGTCCTGCTTTCTCTAAGTAATATGTAGAATGGAGTGGTGGCTGCATGCTTTAGGGTTATGACTTTTGTTTTTCCTTCCAGAACCAGGTGGAAAAAGCCATGTCCATTTTCTCTCAAATCATGAATCCAGAGAGTATAACCTGTGCCAACTTAAATGTAAGTGATTGCCTTGTACTTCAAATGAGCTGAAATGTGGTCAAATCCCTGCTGTTTTTGTCTGTGTGCAATGGCCTAATTGTCCACCGTGGACATTCAGTTGAGAAGGATAGTCATTTACTAAGCTTCTCTTGGGGAAGAGCCACTCCTGTGAGAAAAGTCATCACCACAGGCTTCTGGGAATTTATTAATGGTGGGGTGATGGGTCTGCTCAGCTGTGTGGCAGGGCACCCATGGCATTTGAGGCACAAGTGAGAAGGCTGTGGGTTTGAGAAGAGGGGTGGTTGGACTGGCCAGACTCTTCCCAGGCCCTGGGTGAAACCTGTCTGCTAACTGTATCCCATCTGTGGCGGCTAATTTGTGGTGTGCCTGTGACTGATAAGCCTCACAGTTCCAGAGGTTTGGCGTTTTGTCTGTGTGAATATCTGTGCACCATGTGCACACCCAGTGCCTGTGGAGGTCAGAAGACATCAGATCCCCTAGAACTGGAGTTATGGGTGGTTGTGAGCTGCCTCTGAGCACTAGGAACCTAACCTGGGTTCTGTGCATGAGGCACTGAGCCATCTCTCGAGCCCTTCAGGTCCTCAGCGCTCAAGGTCTTGCCTTCTAAACAGTCCAGGACTTAAGCTGAAGAAACTCTTTTCAGACTAGAAATTTATATGCAGTGGGTGTCTCCAGACAGGGGAGTGACCCAAGAACACAGCTGGGCTGCAGAGCAGCTGAGGAGAGTGAAGGAGACCTGCTAGGGCAGGGACTGAAACATTCCCGTTGGTGCGTGTGTTCGGTTCCCGGCTGGGATGCTGTGTCAGGGACTGTGGCCTCCATAGTAGAAGTGACTCAGTACGGTGCGCCTTGAAGGTGCCATCTGCTCTGGCTCCAGCCCGAGCTCACCCAGACCCAGCCAGATGGAAGAGCTCTGCCCAGCCTCTGCAGCCAGCCAGGCCTCTTCCCGCTTCCATGCTCTCCTCCTTTAATTTGTTTCTATTGGCTATTTTGTCACACGGCAAGAAAAGTAGCTAATACAGGTCAGTTATGGGGCTGTGCTCTGGAGGAGGGGCTGTGGGTTGTAGCTGGAAGGACAGTGCTTTCCACAGATTGCTCTTGCTGAGGCTTTCCATGCAAAGAATGCTGGAAACATTGCTGATTATAGCCGCTTCCTACTAGCTCTGAGTCTTTGGGTCCAGTTCACAGATTCTTTAGATGTCATGTCTGACCTTAGTTTTCTAAGTATACCATGAAATCTTACCTACTTCTGACAGCCCTGTGGGCACTGTGTAGGCGTACATCTGAGGGTAATTCCTGTGGGCAGAGCAGGAACTTGTTATCTGTAAGTATTACTGTGTTTCCTCAGAATCCTGGAGCCCTGCCTAGATCCCACTCTAGGACGTGTCACAGAAAGACTCCTGTTATGAACTTAGTATGTGCACTAAGTGCTCCCCGCCCCAGGCTAGCTGCTTCAGATCCATTCTTCAACCATGACGGCAAAGGTTCCCATTCGATACAGACAGCTCTTGTGTCCGGGTGCATAGCCACCTCCTAGAGAGTGATAGTAGATGGGACGGGAGAGTTGCTGGCACTAGGGAGGAACTCCCCCTCTAGCACCAAAGCCAGCCGAGTGGCTGTAGTGCTAGGGAGGAGAACTGTGTGTGAGCATGCGGGCAGAGATGCGGTGTGTGAGTTACTGTTGACTCTCCCTAGAGTAGAGATGGCATTGGTGGTAGGACGCTGAAGAGGGTGACACAGCCAGATCTTAATTTAATTTTAGCTAAGGCACTGGACTAGACGCTTTGTGATTTGTTAGTTCTGTAGAGTCCTGCTGGAACAGTATCACTCAGTATGCAGGTGTGGAAAGGGATGATCCAGACCGAGGGGTTCCCCGAGTTCTCACAGTTCAGTGGACACCGGAGCCGGGGTTGGAGCACAGACAGATGACTACAAAGCCCAGGAGATGAGACCCATGAAGATAGGAAGGAAGGCTGTGCCTGTCATCCAGGCCTGGGACTCACAGGACTGACAGACACAGCCCACTGCCACTCTGTAGGTTTAGATTTCTGTTCCTGCCTGTCTCTCACAGTTGTTGCAGAAGTGTAGTAATGTCTTTTTCCAAATGAGAAAATGGTTTGGTGGAGACACACCGTGAGCCATTGAGGGGAGAGATGTGTCCACGCCTGAGGCTGGGGCATGGGGCTCATGCACTTGCAAGGCAGCTCCTGTTCTCTGATGTGGGAGGACAGCCAGCCGGCACATGGGTAGGATCAGCATGTTGTGGTTAAGGAACCTTGAACTAATGTTAAATTTGATTATTTTTGTGAATGCAGTCAAGGAATTATCCATTATTTGGAAACTTTAATGAAACAGTCTTATTCTTTAAGAATGCCCACTTGGGAAGCTTGCAGGTGTCTGATCTAAATTCCTTGTGTTGCACTATAAGCCATTTCTTCGTACTCTGGGATGACAAAGAAGAGGCAGTGTGCACTCCCTGAGGTGGCTTTCAGATTCTGGGTCTTTTACCAGCCGGAGCTTTAGAATGACACACAGGCTTCAGTGTTTCCGAGGCTGTCATCTACTTGGAATCCTTAAACAATTTGTGAGCCTGACAAATGGGCTGGCAGTGAGAGCCTGTTGAGTCAGTATTCGTAAAAATAGATGAAAGTTTTCTTTTTCTTGGTCTATTTTAAAAATCAATATCTTACATTTAAATCTTTTGCTGCTGTGCATTAGAATTTAAACTCACTTAATCCTCCCCCAACTTAATTTTCTTTTTATCTGAATTACTTCTGCTGCCTGTGTGACCCAGAGGAGCTGGTCTCTCATTTCCCAGCTGACACTTGTACATCCGCACGCATGTAATCTATGAGCTCATCAAGACACATGCGTGTTGACTCCAGCCTGTCAGTCTCAGAAGAGCCACAGCTCTCTTTGCCAGTGCTGCCCTCACCCTGGGAGCTGCTTCCCTTGGGATTCTGTTTGTCTCTCAGGAACCCATCTGTGGGGGATGTAGCCCGCGGTGTGGTGAGAGTGAGGTAGGAGACTTTAAGATGTAGTGCCAGCATGAGGCACCATCCCCACCATCCCTGTGTGAGGAGCTGTTGGCAATTCATGGGGTCTGGAGGATGCAGAGTCGTTTTCCATCAGTGTAGCCACTGTAACCTGCCCGTGCGCTAGCAAATAACCCATGCATGTGCCACCCTGAGTAAGCTCAGGTTAGTTTCTAAAAGGACACGGAAGTAGGAGGGGTGTGTTGGGAAGAGGACGTATTCCAGAGGGAAGGCTGGGTGTGGTCAAACTTGATTATATACATATAAGAAATAGTTTTGAAAATGCATTTTTGAAGCTGGAAGGAAAAAGGCAGTGCCTAGAGGGCAGTACTGTGATGTCACTGGGGGTGTGCTCTCAGGAGGGATGAAGGTGGTTGTAAGAACGTTGTTGAAGCCTAGCCAGGCCCCACCGTCTGCCCTCTGGTTTCCTCTCTGAGATATGATCCCTGCTTTCACGTGTGCTTACTCATTGCTGTCTGCCCTGGTGTGACTCGGGGGAGAGCGCCTTCCCTGGCTGAGTCCAGGGCAGCTCCAGACCCTGAACCTCCAGAACTGTGGACCTTCTTCCCCTCAGTTCTGAGAGAGAAAATGCAAACACTCCACAAGCAGACGTTACCAAAGAGGGGGGCAAAACAGTGCAGCTAGTTCAGTGTGGAGGAGGAGATGGTGTGTTACTATGGCTAATTGCTATGCATTTATTCAATATGTAGCTTTAGACCAATTATTTCTAGTGTTAAGCAAAATTATTTAGTACCTAGCAAAGGAAAGATCCAATCTTTGGGAAAATACATTATGAAACTAACACATCAAATTATAAACAGTGACTAACATTGGTTGGTGACTTCTCAGTTACTCTCATTTTTAAAAACCTTTTCTCTGTGTCTCAAACTGTCCTGGTGAGTACTGACGATTAGAGGAGAATGAGCCTGGCTTTTCCATGTGCTGGGTGTGCCGGGCTGATGGGGAGTCGTCAGCAGGGCCCGTTCACAAGTTTGGTTTGGCGACCAGTTTTGAAGGTTGTTAATGGGTGCAGTGCAGATAGACAGGCTTCACTGAGACTTCGCCCATCTTCCACTCTGCCAGGCACAGGGTGCGTGCTGCAGGTAACCAACAGATGAAAGGGGCTGTCTTCCTCCAGCCAGACTTAGGGTACAGTTGATTGTCATGGCCCTTGATCCTAGAGGAAAGAAGGCAGAGGGAATGAGCGTTTTCACTTGTACCTCCTGTGTGCTGGTTTTTCACTTCACGTTCACGGTAACACACAATGTGGGGCTCGAGACTACTGTTCCCATTTAACAGATGAGCACGTTAAAAGCAGAGTTTGCATAGCTAGTGTCTGCCAGGGTTACAATTTCGGCCAGGCACCAAGTGTGGGGTGTGTGTGTGTGTGTGTGTGTGTGTGTGTGTGTGTGTGTGTGTGTGTAGATGTGTATGCAGAGGTCAGAACAGAACTGTGAAGTTGTTTCTTGTTCTTTTTGTGGAATTGAGGAATCAAACTCAGGCTTGGGTGGCAAGTGCCTCTGCCCTGTGAGGCACCTCACTGGCCCCAGCTACAGCAACGCCATTAGCTGTAGAAAAATGTATTTTTGCTAGTGAACATACGTACGAAGCACTTAAAAACAAACAAAAAGCATATCTGAGCTAATGAATTAGGAAATAATATTAAAACTGGTGTCTGTCAGTGCAGGCTCTACTCAACACTTTTTCAGTCTTGTCTGTTCTTTTCAGATTTTAATCCATGTCCGGTCTAATATGTTGGAAAACCTGATAAAGATCTTACAGGACACTGTTGACAGAAGTGTATCGATGTTTGTGAAAAGACATGCGTTCTCAGAGGAAGTGGTAAGTGAGCCAGCACTGCGGTGGCACTAAGTGCAAGGGCACCCTTCAGATGCTCACCTGGCATCGTAGCCCTGAGACCGCCCACTCTTCAGCAAGAGGCCGGACACAGTCATCTGGCAGTCTCGGGGCTCGCGTGCTCAGTGCAGACTCTTTCCTGCTGTCGCACTATAGCTCTGGGTTCTCAGGGAACCGTCTTCCCCTGTACTCTTCTATAGGTACTTTCTTTCCTTTTTTCTCGAAAGTATCCCATAGCACGAATAATAAAAACCCAGAGACAGATATTGGGGTTCAACCTGAAGATCAGAAAAGCAAAGCAGCCAACCAATAGAGAGAACTTTTACCTCTACCAGGTCTTCAGACCCAAGGGGTGAGATCCTGTCTCCACAAATCCTCAGACTCCATACTCTTCTGAGTTCCTGTCTCTTCCCCTTTATAGCCCTCTCTCCACCCAGCCATATCGCTCCTGACTCCACCTCCCTAGTGCTGGGATTAAAGGCGTGTGACCCCAAGTGCTGGGATCACCTTTGTATGAGCTCTGTTTCTCTTTTAAACAGATTCAGTCTTGTGTAGCCCAGGGTGGCCTTGAACTCACAGAGATTCATCTGCCTCTTTTTCCCAGTCCTGTGATTAAAGGTGTGTACCACCACTCCCTGGCCTATATGATTCACTAGTGTGGCTGCTTTGTCCTCTGATCTTCAGACAAGCTTTATTTATTAAAACACAAATAATATACCACTATAGCATCCAGTACCTTCTCCTTGCTCCTGGCTCTCAGCTAATCCTTGCTTCCTGTTTGGGGGAGGAAGTAGAAATAAGCGGAAGAGAATGGCTAGCACACGGTCAGCTGCTGGCTGTGGTTGTATGCCCATGGTGACTGCATGTGCCTCCCTCCAGCATCTCCACTGCTACTGGACATTGTCTCATCAGAATGTCCTTCCTTGTGGATCAGTCCTATCAGCATTATTGTGTATATTATCTGTCATCTAAAGAAAACAGTTACTCTACAAATGAAAAGACACATGCTGGGTTTAGCTAGGAAAGCTGGACAAATGCCAGTTCCTCCAAAGTTAATGTAATAAGGTAAGGACCTCAGGAAGTATACCACTATACTTTTTCTGCAGCTTGGCTTAAAACAAGAAAAATAGTTTCTTTAAAGGAAGGAATGACTTCAAGATGCAGCTTAGCGGTTCTCTTCCCCAGCCCTCAGAGGCTGCCTTACTTATCTCCCACAAGGTCCTGGACCACTGATCCAGCTAGGAGTGAGTGCCAGAGTGCTACCTCTACCTCCCCAACTTCCAGATTAAGAACCCACCTTCTTTGATCATTTTGGCTTTTTACATGGGTTCTGGAGGTCAGATTTTAAGTTCTTATTTTTGCAAAACAGATTTGTACTTGACAAAGCTGTCGCCCCAAGCCTCTACATAAAATCTTTCTTCACACTTATCTGTTTTTTATATTTCCTTATTTTGTGTTAATATATGGTGTGTGTACATGTGTGTGTATTCATGTGTATGCATGTGTGTGAACACAGATGTGTCACAGTACATGTGGAAGTCAGAAGACTTTTTCGAAAGATGGTTCTTGCCTTCCACCATGTAATTTTGAATCCAGGTTCTCAGGCTTAGTGGTGAGCACCCTGGCCTGTTGAGTCATCTTGCTAGCCCTAAAAATGTGTTTTTATGTGACAGAAACATTATATCAAATAAAAAGGCGAATAATCTTGAAGAAAATACTTTGAGGTTTTTACTCATATAACAAAGAGCTGACTAATTCTAATATGGAGAGTTCTTTTTGAAAATTATGGGAAAAGAACCAATAGCCAATGCTGAACAAAGATGGGGTTCACTTAGGACTTGGAATGCTTTTAACCCTTGGGAAGACTCTGAGCCCTAACAGTGAATTCCCCAGAACCCCCATCATGAAGTGAGATACATGGCCAGATACATTCATATATTTATATTTAAATTAATGTAGAAAACCAAAACAGCTATGAAAAGTGGCTAAGGAGTAGAAATAGGATTCCCACGTGTGCTCTGTATATTTGGCTTTGCAAAGTAGTAAAAGCTTCCCAGACATTTAAATTATATTGAATATAAATGAAGAGGAAACAGCAGTTCCTAAAAATTGAAAACAGAGTGAAGGAGATGAGCTCCTGTTCCTCACGGAGGGCATGAGCACACAGCAGAAGTTACCGCTGCCCACTTGAAATGCAGTCAGTTTTCAAAGCTTTCTCTATTACTTACGTGTACCTATGTGTGCCTCTGAGTTTCTTTGTGCCATGTGTCCAAGTGCCTGCAGAGGCCAGGGAACATCAGGTCTCCTGGTAAAGGAGTTAGAGAAGATTTATTTAGAAGATGTCCAAAGGATGTTAGGAAGCTGATCCCAGTTAACTTGCATTGGAATGCTAGGCTGAGTCCTCAGTTGGAAGTGAACTAAGGAAAAGGTAGGATTGGTGCGGATCCTGACTCTGAGCTGACCCGCTTTGGTAGCGTTAGTACTGAGGACTTGGGTGCTGTTTCTACATCTGATCTTCTACTCTGTCTCAGACCTCTCCAGCCAGTGGTCTTGGCATGCCTACCTTGATGTTCAACTCCAGAAGAGAATTCTAGATTTCCCCTCCAATTCTGGACCTCCCTGTCTCAGTAAATGACAGCGTCCATCATCATGTTCCTAAGACCCCAGTTAGGAAAGTGACGTTGACCTCCTTTCCTTCAGCTCGAGTCCCTCACTAAACCCACAGTGCACCTTACCTACATTCACCTCTCCATCTTTCCTGTGTGCTTCCCAGTCATCATCATCTTTTCCTCTGGGCTGTGATAGGGGTCTCCCCTCCATTGATTCTCTGGTTGTTAAGTCTCAGTCAGACCATAGCCCTTGTCATCCCCTGGCTTTTAGGGTAAATCCCGAGCATCTTTCCCAGGACTATATGTACAGTCTGTTTGATCTGACCCACCCCCTGCTCTCACCCACGCTTTGTTGATTCTGCTGGCATTTGACCTCCCCCAGGTATGTTTTGCTGTAAGGCATATGCTATTTGAGTTCCTTTTATAAGGTTCTGAACTCTGTGGCTTCCAGTGGCTCTGTACAGTCACCCGTGCCTGTGTGCCCTGGTGTTCATCTTGATGTGTACGCAGGACATTTCTGCATGCCTGTTTCTGCTTCTTAAAGGATAGGAAGACATCATTGTGATGTAATGACTGCTCTTCTTCCAGCTGGCCCAGGTGAGGGACAAACTGAAGGACAGCCCCACACTCGCGGCCAGATTTGATGAGGTCTGTGGGAAGCTGCACATTAACGGCCTAGTCACTATTTACACACTGGATGCTCTGCTCTGCCATGTCCCCCGGGACAAGAAATCCAACACATTGCTGTTAAGGAAGAGGACAGTCAGCCGACGGACCTTACAACCTCTCAGCCAGTCCCTGCTGACTGAGTAACTGTGTTCTCAACCTCCCAGGTCTGGAGGAGCTGCTATGGGTGAATCATTGGCTTCTCCGAGATGCCAGGCATCTCACTTCAGTGGCCCTGTGCTAATACCTGGTCTTCCTACGTCCCAAGTCCCCTGGGTGGTGACTTGCCAATCAAAGAGATGTGAAGAGCTAGCTCAAGCAAGAGAAGCACCATTGCTACAGAAAGGCAGCTTCCCCGATGTCAGCCACACCAGAGTAAGGGCCACAGCCACAAGTGCAGCCCAGCACTAGAGCGACACTCAGAAAGTACCTGCAGAAGGAATTTCCCGTGGTCTCGTCAACCTTGAGTGACCTTTCACAGGAGAGATGCCTTGCAAGTGATGTCCTCGCTGAATTGAGAGATCTGAAACCCTCTACCATGTGAGGAAACAGTCAAGGCCTTCTCTCATCTCCCATCTACAAAGTAATAATGCCCATGTGTGCTTGGATGATCTGACACTTTCATTCAGAGTTCAGTAGAGTTAATCTTTCTCCAAAATAAGAAATAAAAGATACCTGTGCAGGCTTGAGCTTGTGTTTTCTTTCCTCAGCGTGTAAACAAAACCAGAATTTAGCTTTCAGAGTTGGTAAGTATGCTGAATTTAAATAATTATTGTCTTTGTCATTGGCAAATCCTGATTTAAAAAACCATGGGATGCTTAATTTTCTGTGCTAGTTTTCTATTTAATATCATGAATACTTGATGCTGCATGTCACTGTGTTTGCTATGCACCTTCTCTTTGGGCACATTATTTTTGTTATTTGATTATTACCATTATTATAAAACTTTCTCGCCAGTGGGCCATTTCTGTGACAGTTTGAAATGCAGCATTGGGTGAATTGTGCACGTGTGATCATTTCCAAAAATTGTGCACGTGTGATCATTTCCAAAAGGTAGCCAGGGGCCGTCTCACTCATTCTTGTTTCTGAAGGGTCCAACCAGGTGTTGACCCTGACAGCAGAGACCAAGTAGGCTTCAGACTTGTCCTGGAGGCCATTTCCAGAATAAAGTCTGTTCACCATGTTGTTCTTCTCAGGCAAGAATTGTCTGTAGAATCAGACATTTTAGAGTCAGAGGAATTTCCTGTATCTCCTAACTCCCTCATCTTTCAGGTTAAGGAAATGGCTTGTTCAACTGGCAGAGCTAGTTAGGGTGGGCACTAGATTCCTGGTCTGGTATCCTTCCCACAGGACCATATTATTATCTCTTCTGACAGAAACAGTTCCTCCTAAGATCTTTGCAGACTATTAAGGACTCTGTGACTTACTGTGTGGCACTTTTCATGACTTATTGCATGGCCGCAGGCTGTCACTTGGCTCATTTGGTAAGCTGGGCTAATGCCGGCACACTGACTTAGTAAGTGTGAACTCACCGAGATATAAAGCAGGCAGGCTGTGCCTGCAGAGTAAGTGCTGTGCCACATCACCCATTACCACCTTAGTGAATGGCAGAGTATCCCCACCTTCTGAGGAACTGCGTGAACAAGCGGGGCCTTCCTCCTGCTCTGACAGCGCACAGGAGTCCGTCTCACGGGTGTCAAAAGGCTTTTGCCTGTGTTCTGTGAAGCATTAGACATCCTCAAAACCCAAAAATTTCTGTCTTCATAGAAGATAATGGAGCCAGGTGTTGTGCACATCTTTAATCCCAGCACTTGGGAGGCAGAGGCAGGTGGATCTCTCTGAGTTCAAGGCCAGCCTGGTCTACAACCTGAGTTTCTGAGTTTTGGGCAACCAGGGTTGTTACACAGAGAAACCATGTCTTAGACAAGCAAGAAAAGAAAACAATGGCTCACTGGCATCTGTGCGTGTGGTGTTTTGCAGTTTCTCTACCTTCAGAGCCTTGAGAATCGACCTTGCCTCCTTCTCCCAACTTAACCTTGTGTCTTTTCTTGCTGAGCATTTAAATGGCTGTCACGTCTTAAATAAATGCGGTGAAGATTTAACAAAACAAACAACTTTGTGGACAATAAATCGCAACCTTCCCTAACCCCTCCTCCCCTCTACTGTTTACAAACAGCTGTGAGACTGGTTTAAAGTCTTAGTGCCGAGGTATCTAATGCGCAACGCTATAGTTGGGCACTTCCTTAAAATGTGTTAATTAGACATTTAAAATTTAAAAAGCTGGAGGATTGTTCCTTTGAGCTATAGCAGTGATTCTCAACCTGTTGGTCTCAACCCCATGACAGTCAAACAACCCTTTCACAGGGACCACAGAGATTTTGTATATCAGATATTTACACTGTGTTCATAACAGTAGCAAAATTACAGTTATGAAGTACCAATGAAAATTACTTTATGGTTGGGGTCACCACCACATAGGAACTGTACTAAAGGGTTATGGCATTAGGACAGTTGAGAACCACTGCTCTTTAGGTACTTGGGTGACAGGGAATCCAACAGAAGCAGGACCACTTATGCCAGAGTTAATTAAACGAAAGAAGTGGCCACCATATAGCAGGGGTTGCTGTTGGTCAGGTTCCTGCAGAGCACCTTGGGTCGGTATCATTGAATCCTCAGAACCCTCTGAGGTGGTTATGACCCCACTACTTGGGAGAAGCTCAAGTTCACAGATTTGATACCAGCAAGTGGAAGACAGTGGCATTTCAAAGCAGGCAGTCGGGAAACATGGTTTTAATTACACGTCTGGACTGCCTGCACAAGTGTATGCATGTGTGTGTGCGCGCGCGCGCGTGCGCCCTCGTGTATGGCTGACTTTTATTCATCATGCTTTGTTCTTTTCCAACCTTTAGCAGAGACAGCAGAGGGCGCCCCAAGTCTCTTGTTTTGCTTTTTTTGGGGGTACCAGATTTCAAAAACGTCTTCCATTTCTGGAAGACAGAACAGAGATTCACACTGCAGGCTACACAGGTAAAGTATCCATGTACCTTAGGAGGTGCAGAGTGTTGTTTTCATTTAGATTAATAGTTGTCGGCCGGGCGGTGGTGGCGCACGCCTTTAATCCCAGCACTCTGGAGGCAGAGGCAGGCGGATTTTTGTGAGTTTGAGGCCAGCCTGGTCTACGAGAGCTAGCTCCAGGACAGGCTCCAAAGCTACAGAGAAACCCTGTCTCGAAAATAAAAAAAAAAAAAGAGTTGTCTAATGTGGAGAGGGTGTTTGTAGAAGAGAGACCTTTGGGGTTGGTCCTTTGCAGAAAACACGTGAGTGCAAGCGAGTGAGAGCCTTCATACACACTTGAAAACACTAGGTGACTCACTGGAACACTCACTCCTGGAATATTCTGTATTTAGGGGAGGAAAATCATGGTGTTCTGGAGAATCTATCTCTGCCCAATTCAAAGAATTGTTCAGAGGTCACATTTGTATTCCATGAATCAAACTCATGTACTGAGTCTTCATAGAGTATTGATTATAGTGAGATTGGGATTCTAGTGAAATATTCCTGCCAGAGACCCGAACACCAGGACCCGAACGATCAGGAAGACTTACTGAGAAATCAGTGAGCAATTCTCAAAATCCTCCAATGCACCAGAAGGAGACTCTAAAACTGAACAAGGAGGCAGATTCAGCTAATCTCCAAAGGAGCAGTCTTAATTAAGGCTGTAAACCTCTCTGGGAGAAAGCTATGGTGAGCATTTTCTGCACACACTATCAACACTGGCATTCAGACCAGGAGAGAAGGCCCTGCCATTTCCTTGAGCCTAGCCCGGGAAGGCTCTGCCATCTTCCCATGGGTCTGAGGCTTTGGTTCTTGACATGGCTGTGCCCATGTCAACAGTACACATTCACTCAGGACTTGACTCACTCGAGGCTTCCTCCGTTGCTCACAATCTCACGTTTAAAAACCACATGTTTGATGGCCACCTGCCCCAACTCCTATAGAATTCTGAAGTTAAAATTAAATCTGAAGCCTGAATTATTTCCCGTTGAATATGATGTTAAGCAGGCTTTACATAGGCTTTTGTATTTAGGGCTTGAGGTAGAGAGAGATCATGAAGTCCCCTGCGCTGTACAGAGAGGTGACTTTTCGGGCCCATGGCCTCTTGTCACAATCTGTAACACGAAGCTTACTTTTACAAGATCTGTGTTCTGGGGCTGTGGGATAGAAGGGGGGGCAACTCTGTCTGAACTCAAGGTCCCCCTGCCTTAGCTTGCCCAGTGCCAGGATTGCAGGTGTGTGCCACTCTGCTTACCCAAGGTCTTCCTTGACAAAGGAACAGAATCAGTAACCTCATTGAGTGAATAGCAGCTCTGGGCTCCCACACCTCAACATGACCTTATTCTTGTAGCGTGACTTTGAAGGCTGTAGAACCTGCAGGAGGTGTGGCCTGTCTGGCAGGTCATTAAGCCAGACTTGAGGGTTGACCTGTCCCTGGTTCCTATGTGCATTCTCTACTCCCTGTCCCACTGCCAGGGGGAGAGCTGCCCCTGCCCTGCTGTCCCTTCCGTACTGTGGTGGACTGAAATCTCTCCGAAGCCATGATAAATCATTCCTTCCTGAAGTTGTTTCTGCCAGACATTCTACCAAAGGAACAAGAAGAGAAACAAATCTAGTCTTGTGGGTCCCACAGCCTTTGCCACCTGCTCAGAACTGAATAGTGAGCTCGGTGAACCGTAGGTGTGGCCCAATCAATGATACAAAACTGTTATCCATATAGAGTACTCCAATCTGCATTTATTTGTCAGTTTTATTTATTTATTTAAGTTTTATTGCTTTGTAGCCCGTACTGGCTTGCAACTCACTATACAGCCCATGCCAGCCTCTTAACTCATGATTCTCCTTTTAAACATTTTTTTTTTCCTCTCCAGGCATTTCAGTGTTCGAGTAAGGGCCTGGTCTTCGGGCTCTCGGTTATCTAATTTTACTGTTATGCTCCCGTGCGGCATCTTTGTAGAGAGGTGGAGGGTGGGATTCAAAGGGGCCAGCACACTGCCACCCTCACAGTGCTCACAGAGCCAGTTTCTCCCACGGTGATGGCGAAGTCAGCAGGGTTGGTGACAAGCCAGTCTAAAGCAGATCAGGTGAACCTTGTCACGTGTCAATAGATTTCTTTGGATTCCTTTGTCCTTGAATTTACTTCCTCTTTTTCCTTTTTCTGTTCTATTTTCTGTCTTCCCATCATTTTGTAAATGCTTCCGTCTTTAAGGAGAAAAAAAAAAAAAGAACAATGTTAGGTCCCCTTTTGGGATGTTTTGTGGCAGGGCTTGGCTTCCTATGCGCTCATCCTCTCCTGACTCAGAGGAGAGGCCACTTTACTGGAAATTAGTAGAAACCCAAGGTTTGCTTTAGTCCTGTGTTTCCCCTAGCCTAACTTTATTAGAAAGAAGAAGGGAACAGGTCAAGATGAGAAAAGCGACATCCTGAAAAGCCACCTTCCTCTCCAGCTGCCTGTGGACAGTAGCAGGGCATCTATCTGGAGCTGCACAGTTTACCCTCAACACCGTCTCACAGGCCAGCATCTTGTGCACCCTGTGACATGAATTACGCCTCTCAGAGGAAGGCATGGGCAAGAAAAGCTAACCCCTATTTCTATTGCCACCTGAGGTACATTTTTGTTTTCCCAGTTTGTTCAACAAAGAATATTTGTTATATATTATAAAATAACGACCTTTTACCTGGAAGCCACACCAAGAACAGATTTAAAACACAGTGAAATGTGTCTGTTGGTCCTGCATCCCCACACTGGATGTTCAGATCCCTCAAAACAACCCCAGATTTTGATTCAGTGCCCAGCTCTGGGCTGTGCCCCATCTTCTAGCTTTAGAGATGCTCCTTACATCCACACTCATACTATCTGATTGCTTTTGCCCTTATTCGTATTTCACCTAATTAATATTACTTTATTTGGTGGTGAGGAATTTCCATTTTTAAATCGATCCAGCTTGCTCTCAAAATGGACAAATGGATAGAGGATACTCAGTCACACTGTGGCAGGAAGTGGAGAATGTATGCTCCTGAGACTAGGGCAAATTGCAGAGCTAATGAAGACTATAGATAATGAGGAAGGAATGAAGTCCATGCTTACTATGACCCGGTGGGTCCCACTTCCGGGGAAAGCCTTCACTGCCGGGAAAGCAGGTATCACCATCTCCCACAGCACACAGACAGTGTGGGTGTTGTGGAATGCTGTCCATCGCTGTCTCAAAATAGAGCCCTATGATTACCTTCCAGATCAGGCCCACAAACATTCCCTGATGGAAAGAGTGGACTCGCCGTGTGTCTACAAGAGGCCCATGAGGGCCCCACCAGTCCCTGAGTATTTGTACTATGGAAGTCCCTGGTGGTGACTGGGGCAGGGACTTTCTTTGTTGGTGTCCAACTGTAAGCTGCCCATGTTCCTGTAGGTATCTCCTTGCCCTTGCTCATGCAACAACCAACTTACTGGTTCAGCAAGCTAGCCTTGGGTGTAATCGTTTCCTGGGTCTGTTGATGGTGCCCTTTCTGGGGTGAGAAGATATTTGCTCTTGTCTCCCAAGGGAGCAATGCACAACACGTGGGGCCACTCTTGTCTAGAGTGGTTTTGGAAGCATTCTCACCACCAAACCTGGGGATTTCATGGTAGCAATGACAAGCCCTTCCATTCTTTCCTCTTAGTTATACTGCACATCTGGAACAATAAAAGGCTTCAACAACTAATGGGGAGAGAGCTCACGGCTTGGTTGATGCCAGTCAGGGCCAGCAGCTACTATGGCAGTGACCACAGCAGAATGGTGACACGCAGGGCAGGCCTCTTTCCTACCCACACTCTTACTAACCTCAGTGGCTGGTGTGTGGCAGTGTTTTCCTGGTAACCAGTAGTTTCGCAAAGAATAAAAATGAAAACCACCATGACCACCGTAAGGTTCCTTTTCATGAGTTTCTATACGTGGGAGAGACACCTCTGTTCCTAATGGCTGAAAGTCTCAGGAATGAGCTGGCAGCTCTTCTCAGGGCCCAGGGTGAGGGACACCCCTAAGATGTAATCCCTTTTCACCTTTCCTCAGCTGCCAATTTGGAACCCCTGAAGTCTCTTTATAGAACAATAGTTTGTATGCCACGGTTGCAAAGCCCTAGAGGGTGCCAGGAATGCCATTCGGTTTAACCTTGGCAGCCCTGAAGACCACAGACCACGGTGCACAGCTGTATAGTGTGTTTCCCATCCAAGGGCATTTGTCAGAGCAGAGGAGGGGAGGCTGAGAGCCACGGCCACTCCTAAAACATGATGCAGCTTTCTTAGTCACCCAAATGCACTGTGCAGACCACAGGGGTTGTGAACTGTCTCATTTGATGGAGAACGTCTAGGGTTTCTGGTGCTGCCATAAAGCACCATGACCAGAAGCAACATGGAAAGACAGGGTTTGCTTCCATTTTCAGCTCTCAGGTCATACTCCATCAAGGCAGGACCCTGGAGGCAGGGACTGAAGCAGAAGCCGTGGAGGAACACTACTTACTGATTTGCTCAGCCTGCTTTCTTTGCCATTCAAGACTACCTGCCCAGGGATGGCACTGCCCACAGTGGGTGGGACCCTTCCACATCAATCATTAAATTAAAAAAATGCCCTACAGATTTGCCTATGGAGCAAACTTATGCAAGCATTTTCTCCATTAAGATTCCTTTGCCCACACTTTTCATCCCAGCACTCGGGAGGCAGAGGCAGGTGGATCTTAGTAAGTTTGAGGCCAACCTGGTCTACAGAGTGAGTTCCAGGACAGGCTCCAAAGTTACAGAGAAACCCTGTCTCAAAAAAAAAATCCCTTTTCCCAGATATGCCTAGGTTTGTGTCAAGTTAGCAAAAATCAGTCAGCACAGAGAATGTTTGGAACATGCTGTTCACTCTTGCAAAACCTCCAAAGACTTCCATCCCACTGAACAGTGACTCCAAAGACCATATCATAGGCAGCTGGCCTCTCTGATCTTGGTAACTTCTTTCAACCCATACAGGCACTTTCTGCCAGGTCCTGGAAGACCCTAGTGCATGCATGTCCAGGCCTGTGCCCTTGTTTTACTCTCCAAGAGGCCTTCCCATGTCAGCTGCTCTCCATTGTCCTCCACTCTTTGTTGCTTTTTTTCTCCCTTAATCAAATCATACTTGTTTCTCAAATTTTCTCTCTGGTTACTTCATAGACATTCCTCTAGAAAAGGGTTTGGACTATTGCCGCCTGTATTCAAAATTCCACTTGCCTATTTTTGTGAGAGAAGTCTTCCCTGGCAGCAGATACTATCTTGTCTTTGGTTTCTCCAGTACAATGGCAGGACTGAGTCATGCAATAACTACCCCAGTCCACAAAGCTGGAAGTCTCAACTGGAAGCTCTGTTTGTCTTCTTCCACCTCGAGCACACAAGTAGTTGTCTGGAATTCAGTGTTGAGTAAATATGTATTAAATCAAGAAGCAAATAGATAAACATATAATCCAGTCAAATAGTTCTAGAAAGTGCTTTCCTTAACTCAGTAGCCACTTATCGAGCATCACCTTATGCCATTGTACTCTGGAGAGAAGACACCACAGTGAGGAGAGACATCAGATTCAAGACAAGGCAAAGAATACCATATTACAGGTACGGGTCAGCAACAGTGGAGCCATAAGAAAAGATCTGCATTCCAGGCATGCTAAGATGGTGGCTTGGCAGACAGAAGGATGGAGAAGCTATAGGTGGGGTGGGATAAGTTGCTCGCCATGAGCAGGCAGCCGCAGTGTTGCCAGAGCAACAACGGAGAACAACAGGAACGTGGAAGTTGTCGAGAAGAGGGCTTGGGACGAGTTCCGAGATTTGAGTGGTCCCTTTATCCCTTTCTGGCTCTCCCTCACATCTTGTCAGTTTCATTTTAAAAGCAAATAGGTTTTCACAGAAAGGCGACTTTTTTTTTCCTACCAGGCTCTTCAGTTCCAACACAAGACACTCTGTGAAATGTCCTTTGATAGGGTGGTGTATCCTATCATTTGCAGCCAGATAAACCTTTGCTGGAAGAGACCATGCTGTGTGTGGCTCATGTAGAGGCATCCCTGGCCTCTGCCCACTGAATGCTAGTAGCATCCCTTAGTCATGGCCAATAGGGTCTCCAGGCTTTGTCATGTATCACTTGGGGGCCCAATATCACCCTGTGCAGAGCGCCATAACTCAGAGAGTGCCACCAAAACACACACTGGCCACCTGTGGGTGGAGTTGGTACTATCACATGCTGACTAGAGGGGCCTGTGGGGAGTCCAGAGTGCACAGCCTCTGCTCTCTTGCACTCCTTTTGTTCTTGACCAAACACTGCTCTTCCCCCTTCATCCCCACATGATCATCCAACATCACTATGACAAGTAACCAGAGAATCCTAAAAACAAACCTTAGCTACTTCTTCAGTTGGTGACCCCTGCACCACTTCTTAGGACTCGTGAGATCAGTGTTATACCGAGACGTGCCATCTTAAATATGCATTAGAACAGTAGAATATTACTTAGCAATCAAAAAGAGCTAGCCATTGATAGACACAAAAGCGTGTCTGACTCTCAGAGGCATGACAGCAAGGGAAGGAAGGCAGTCTTAGAAGATGCAGACTCTTCGATTCCATTTCTGGAACTTTCCAGAAAAGACGAGAGCATGCTGAGGTTGGGCTGTAAGAGGAGATCATATTATTACCAGGGAGTAGCATGACTATATTTTGTAGTCAGAACTGTTGGGCAGCATGATTGTGTTGTTAGTTGCATGAATCCATACATGTATAAAATTCAAAATGCACACCCAAAATTAATTTTACTATATTTTAATTGACAATCCCCCTCAAGTAGTCTTTGAAGAGGGTGTTGGGCTTTGAGTAACTGAGTGTCTTCTACTAGATCTAAACCCAGAGTTGCAGGCATGGGCCATAACTGCAGCCCTCAAGGAAAGAGAAGAAGAAAGCTGAGATTCTGGGGCTAAACGGAGAGTATTAGTTTCCTCGCTCCAATTCCTCTTTCACTTTCCATAGAACAAGGTGATCTTCACTTCTCAATCCAGGGTTACCAAGTTTCACCCCAGAACCATCTTGGCCTCCTTGCCCAGAAAGAGAAAACGTTGCCAGATCTTGGAGGTCACTGGAGCAGTCGGGCCAGTGTCCTCTGAGGTGTGCCAAGATCTCAGGATCTCATCTGGTGCTCTTGAAGAGGTGGAAGGGGCTTGTGGGTATGGTAAGAAAGAGCCTGATGGAGCCTGTGGTGCTGCCTTCCCGCTCCAGGAAGACCAGAAATATAACAGAGCAGAAGGATGGGGGCTTGACTGCAGGAGAGCAGTATCCTGTGCCTGTTGATCTGTGAGCCCTGCCATCAGCCCCGGGATGGGTATATCTGGGGATTTGCCTCTCACCCTGTCTGTTGTCCGCTCTGATGCTAGTGAGAACGCTGGGGTGGGGAGGGAGAAATTATCTCTACCTGGCGTTTGCATATACTCACCATTTTACAATAACACTTCCTCCCGGCACCTCCGATCTCCCCGGGAACTACACGCTGTGGTTACACATACATGAAAGGATGGGGGTGTACAAGAAAATCACCACTTATTTGCCTATGCAATAACTTACGGATTATAGCATTATAGAATCAGAAAAGAATGTGCCTGGCTTCTCAGAGAACAAACTGAATGACAGCACCGGGGCTTAAAGTGTCATCCCTCCACAGCTGTTCTGAAAGAGCTACACAAAACACACGCTATGTATGTCACAGCTGCGAGCAGGGTGCTTCTTTCTCTTTTCCTGGGTTGTGCAAGCATTTTCAGTGGTCCAATTCAAACGGGCAGCCGAAGCATCCTTGAACTTCTCGGGGGTAGCCTGGTACATCGTCATCCTCGGGAGCTGTTGGCGCAGTCCCCATTTTCTGAGCGTACGCCAGGAAAATGAGATCGGCAATGCAGCTCTTCTGTAATGTGGGTGAGCGGGTAGAGGAGCAAGGATGAGTAGCAGGGCGATGACCCCGTGGCGACAGTTTGTCTCGGAGGGAAAGCTCTGAACGCAGTAGTCCTTCGTGTGTGTTACCGTGTTTGATCCTCACAGCCAGCCTGCACCCTGCCTCCCACAACAGGCAAGTTTGTTTAATCCTCATTCCAGAAGCCATAGTCTGTGTATGGAGTGGAGCGGAAGAGAACCAGAGCCTTCCAATCCCAGAGCCCACACTTCCGTTCAGCCACCTGTGGTAAAGTACCCCTTGGCCTCCCAAAACAGAATGAGAGCTTAGACACGTGGATGGAGGTTTTCTGTGTGCCTGGCGGGACTTCCTACTCCTGCCCTGGCGATTGAGAGAGGAGGGATTTATTTTGTCTCATGGTTTCTAAGGGATCATTTGATATTTACTTGACCCCAGGAGTTTAGACAAAGCGTGATTTTCTTCACTACAAAGAAAGAGACAGGAAGATGCCAGTGACAAAGGGCCCCACCCCAGTGATCTACTTCCTTCAGCTGGGTCCCATCTTTAGAAATTTCCAGAAGTTCTCAAAATAGCTCCAGCAGCTGGGGACCAAGCGTCCAGCATATGAGCCTATGGGGGACATTTCCCCTTTAAGCTACGATGGTAAGATCACATCAACCAAGGTACATACAGTGATTGCAAGGTACTTGCCTCGGGCCCCCCAGAAGATTGTAGCTCTTCAGATTGTGGAAGACAGCTTTCAGAATGGCCAGCAATGACCTTGGCCTCCTGGCATCCATATCTTTGGGTAGTTCCCTGCTAACACCAGATGGGGCTGACCTTGTGACCAGTAGAAGAAATGCCAGAGTGTGGCTTCTGAGACAAGAGTCTAAAAAACCTTCTAAGCTTCTACCTTACTCTCTCTTGGTATCCCATGATATGGGGTGGCCAGATATCATGACACTTCGGCAGCCCTATAGAGAATTCCACATGTCGGGGCTTCCTCCCCACAGCCAGCATCATGTCACCATACTGAGCAGCACGTAAGTATACCATGCTGGGGGCCACCCCTCCAGTGCCAGTTCGGCTTGCAAATGATGCAGCCCTGGCTGATACCTTGACTGCTACCTCACAAGCTAGCCCCTCCTGAACTTCTGACCTACAGAAACTGTATGAGGTACATGTTTACTTTGTCTTCACTTACTCACTTTGAATGAAAGTTGTTTCAAAGCAAGAGTGGGTGTGTTATTCTGAATGACTAGATGGCCCGCAGTGAAAAGACGGACCTTGCCTGTGAAGTTCTGGGTTTTGTCTTAGGTCACAAGAGCTATGGGATGACAGAGCCAGTGACCAAATTAGGACCTTCCTAACCTCAAATGTGCAGCAGTAACTAAAGAAGACATTTTTAGTCGCAAAGCTTCTCTAGTTCCTTACCTGACCCAAGGATGGCCAGAAGGCCCGCTCAGTGCTATGTGCCACACCGAACAGACTTTGCGGGACACAATCAGAAAACACTGAATCATACGTTTTGGTGTTGTGTAGCTGTGGCTGAGACATAGGTAATTTCTTAACCCAGTAGGGCAGTTCTGATCTCCACAGCTCATTTGGGAGTGCCCCGTGTACCCTTACCACAACAGCTGCCAAACTTCTCAGGCTAACCTTGTTTGAGTTCACCATACCAAACCTTTCACGTCCCCAAACCGGTGGAAATGGTGATGTTTTCACAGGAGCCCATATTTGAGCAGCGATTCAGAGGAAGCCTTTTCTGTGGGGGCTACGTATCCCTTACTGATTTTCAAAGCTTGGTTGATGGTTACTGACACTCTGTGCTCTGAGTCCCCACTGGGCTGTGTTTCTGTAACTAAAACCCGTGTCTCCTTCTTTCCCCCACCGGCCTATGCTGTCACCCCCTCCCAGCCCCTTGACCTACCTCTGTCTGCTACTGCTTCTGGGGTGTTGCATTCCTCAACAATTGCTTTCATTCTTGACTGCTGTCCCCAGTTATCCTTCTGTTCCTGACATGCCTTATTCCTTTCAGAACTAGAAGGCTTGGACCCTGGCCCAATCCCAAACAATTTTAGTTCTTGCAGATAACCTTGAATGGTCTGACCCCTGAGTAACCATAGACTTTAAGGCCCCTTTATAGTCGCCACATAGGAATTTACTGGAAATTACATAAGTAGTCCCTGGGAAAAGAGATATAGGTCTTTGTTGTGAAGAAAAAAAAAATGAGTGACTAAGTATGGGTGCTATAAACTATGTCCCTTCTTTACTCCAGTGGGAGACACTGGGGGCTTGTCCTCCTCCTGAGAGATGTCACAGACCTGACCCTCCTCTCCTTGTTCAAGAATCACTAAGTTCCTGTCACTTGTTTTCTCCCCAAGGAGTTTAAACACAGATACCCATTAGTTCTCCTAGTCTGCCTGGATTCTGAAGTTCTAAGTCATGCAAATGCATGCATGAGACCCCAGCTGAACCTCCTGGGTGTGAACTAGTTACCACTAGGACAATGCAGAGAGTTTACTCTGACCAAGTCAGTTCTGTCCTGTGTTACTATTTCCTGCAACTCCTACCGAAGGCTCCAAAACCTTATGCCTGCTAAGCCCAGCCATGACAGGGCCAAGAGAAAGACACAGTGACCTTAATCATCAGGCCACTCAGAGCTACTGGATGGGGCACACTAGCAGCAAATCTTCATGTACACCCAACAGCAGAGCCATAACAGCCAGGCTTCGGGGAATGCTAAGAGTTTATTTTAGAACTCTGCCGAGGAAGGACTGGGCAGCCTGTGTCCTTGGAGTCTTTAGATGGGGTTGGAAATTTTAACCATTCATTCCTGCTACATTCTGGGTTTTGTTATCACTGTCATTGAGCTCCTTAGGAAAGATTCTGCAGTGCTTGCTTCTACAGTGGCTTACACATAAGGACAGCCGATTAAGGCTTCTAGTTTGCTCTTTTGAAACTCTCTCATTGGGTGGAAGCTAACTTTTATACAAAAGACTTTTCTTCCCTGTGGTTTTGTCAAAGTTATACGTTTGGTTTATTAAAATAAATCAAAGAAGAAAGGCTCCAAATTTTACCTAGGATGGAAGGAAAAGACACATAAATCTGTCTGTCACCATTGACTTACTGGCTTTGGTGGCGCATAATTACTGATTTCCTCAGGGTCTTGGAGTTAAAAACCTTTTTTCTTTCTTCTTTTTTTTCTTTCTTTTAATCTATAATAAAAACATTTTTTTCTTCTCACTAAGAAAGCTGACTAACTCACCTCCAAACTTCATACTTAGTCTCATATGACAGAAATATATGCTTCAAACCCAGTTATTGGTGTACCATCCCCAAACTATATGAACAGCCTCTGTAGCTGCAAAATGCATGGAGTAAAGAAAAAAAAACCTGAATTTGCTCCTTTCATTCATCCTAAACAAATCCACAAATACTGCTGCCACTGCCTACAACTTCTTGCAATTCCTTGGTCATCTTACTCTGGAAAGAAAAAGGAGAACTAGAAGGTAAAGTCCTAGGAACTTCTCCTTTGTCTTAATCATCGCTCTTCTCACACCGGTGACAGGAACAGAGAGCAGGGATGGAAATGGTGTGATTGATACAGAGACAGAATCACACTGGTGGTTAAGACTTTCAGGGGAAATTTAGACCACAGGCTCAGCTTCTCAGTACTCGCTACCCTCCAGATAGTTCTGTTTTTAAAAATCAAAAACTCAATTGTGGGGGGTGGGGGTTTGCTGGGGAGATAACTCCATAGGTAAATCACTGGCATCAGGCACTAGAAGGACCTGAGTCTGATCCCCAGATCCTAAGTAAAAAGCCGGGAGTGGTGACCCTCGCCTGTCATTTCAACTCTGGGGAGACAGAGACAGGCAGGTGGCTGAGCTCACTGGCCTAGCCTAGCCTGCTTGCCAGTGAGAGACTGCCAGAAAAACAAGGTAGATTGTATCCTGAGGAATTGATATCCCTAGCTGACCTTTGGCCTCCATGGTCACATATGTACATACGCTAGTGCACACATACACACACACACACCACATATCTTCCCAAACCTCAATTTTGGAAGTTTCTGATAGGATTTACTACAAGAAGTTATCAAAAAAAAAAATTTGGGAAGGAGGTTGAGTCAGGATTTCTCTGTGTAGCTCTGGCTTTCCTGGAACTCACTATGTAGAACAGGCTGGCTTCGAATTCAGAGATCTGCCTGCCTCTGCCTCCCGAGAGCTGGGTTTAAAGGTGTGGGCTATCACCGCTAATTACCAGTATTTCTCTTAAGCAAAGGTGATACCGTCTAGCAGAGTTCTGTTTTTAACCCAGAGAATTGACAATTCCAAGATCATGAGTATTACAGAGAAGAGATTTGGAACAGTTTCATGCTCAGAAGTGTGAAGACTGTTGTGGAACATCCTCTGAGATCACAGGGCCCCCAGAACTGCGTGTTGAAATCACCGTTAGCCTTTCCCTAGCCCAACCCGTGTGACACCTGTCACCAGGCTAATCTTTCATCTGAACAGCTGCCTCGGAGACATCATTCTTGCCTTGTCCTCTGTGACTCCCCATGACCTTTGCCAGAGGCTCTTCAGCCTGTCCTGTCTGTTGTGTAAGAATCTGGCTAGCACCGATGTTTAACCTCTCTGTGTCCTCAATGAGAATCTGGTCCTTTAGGGGTCACTGCGCACTTTCTATTTGCTTGTCGCTGCACCTGATACACTCTGCATTTCCTTCACCCAAATGTTTGCCCCTTCTCTGCTATCCAGTCTGATAGAAGATGCAAAGAATGGAATTGGGAGTTGGACAGATCTAAGTTAGTACCCTGTGCATGTTGCTAGACGCTGCCATATCTTCTCCAGGCCTCATCTTCCCCCCTTATGGGAGGAGAATCTCATACCATTGTTGATGCTTACTGAGTGCTAAATCCCTTCCTCTGGTTCCCCTGCTATTCTTCATGTGTCCCCTCAAGATCCTAAATTAACCAGCCTCTATCAGGGGCCATAGGATAGGATTGTACATGAGAATGAAGGTTAGGACTCGTACTTAAAAAACTCTGTGGAAGATGTCATCTAACTTTCCCAGATAGGAAGGTAGAGGTCACTAGACCCCAGTACAAAGCCCAGAGGCCAGAGCACATGGATTCACTCCCTACCAGAGTCACACTGAAATTGCAGCATTGAGGGAGTGGAATCCAATATAGATTCTTGGAAAAGTGCCAACCAGCTTGCAGATGGGAGCAGCATTGCTGGGACTCATAGAGTTCCTGAATAACATATTTGTATAAAAAAGTCATGAGAAATTAAAAAGAAATGCCAATTAAGAAATGCAGAAGATTAAAGCAAAACAAACAAACCAAATGCTTTGTGCATACGATGTCTCTGCTCCCTTTTCAAGAAATCACCCCACCAGTAGACCCTTAACTTACTGTGTGATGGAAACTGTCTTTGACTGGTATAAGGTGGACACCTGGCTGACAGGCAGCCAAAGGGTGTGGATGACATCTGAGTGGAGCCAATCATATTCTCTGTCTTTCAAAAACTGGTATAAGAAAATAAGGAAGAATGAGCCCATAGCACCAGGAGTAGAAACATGCTGTGCTGTGATGTTATGAAGCATACATTTGTTCTCCAGCCTTGTTTCCTGGTGTACAACCCCTGAGATCCTGAACTCTCCAAAGTCATATCTTTTATATGTTGATGAAATGACTGATAGGCTAGCAAGCTTCAGGATGGGCATTAGTCGTAGGTCAAACCAAGTTAGGAGCAGTGCTTTGGAACGGTCAACTCCCATTCCCAAGGAGGGCCAGAGGCTCGATGCTCTTCCCATCTGCCTTGTCCTAGGCATCTCCACATCTGCAGCCTCTGTGGTACATTCTGCAGCCTCTGTGGTACATTCTGCAATTCAGACAGTGAGTGGAGATGTTTCCCTGCGTTCTGTAAGTCACTCTAGCACATATTCAACCCCAGTGCTAACTTACAGTACATTGAAAGTACAACCCATAACAACCTAGGGTTTAAAACTGGCATCCGAAGAAGGGACTGTCCTGTTGAACTGAGCTTTCTGCCTGGGACCTGATGGTTTGTCCCCAAGCACAGTGTCAGAACTGAGCTGATGCCTGCCTCCATGCTGATCGCTTGCTTGGTTGTGAGGCAACACCCCTTGCCCCTATACATTTGATTAGGGCAGAGGGCTGTGTTGTGGGAATATAGTAGAAGAAGCATTTTGTGGGCTCTGATATTCGCCAGACTGACTGGCCATAGCCATTGCTTGAATTCAACTTGGTAGCTGAAAGCTACCAATTTAGAAAGACAAAAGGTGAAAGGCTCAGCTCCGGCCTTCATTGACTTGTAGATTGCCCAGGAAGAGATGCTCCAGACTCCAGAACTGGTAAGGTATGCAGGTGTGTGGCTGAGAGGAGGTGGCCCCGGAAAAGGAATGTGAATAGGGAATTCCTGGGAGTTGAAGGGCATTCAGAGCTTGGAGAGAGCTGGTGAGAGCTTTGAGGGAGAATAAACGCAGGTCATGCTGGAAGGACAAGAAGTCCTGAGCTGCCCTTGAATGATGAAGATGGTGTAAAGAGTCTGATTCTTCCACGTGCCTCCAAGAACACACTTAGGGCAAAGCACCAGTTTCTATGTTGGGGCGACGGTCCCCAACAGCATTATGGTTTGCCCTGTAGCCTTGGAGGTGCTAAGGGACAGTTGGGGACATGGCAAGCTGAACCTATGAAAAGCCACAGTCCAGGAAGTTTAGAAACCTCGAACACGCAGCCTGCACCAGGTAGCAGAGAGAGGAAACTGAGCAGAAGCAGCATGGGAAGCAAGAAGCATTGAGAAAGAGATGGGTAGCAGATCTTGCATTTGACCAGTTCCCTAAGCCCTGGACTGTCTCAGTTTCTAAAGCAAAAGCCCGTCTCCAGCAAAATTACGTCAGAGTTCCTTACACCCGAAACAGTGGAGGAACAGAGATATTTTAGCACTGGGGAAATAGAATGTAACTACTTTGAAAACATTGTATAAGATCTCAGAACTTATTTTGAAAACATTGTATAAGATTTCAGAACTTTGAAAAACATTGTATAAGATTTCAGAACTTACTTTGAAAACATTGTATAAGATTTCAGAACTTACTTTGAAAACATTGTATAAGATTTCCGAACTCGCAGACCCTGTAGCACCAAAAGGTCACCCTTTTTCCATCATTCAAAAAACTCAAGGTGAGACTACTTTAAAGGACAAACTAACACTTCCTCTGGGTGCAGGGAGCAGGAAGTCATTTATTATTGTGCCACTGAGGACAGACACACAGTGCCACTTAGAGACACTTCTACCGGCTCAGAGAACGCCAACACCGTGGTGGAATGGGAGGGACTCTTGTTCAGAGTGTCCACAGTGACGCTTAGGGATGCTTCCAGCCATCCCTGGGGAGGAATTCAAAGAGATGTGCCTGCCTGGGCAGGGAGACAGCAGGTCCCCGGAACACTGTGCCTTTTATCCCTATGCCCCCAAGCAAATAATGTAATCAGTTCCTCCTTCGAGAGGTCTGATTGGAGCGTTTGTGTGCTGGAAGCGTGGGTCTCAGTGTGGTGGTGAGAACCTACTATAAGGAGGGCTTAGGGAAGGTTCGCAGGTGATGGCTGGCATGTCATGGGGGCCGCGGAGGGGAGGGGCAGGCGGTTACTGTAGTTCTCTTGAGACCCCAAGTTAGTTCTAGAAAGATCAAGTTGTTTCTGTGTCCTCTGTGTGTCGTAGCTTTCTGTCCCCACCATGTGACTAATTTTCTCCCATCCTTGGGAGACTGTCCACTGTGAGGTGGTCAGCTGGGGCTGTCAGCCTCACCAAAGTTGGCTGTTTGAACGTTTAGCCTCCCAAACTCTGAGCTAAAGTCTCTTGGCTTTCTAAGTATCTGGCTTCAGGTGTTTCATTATAGGGGATTTGACCAGTACAGTGACTAAAGACACTTCCGGATTTAAAAAGCAAAAACCAACAACAAACCCCCAAAACATGATCTTCTAAGGAAGTTCTTCTTCCGGTTAGGAGAAAGACTGCGGGTCCAGAGTCAGGAATCCTGAGTTTGAGCTCAGGCACTCGCTGCTAGCCAGGCAAGTACAGAAGCTCGCTTGCTTATCTGGGATGAGCTCATGAAACAGGGAGTTTGGTTTATTCTTGCCACAAGGACATTTCCATTACAAATTGTGTGATTTTTTTTAAAGACCTTTATACACCTCACAGTCTATGCTTACAATGGCTTTTTACATCTGTGCTTAAAATTCTTTACCATGAAAATATATATGTATGGAAATGTAGATATGCATGTATATATAATGTAGATATAATATATATATTATAGATATAAAGTCAGGCTCCCCATGTGGACAGTGTCCTCTGCCTCACCAGATGTGGATCGAAGCCTTGTTCTCAGAGCCAACTTCATGGGGGATAAAGGTGACTCTTGTAGCTCTGTCTGCCCTTGTCTTGTCATCCAACCTTTGCTTCTTCATTGAAGCTAGGGTTATTAGCCGTCCTGGTTGGTCTGGAATGAGAGAAGTGAGAGAAGTGTGAGCATGAGATGTCTCACATGGACCAGCATGGTGGTCGCTCTCCTGGGCATGAAGGAAGATGCTATTTCTCTGTCACTCTTGCAGATGGATGATGGCAGGTGACTCAGGACTCTCCAATGGGACGTAGGTGGAAATGAGATCCTATAACATCCCCACCAGTCTCCCTGTCCACTTCCCCCTCATTTCTTGCCTGAAGATGGAAGTCTCTAAGGTGGTGGAGCCTTGTATTGACAGACACCCAAGTCCATGTATCCTCTGAAAAGCCACACCGCCTGCCTCAGATATGGTGAGAAGAATGAATCAAGCTTAAATCACATTAAGGCCTTCAGTCAGGCGGGTCTGGGTAGAACCTAAACTCTCCCACTTAAGCAGCTGGGTATGGGTGGAATAGTCAGTCAATGTGCTGCTCTGAGCCTTGGTTATTTGAAATGTTAAATCGCCACATAGTCAAAGCACTCAGTGGTGTATAAGGATGAACTCAAAATATACACTCAGAGTTTGAGCAGAAAGGTTGGCGCTGGTAAGCACCCAATAAATGCCAGAAGACACTTAATGTAATGAGAGCAGAATATATTAGCCCCTGTGCTGCTCTTTCCCCAAATTTAGCGCTTCTTTTAGGCTGGGGCATGCCCTACGTTTCCTATGGCAGTGTAGAGGTTCAGGGCCTGTGCCAGCTCGTCTGGATAGTGCAGCTGGATTCATGATAGGCCTCTGTCTGAATTAGCCTTCCATTTTGTCTGTAGCAATCAAGACGTTTTTGCTTTCAAAACTGGAACTGTTTGGCCAAGGTATAGTATGTCTAGTGATAGTTTCATGTTGAGCTCTTAGATTTAAACCCTGCTACCTATAGAACAGTCACAGTTCTGGATTTGACTAAAATTTCACAAATGCATAAATATTCTTATTATTAAAAATTACTTGGCCTGTGGTGGTGCGTGCCTTTAATCCCAGCCCTCAGGAGGCAGAGGTAGGCGGGTGTTTGTGAGTTTGAGGCCAGCCTGGTCTACAGAGCAAACACCAGGCCAACCAAGGCTACACAGAGAAACCCTGTCTCAAAAAACCAAACAAACAAACTAACTAACTAGCTAAAAAAAAAAAAAAAAAGCAAAGGGTGAGGTTATACAACGAGTTTAAGAGATTAAAGCGTTCTCATTATTTCTGGGTGATCCTGGAATTCTCACGATTTCAAATGAAGTAGTGAGGTCACCATGATGTTTTTATAGTGTGACTTGGGAGAAGGGAGTGAGTGAGCCTTCTATACCCTGCCCTAAAATTGTATCTGATTCTTTCCCCACCCTAAAGCTTGGCCTGTAATGTACCCTTCAAAGTAGCAGACAGTTCGCTGCCCCCCTCTTTTCTCAAGGCCCACTGCTTTCTGTATGTTAGATAAACAGAAAACTATTTATATAGTCACTCATGATACTTGCCCTGGCGATAGGGTAAGCTCTCTATGCTGAAAGGGCTTAAGTGGGGTACAGCCTTAAGCCCGCCTCCACAGGAGACAGAGGTAAACACTTCGAGGGATGATAAGCATGAGCCATGAAAGGAGGCATCTCAGAGAACTTGAGGAATGCGGAGAAGCGGGTCCCAGGAGGAGCCCTGGAAATTAGGTCTCAGGCAGAAGGTGGAGGGAGACCATGGCAAAGGGCCAAGGCAGGGTGAGCAAGGCGTGGTCTCAAAAGTATAGCTGGGACATGGCACCCGATGGATAGGATCAGTACCAAGGCACTGGCAGGGCATGGGGGTGGTCCATGGTGGGAACATAACCAAAGAGGCTCAGTGGGATTGGATCTGAATTACATTATTAAATTTATATGGAAAACATGGATATAGAGGGGCCAAATGCAAGCAGGAGACAGATCAGGAAACAGTGTCCAAGAAAGTAAGATGGAGATGGCTTCGTGAAACCGGTAGCAGCAGAGCTCTCAGGAGGAAAGGCAAGATAACTCTAGAGAGACATAAATTAAAATGTCTCATAGTTAGACCAACATTTTCTAATTCATGAGAACTGAGTATTTGGGGGCCCATACTGTTTCCAGGAAACACACTTGCTGTAGAATAAATAATGGCTCGTTCTTTCAGAGGCTTGTAGATGGGACACGCACTTTCCACTGGCTCACCACATCTGGACAGGAGAGGATGCTTACCCTAACCCTAAACATAGAACTCTGAGATGCTGAGCCGTTGTCCTGTCCAGAAAATGAGAGGAGTCTCAGCCCCATGGCGATAAGCCTGTGTCTGCAGGACTGTCCTCAAGCAGGCTGCACTGTATCAGGAAGTGGGAGGAAATCACACTCTCAGGTTATTCTTACTGACTTCCTCCTTGAGCACTGGATGCAAGGGGAGGGTGCAGGGAATGATGCTCCTATGTGTGGACCATTAGTGCTCAAAAGCACTCGCTGCTGGAGTAGACCGCGTATCACCATAGCTTGCTACAAACAAAGCCAATTAATGAAAGTCCCGCTGGAGAAAACACTTAGGGAAATGGCTTTATTTGCTGTTATAAATACAAAACCTAACCATAGTAGACGTCATGGTATATTGAAAG
>JAQHUG010000088.1:6627928-6643767 GCA_028555095.1 Dicrostonyx torquatus | reverse complement strand
TTCCCAGGAGAGAAGCATTTTGAGCGATGTAAGAGAGCGGGAACAAAGAACTCCCACCTGAAGCCACCACCAGACTTAAAACTGCATATTAAATTTTTGTTGTCATCGTTTGAATATTTTGAGACAGGGTGTCTCTGTGTAGCCCTGGCTGCCCTGGAAATTAGCTGTGTTGAGCAGGCTGGCTTCGACTTTCAGAGATTTGCCTGTCTTGCCTGCTGAGTACTGGGATGAAAGGTGTGTGCCACCACGCCTAGCTCACACTGAAAAACGTTAAAGCCAAAATTAATGATGAAGGTAGACCGCTTTCACAGAAACGTAGTTAAAAACAACAAGCAAACAAATAGAAACCCAGTAGAAGCTGCGCGGGGCGGATAACTTTCATGGCTACGTCATAGGCGGTGGCGGAGTGCAGAAAGGGATTGTAAGTAGTTTGTAAGAATCAGGAAGTGGAGTGAAGAACTGATCACTTGCCCTGGGTTGACATCTGAGCTTGGAGCAATCCCACGGCCCACACGTGTTATGATTGAGTAAATGCCATTGAAAGAGTGTGTCTAGACACTTCCTCTCCAGTTCTCTGGGCCTGCAAATCTTGTTGTTAGCCCATGCCCCCCCCCCAAGCTTAGACCCAGCAGGCAGATTTATGGGTAGCATACATAATGGCTGTCAATGAGTTGTGTACGCCTCAATCCTTGGGTGCGGTAGTGTATTAAAAAGCAGCAACTAAAATAACTTGGACATCCATGCCCGTGCTGGATCTTTCTTTTCTGTCTCTTCCACTTATTGCTCACTCTAGAAAAGAGGCCTGCAGAGATGATGGCATCAGTCCATCCATTGACCCCCTCGATTCCTGTGAGGACTGGGATGTCCCCAACACTTTAGTGAGAGCCATGAGCAAAGCACCCCAATTAAACTCATCAGCCTCCAAGGAGGACAGGAGTCTTGTATGGTTTGCAGATGTGTGTGTGTGTGTGTGTGTGTGTGTGTGTGTGTGTACACGTGCATGTGTGTTGCATACATGGCTCTTTGCCTGCAGGTCATTCTCCATGTGTAAAGAGTTTTATTGGATATTCCAGTAAGTGTAATATATACAAACTGCAAAGAGTTTGCTCAGAAACAGGTGACAATCTGAATAAGACGGAAACTGCTTATGATAAACAGAAACCAAAGCTGGCATTTGGAAATACATCCTAGACTCCCCTTCTCATCGTGTGTGTGTGTGTGTGTATGTGTGTGTGTATGTGTGTGTGTGTGTGTGTATGTGTGTGTGTGTGTGTGCGCGCGCACGTGCGCGCGCGATGAATGTGCAACTACACTAGCAACATATGCAGGTTTGGAAAATGTTCTACATGTATGAGGGGGCAATTAGGAACCAGAATTTTCCTTTGTCTTTCATCAATATAACTGCCGATTTGATTTTTTGTTTTGTTTCATTTTGTTTTTGAGATGGAGTATCTCGTTATGTTGCCAAGGCTAATCCCAAACTCATGATTTTCCTGCTTCAGCTTCCCTGGTTCCGGAATTAGAAGTTTGGACTACCATGTACAGTTCAAAGTACATAACTTGTCTTATTTCGTAATAATCTAAGTTACTTCTGTACTCAGCCTTCAAGGGGGTAATGGTCACAGGAGTTGGGCATAGTGCATGCATACACACACACACACACACACACACACACACACACACTACAAGAGCAAGGGCATGGAGTGTTCCTCCCCAGCTTCCGATTCTCTCTGTGTCTATCTCAGTCTCTTTAGCGACGTATTACTAAAGAAAAGCTTACTTTTAAAGGCGTTCTTAAAGCACTGGGCAGGACTTCTTTTCCCTTCTGAAGACTTCAAAAGGATTCTTGGAGAGAAATACTGGTTTCACCACAAGAGGAACACATAACTGTGAAAACTTTAAGCATGCCAGCTGTGGTGGCCCACACCTGTAACACCAGCACTTGGCAGGTGGAGGTAGACAGACCGGAAGCCCAGCTATGTAGGCTGGTCAGTCAAGACCAGTCTGGCCCGTGTGAGTCTTATTTCAAAACAAGCCCACCAAATGTGAATGATAATCCCTGGAAAGAAGCTGTGTCCGCAGAGACTGTCTACTGGCTAAACCTCAGAACCTGGAGAGTTGGGAGTTTTACAGCTGTGTCTGCAGAGACTGTCTATTGGCTAAACCTCAGAACCTGGGGAGGTGTTACAGCTTTAGAGGCTAACTACCTTATTCTTGGGTTATTCTAGCCTCCTGGAACAGCCATCCTTGCCCCCTCCCCCATGTCAGAATTAACAACAACAACAGAATTAGCAACAACAAAAGAAAAGAAAAACCAACAACAACAACAAAAGTTTTTTGCAATCTATTGGCTTAGCTGACCACTACGTCCCAATAACTCACAAGCTAAGAATGGCATTAGATGGTGTCTTGGGCCTGTAGAAAAACTTCCCCCATCTCACTGCCTCCATCTCTCTGATGCACCCACCAGTGTGTTCTAAATATGCCTTGATTTATGGCTTTCTTTGTTCTGTAAAACTATGAAACCTCCCAAAACTGCTTCCACGTTGGGACATGAAATTTGTGGGTTAGCTAAATCTGTGTTCCTGGGCCATGGTCACTCAAAATGACTCCAGAATAAACTGTGTCTTATTCCCTTTAAGATGAGAGCTGTGGTTTTTGCATAGGCACACACAAACAGAACACTTTAAGCAATAGAAAAATAGTTTAAATGAAAGTAAAAACACCCTAATTCCCCAGTTCTTAACCCCAAATCATCCTAATCCCACTCCTAAGGAGTAATCATTGTTTAAACATATAATAAAAAGAACTAAATAAGTAAGACATTGTTTTTAAAGTGTGAGTAAGTGTGTGTGTCTGTCTCTGTGTTGTGTGTGTCTGTCTGTCTCTGTCTGTGTGTGTGTGTGTGTGTGGAGAGAGAGAGAGAGAGAGAGAGAGAGAGAGAGAGAGAGACTATATCTTGCCCAATTAAAATGAGCAGAAAGGGATAGCACCTAAATAAAATAGATTCAAATGCAGAACGATGCTTACAAAATGGGAAGCAGAAAGGAAAGGAGGTGAGGTTAGAAGAACAAGACAGAGGAAATGCACCCACAGAGAGGAATTCAACTTGCTGGGGGGAAACTAAGAAGAGACTCAATATTACCAAGTTTTAAGAATTGAAACTTCCAGAGAGAAGTAGAGACAGAGTGTGGTTCATGTCACATGGGACCAGGAGGGCTTCTGCTGGACATGATAGGGTCTCCTGTGGCTGGCAGTGGGATGAGGGCTGGATCTCATTGCTGGGTACTGGATTGTAACCACAGCTGGGCACAGTCTATTCTGTGGCAGAAAGGGAAGAGTGGGAGGGGCTGAAAACAATTAGTACAAGATGTTAGGCAGACAAGAAAACATCCTGAGAGGCAATGCTGACGGCTTGCATGGTACATTTTTGCTGTTTAATAGTTGAAGATGATGATGGCTAAGAAAGACCAAGATGCTTACCAAGTACTGCACACATGAAATTTTTACTCTTCGAATTTATGAGTACTACTTCTCATGGGTTATATCTTCCAAGGGGATTCATAACTAGGCTTCTTTGAACTTCTTCCCCCAGATTACCATAGCTAAAAGTACTTTTAGAGAACATTGCGTTGGGATTGGGGCCCTACAGCCAATTTGCATGAGCAGAGAAGATACCAAGGTCCTCTTCACTTTCACATTATGGGTTGCAGCCCATGTAGGAGAGACAGAGAAATCTTCTTTAAGGGGAAGTGGGAAGAAAAATGAGGAACAAAACTGCAAGAAAGAGGTAGAGGAGAGATGTTTATGTTGGTTAGCTTTGCGTTATTGGTTTCTGAGTGCATCGAAAAAATCGATAGGTGGTGAGCATAGGAAGAAGTAAGAGGAGAGAAACAAGATGGATTCTCGCGATTTTGTTACCATTGCTGTTACATAGTTGTTATTCAGGCTTGGAGACAGCTGAGGTGTTAGAGCGCCACATGCATTCGGACCCAGGTTCAGAGACCCAGAACCCACGTAAAAAGCTGGGCCTGGCAATGCAAGCAGTAACCCCAGCGATGCAGAGTTCAGGGACATGGAAGATCAGCAAATCCATGAAGCTTATTAGCCAGCCAGCCTAGCTGAATCCCCGAGCTTCAGGTCCCACGAGAGATCCTGCCTCAAAAAATAGACACGGTGAATGATTGAGGAACGACACCTGGTATTGACCTCTACCCCTCTACATGACTGGATGCACACATATGTGTATATCTGCACTTACACAAGCGTTCACACGCACTAACGCTCGTGTACACCATACACATACAGTACAAGCCACATGTCCCACTTTTACTAAACCAAACCCAAACAAACAAAACCCTACCAAACTGAACTAGGATTGCCAAAAATTGATAGATCACCTTCTTAGGTTAGGTGAGCTAAAGTTAGGGGTACCCACCAAGCACCTTCCAGACAACCAAAGAAGACCAGAATAATGTTAAGGGGGATTTTAATGAAACTAGGAAAACAACAGCTCCCTTTACCAGAGGCAGGAGGGTAGGTGAACTAGGAAATTAACAAAGAATTAATTGCCTGTGTCCATAGAGCTTTTACTGACCTGGGCACATTCTGTCTGGAACCATGTGTTCCTCGGACATGTACGTTTTGCTCCACTTCCCTGGGCCAACCTAGGAAGAAGTAATTAACCATGCTCTGGAGCTATCAGTTTTAACTTTGCAGCTGGCTAACAGCTGTCCTGTGAGACCCGATCTCTTTTGCTACCACGACTTTACAGTTTAGCCTTTGTTAGCTGAGGGCCGGGAACGGATAATTAATTCTATTTACTGGCATCAGTGGAGGCGGCTTTGAATAGGCTTGAAGACCCTGCTGCTGGATCAGCGATGGCTCCGCAGCTATAGGCCCCAGGCTGCTCCTCGGATTCATTTCTCACTTAGCAGCAAAGAGGACTGCTTGTTAAACTGTTAACAGTTGAAACTTTTGAGCTGCCGAGAGAACTGGCCTCCTTTCTCCATCCCAGGACTTTGCAACACCGGATTTTCATTCCCCGCACTCACTTTCTTGGAATTCTCTTCTCTCCTTTGTCTGCTCAGCTGGTCCCAAATCCCCTGGATGGCTCTGGATGTCCACTTCTCCTCCCATCTTCCTTTGCATGGGTTGCAGCTGATCTTGGGCCATTCCCTCTTCTCCTAAATCCCAGGTCCCTCTCTTAGGTACAGCATCTTTCATGGAGATTGCCCAAGAATGGGAGGATACTGGAGCTCTCAGGACCACTGGTGGCCAATGTTCTATCCTGAGTGTTTCCATTCCGTAATTGCCTCACAGTGCCCCCCTCCCCAAGGCAGGGGCTGTCCTTTGTCCTCCTGTGTTTTATACACAGTTTTATACACTGTGAAAGGCATACCCCAGGGTGGCACAGAGCCCCTGTGACTAGGGGCTCTGCCAATGTTTACTGAATGAATGAATGCATGCGTGACTGCTTGACTCTGCTATTCACATTCTGTGTTACACGCCTGTTGTTTGTACTGCTTGTCTTTCATTTGTCTTCCTTATTTATGGCATGTGTCAGATTTGTTTGCGTCTAGACAGAGTTGAAGTTCAGAATTCGGTGGAGCAAATCATTGCACGTCTGACAGTAACTGAAAATTGGAGCAACGGAGAAGTGTCTGGCTCATTTCTTGTCGTGGAATACTGACCGAGGATTCCAGAGGCAGATGCTATCCCAGCTGGCTGGGAAACAGCAGGCTTTCAGAGACGGCTCACAAACTTGACTTTGTACATCCTTGGGAAACAAGTTGTGCTTTGGATGTCCAGTGCCTCAACTGGTCAGTCTTTCTCCCCCAAAACACTCACTCTCAACTGGAGAAATTCGCAATGTCTTGTGATTCACATTTTTATGACCTTAGGAATCTTCCCAGAGACACATTCATGTCATCCCTTCAACAGCCTCACAAACTTGGGTTTCACTTCAGCTCTTCTTCAGTGAGACTGCTGAAATTGGTTTTAATATCTCTGATTTGACTTAATCACGGTCTGTGAACACCACAAATTGCCCTATGTTCACGATCTAAAAAATGGACCTTTTCACAGTTATTGGTTCCTCCAAGAGCTCATTTCTTTTCGCTTCAAATGAGGCTCACGCCCTCTTGCAGAAAGAGGGCAAAAGGTGGTTTCGAACCTGGCATATTTCACAGGCCGCCCCATTCAAGCTCTCTTCTCTAAGCATCAGTTCTCAATGCCCAGCTGTCATAGTCCCAGGGGGACTTAGTATGAATTCCAGGCATGCTGGCATCCAGGCATGTGGTCTGTCTCAGGCTGGAGATAGGAAAGGAGATGCTCAGGGGGCACATTTTTAGCTCACATGATTTTGTTGTCACTACCCCTCAGGTCCAAATGTCTTTAAGGATGAGCACCCCATTTCCCGTTGCTGAACTCTGTGCCAGCTTGAGTTCATTTCTCCCTCGACTAGTTTCAATGCACTTGACCACAGGTTCTATTTCTCACTGAATCACCCCTTAACTCAAAATAAAATTAAAAAAGCAAGCTCCGTGAAAGCCTGATGGACACTCTTACATGTGTGCAAAGAAAATCTCTAAGATGCAAATATGATCCTGGGGTGGGCAGAACAGAGACAGGATCAAGCCAGTCTTGATGAAATACAGTAAGCCGAAGAAAGAGATAATTATGCAGGACCTTCTGTTTAGGATAGGAAGCTATGTGGCTAGCCACTAAGTATTTTGTTTTATTGAATTCAACCTCTGCTTTTGGTTTACAGATACACGCTTGTTTTGGATTTGACAGAAGCTGAAAAGGGGTAGCTTGCAATTAAATGATTTCCTTTTATAGTATAAATAAACCAACTGGTAGCATGTTGGCTGGGGGCCAGCTCCACTCACAAAGGTCCAAGCCAAGATTTGCTCTTCCCTTGGTTAAGATTTTTCCAAAACCGTGTTGAGGAGTAATGTCTTCTTCCCTTATAAAGGCTTGAGCTATAAAGGAAAGAAGGGAAAGGGGGGGGGCAGGAAGCTTGTCTGTCAGCAGAATCACCGAATGTTCCACTCCAGAAAGCCAGCTGGCATTCAGTCGGCCCTTCAGAGTGGAAAGGCCGTAAGACACCTGCTCAGGTGCATCCGATGGTGGTCCCGGAGCCACATACTCAGCCGCTCTCAACAGCTTCCCAGTTTCCCCGCAAATCACCCGCGGGGGCATCATCAGGTGACTCTAAGAATAGCTTTGGAAGCAAAAATATCCACCCCTCTTTCCTGTCTCTCATGCTCAAAATACCATCATTCTGCATTTCTGTATTCATATTGAAGAGTCAAATTCACAAGCCAGAGGCTTGGGAACCTGCTTTGCAAATATGGCGAGTCAGATATCTCTTTCTCATGCGTAAAATCTGATTTATAATACCCTTCTTCAGGTCACTGTGAACTTTAGATGAGCTGTTCTTCCAAGCTCTGCTCATATACACATTATCTTGGGGGTTCATTAAAGGTGTTAATTATTAGATTTCCTCCACACGATAGTGTAGAAAGTGCACAGAGGTGTGAATGCCTGAATAATCCTCTCGTTGGGGGTATTTCTGGACTGGTGAATATTTTGAGTGGTGTCTCAGTTTGGTCTGTCTTTTGTTCATATAACAGAGTGCCTGGGATATTTATAAAGAAGAGAAGTTTGTCTGTCAGTTTTAGAGGACCGGGAGTCCTGTGATGAGGGCTCCCTCCTGGTGGAGCCTCTTCGCAGAGAGTGAGCTGGAGCAAGCTGCCAGAGCCTTTGCTTCTTTTACAAACCCACTCCACATAACCGCCATTTCAGTAGCTCAATCAGAGATGAACCCATTCACGAGGACTCTGCCAATCACCTTCCACAGGCCCTGATTCCCAAAGACCTTTAATATATGACTTTGGGGTTAAGTTTCCAAGATGTGAAATTTGGGGAAACATTCCACTGGTAGCACAGTCCGTTGCTCATCAGGACAGAGTGGAGGGCTAAAGAAACAGTCCACACCCTTTGCCCTTGTTATGTTAATTATATGAAGTCGTTGCCAGTGCCCCCATTTTTACAGGTGAGGAAATTGGAAGCGAGGCTGAGGGAGTTCCATATCATCAGCTGAACAAGCTGACGGATGGCAAGGTCTGCCTCTGAACTCATTTTACTTGTCCCAAATAACCAAGCTCTTTCCACTTTCTAGAAATAAGTTATTGATAAGATACGGAGCCTTTCTGATTTTTTTTTTAAAAAAAGATTGATTTATGGGTATGAATATTTTCCTGCATGTGTGTGCGCACCTTGTGTATGTCTGATGGACAAGAAGGTCAGAAGAGGGCATCAGATCCCCGGTTGTGAGCCGCTGTGTGGGTTCTGGGAACTGAACCCAGATTCTCTGCAAGAGCAGCCAGTGCTCTTAACTGCTGATCCATCTCACGGAGTCCCACAGAGCCTTTCTAAAAGGTTATTCAGATTTTTCAAACATTAAAGAATTACATAAACAAGAGGGTCTCAAGTGTGCTTCTCATGTCCTTGATGTCGTGGCAGAGGGTTTTCTAGAAATGATCATGTTTGAGTCCTCCCCAGACCTTCAGGATCATAAACTCTGGGTGTACAGCTCTGACACAGGGGCCTCAGGAAGACCCCCAAATGATTCCAATACATACTCATGTCTGATGGCGGCAGCTGGACCCGAGATAATGAGGGCACGTGTGTGTGTAGCAGGGGTGGGAGTGGGGAGTCCTGGGAAGCAATACAAAGCAGAAGTCACTCTGAGCAGAGAGAACGTGAGTGCAGAAGGAGCTGGGTGCTCCAGGAAGGGTCCAGAATCAAGTTCTATCCACACACTCCACGCCAAGGTTTGAGGGAATGCCAAGAAAGGAGTTTCTACCACATCCAAATTAGCCATCCTTTCCTTTAATCACAGGTGATTTGGGGCAGACCCCCAAGTTTAACCCAGTGTCATAATGACATCACACTGAATGGAAACAGTAGGGCACACACACACAGGAGAAAGAGAGACAGTGGCAGAGACACAGCAAGAATGTTATTCTTTTCTTTCTGTTTTTAATATCACCCTTCCTGTGATATCAGGTCAGTGCAGAAACTGACAGGCTTCCTTTCAAATCTAAGAGTTCGTCCCTCAAAAAGTTAATTGAAGTTTAAAAACTGTGAGCGCAGAGATCAGTGATCAAAGGCACGAGTTCACTTTAAAGAACATTAAAAGAACCCATGAGCAGAACACCTAAAATGTAATTTTTGAGCTAGTCAGCTAAAGCGTCACACTTAATTAATGTGGTAGGAGTAGGCGTTCCATTTAAATTCTTCATATTCAAAACTTGTAGATTTGAGCAAGTGATCATATTCACATAGTTCAAAATGTTCAAGTTCAGAGGGGTGCATGAAAGTCTCCCTCTCTTGGCCACCTACCTCCTCTCTTTACGAGTCACTGGGGCTATCAGCTTATCATTTATTTCTTCCTGGGGACACTCTGCCCTATACATTCAGACAATTTGCTATGATTTTCAGAATACCTTGGAGTTTTCCGTGCTTCGTTTCTTAAACCTAATGATACATCTCTCCATTCATTAAAATGAAGTATTCGATATGAAAATGTGAGCCAATCCTTCTAACAGTGTTCCAGGGGTCAGAATGTGAGAAGGAGTTTCTGCACAGCACTGCTCTGTAGGCATCCGGGCTCTGCTGCTTAGGACGAGAGGGTACTGAACAGCTGCCTCTGCAAGACACGCTTTGGTGAAGGCCCAGCGTATGGACAAGAAGGGGCTACCATATGCTGGTGTCAGGTCCAGGTCCCTCTACATCTTTTTCTACCAGGAATTGGTCCAGTTCAGAGAGACTCCAAAGAAATTGATAAGCACCTACTCATTTTATATACTTCATTTATTTGTTATTTATTTATTTATTTATGAGACAGGATTTCTCTGTGTAGCACTAGCTGTCCTGTAGTGACCTTGAACTCAGAGATGTGCCGGCCTCGCTGCCTCCCGAGTGCTGGGATTAAAGGCATGTACCACCACTGCCCGACTAATTACTTAATTTAAATTTTTTATACGTATGAATGTTTTGCTTGCATGTATGTCTATATACTGACCTACATGCTCAGTGCCATAGAGGCCAGAGGAGAGTGCCAGATGTCCTGGACCTGGACAGAGTGACAGATGGTTAGAAGCCACCATATGGATGCTAAGGATTGTAAAGTGCTGGTGTCCTATAGAAAAGCAGCCAGCACTCTTAACTGCTGAGCCATCTCTCCCGTCCCATCCCTGTCCATTTTAAAGAAGGCTCAAAAGAATGAGGACTCCTTCTGTAGCCCATTTCTATAGGTGTCTGTACAGAAGACCAATTACATTCTAGAGAGTGTTTGGTGAGAGGAAACCAAACCCAGAGGCATTAATTGGTCATGTTATCAGATTTTGTCATTGAGCTATTCTACTTTGGGATAAGGACATTCTGGTACAGCTAATATTTTTATTGCATGGTTAGCATTTATGCTTGTTATACATCAATGACTTTCCTTGCTATATCTGGCTCTCATTTAATGCCTAGAGTAAGTCTTAGTATCCATGTTTCAGAATGGTGTAGGAGGGCCCTTCTGTATTTGGGTTGCTTTCATTGGTTAATAAAGAAACTGCCTCGGCCTTTTGATAGGGCAAAATCTTAGATAGGCAGGGAGGACAGAACAGAATTCTGGGATAGGGAAGGCTCAGAGAGCCACCGCCATGAAGCCACCAGGGTTAGACATGCTGAATCTTTCCTGGTAAGACCACTACCTCGTGGTGACTTACTGACTATTGAAAATGGGCTGAATCAAGATGTAAGACCAAGAGGCTAAAACTGATTGGCCAAGCAGTAATTTAATTAGTAATTTCTGTGTGGTTATTCCTGGTATAAGCTAGCCAGGGCTGAAAGCAGGCCTGCGGCCGGGAGCCAGGCACTGGGAACTCAGCCGCTCCTCAGCGGGGACACAGCCCATACCTCCTCATGCACAGGAGAAGAAGGGTTAAAGTGTTGCCGAGTGGTGGTCCATTCCTGTACTTCCAGCACTCGGGAGGCATAGGCGGGAGGACCAGGAATTCAAGGCCATCCTACACACAGAGTGAGTCCAAGGCCAACCTGGGCTGCAAATGACACTCTCTGATAAACTTGCCAGACTCACATGAAACTTCTAACTAGCTCTCTGCACTCCTTTGTAACCTTTGTGCATGCTCTTCTAATGCACTTACTGCTCTTACAGATCGGAGGATCTCAGAGGTCATGTGTTCCTTATTCCATTCTGGTCCTGTTATATGGCTGGCTTTCTGGCAAGCATTCATGCACATACCCACATCACATTGGGTACCAGAGATACAGTACAAAGGGTTCCAGTTGAGTACCCTTGTCTAATGATGGAGAAACATCACGGTACAGTCAAGGGAGCTTTTATAGAGATGTGCAAATGTTACCCTCAGCTGACACAAATGCTTCTGGTGGCTAATGCGTCTTAAGTGTTTGTTACATGGCAGGCACTAATCTAGGTTCTTCTTCCCCAGGGAGGAGGGGAAGGCAGTGAGACAGGAGTCACCGGGAGGCTGTATAACTGGCATTCACGGCACACATTGTAAGCTAAGCGTATCTGTCGGGGTTTTCTCTTAGTTCAATTCAGAGAAAAATATGTCTGAGTTTTGTGGCATCTTCTCATGACCTTTGTGAGAAAAAAAATGTATCATTGCGTTTAGTGTTTGATGATGCAATCACTAATGTAATTTCTTCAGAGAAAGAATAAAATATGAAGGTGACCAAGAAACTGCTTTAATTTTTTAACTTGATAATTCATTCTATTTAGGGTATAGATTTCATTATGAATAACTTTTCTTTCCCTGTGCCAGCCAGCCAGCCCCTCCCACCAGGAAGAGCCTTCTTTAGCAGAGAGTCACATGGCTGAGATCTGTGGGTACGGGTATCTAGGAAGCTTTTCAGCAGTGGCTTGGTCTGTAAAGGAGCAGGAGGGTGGAGAAGGGCAGGTGGGAATGGCTTGTTTTAGAAGTCAGTTTGAGATCTCTTCCCAAAACTGGGCATACACCTTTAATCCCAGCACTTGGGAGGCAGAGGCAGGTGGATCTCTGTGAACTCTAGGCCAGGCTGGTCTACAGAGCAAGCTCCATGACAGGCTCCAGAACTGCAGAGAAAACCCGTCTTGAAAAAAATCAGAAACCAACTCCTCCCCTCCCCCAAAAGGAGATCTGTTCCCAGGATAGACCTCAAGGAAAGGAATCAGGAGAGTAGAGGCCCCTTGTTGAGATTTGAATGTAAACTGCTCCCCACAGACTTGGGCTTTGAATGCTTGTTCACCAGGCTGGTGCTGTCTTGGGTCTGTGGACTCCTTAGGAGGCAAGGGCTAGCCTCTGGGAGTAGTCTCTAGGGGCAGACTTGTAGCAGTTAAGCCTGGCCCCTGTTTCCTGGCTGGTGCAGAGCTTCCTGGCCATGGTATCATGATGCAGACAGTATCTGAGTCACAAAGTGAGCTGCTCTCCTTGCCTTCCCACTGCCGTGCATGGAAACACTTAGAAACCATAAGCCAATGTAAATAGTCACTGCCATGTTCCTGGCAGGTATTTGGGTCACTTGTGTAAAAGTCACCAACACAGAAAACTGACACCAGAGAAACAGGGTGCTTGCTGAGACTTAATCTGACCATTACAATCACAGGCCTTGTCAACTGGTTAGAGAGTTTGGAAAAGTTTGGAGAGGTAAATGATGTGGGATTTCCCTCTGTGTGCTGTGATTTACCATTAATGAATAAAGAAATTGCTTTGGACCTGTAGCAGGGCAGAACTTAGGTAGGCCAGGAAAACTAAACTGAATGCTGGGAGAAATAAGGACAGAGTAAGAGAGACGCCATGTAGCCCCATTGGAGATAGATGCTAGAACTTTTCCCAGTAAGTCACAGCCTTGTGGCGATACATAGATTACTAGAAATGGGTTAAATTAATATGTAAGAGTTAGCCAATAAGAAGCTAGAGCTAATGGTCTTAGTAGTGATTTAATTAATACAGTTTCTGTGTGATTATTTTGGGACTAAGCAGCCAGGACCAACCAAGCAGCCCCCTGCCCCCTGCAACAGGTAAACACAAGAATCCATAGCATCCTATGACCAGAAATGAATGGGTGACTCTGGTAGGCACTCAGAAGGTCTGAATGTCACAAGGTAAATGTCAGACAGTAAAGACTACAATCATGAGGTTTCAGATGGAAACAAGGACTCTGCTGGGAACTAGAAGCCATTCACATTACTTTCCCTTAAAAAAAAAAAAGTTGGGGGCTGGAGAGATGGCTCAGAGGTTAAGAGCATTGCCTGCTCTTCCAAAGGTCCTGAGTTCAATTCCCAGCAACCACATGGTAGCTCACAACCATCTGTAATGAGGTCTGGTGCCCTCTTCTGGCCTGCAGGCATACACACAGACAGAATATTGCATACATAATAAATAAATAAATATTTTTAAAAAGTCTACATTATGCCCATGCGCTTGAAGATTTGCCTGTGGCTGAACTCAAAAGCAAAGGAATAATTAATGATGAATAATTAAGGTGAAAATTCATGCCATTGCATCATTCAGACTGCGGCACAGTTATTGCCTTGCTGCTTTTAGCCAGGTTTACAGTGAGGACCAGGAGTAAACAGCAGGAGGATTTTCAAATGTTCAGTCTGCCCAGGAAAGGAGCAAGTTGAAAACTGTGGACTAGGAACAGGGTTGTCAGATGTGTTCCATTGACTCCAGAAGCCAGTGACTCCATACGAGGTCTGTAGGAAACCAGTAAATGTGTCCTGGGCTCGTGGGTGTGCAATTATAAACTCATTTGAAAGATCTTCCCTGAGAAAGTGGCGCTTCCGTGCCATTGTACGTTAGAGATATACAGCGTGGCATTTTATTTTAAAGGGACCCATCGCTGAGAGTGTTTTTGGTTTCAAGGACACTTTGAGCTTGGGCTTTTGTTGGCACTGTTAGGACCCTCCTGTCTTTTCACTTCTCTGCTGTGAATGGCCTCTGGCGCATGCTTCCACTGCCATGAACTCAGAGTCTCTGATGCACTTCTCCACTGTGGTGGTTTAGATGCGAATGGACCCCATAGGTTCATATGAGTGACTACTTGATCCTCAGGTGGTGGAACTGTTTGGGAAGAATGAGGGGGTGTGGCCTTGGAGGAGGTGTGTCACGGGAGTGGGCTTTGAAGTTTCAAAAGCCTCCCATCATCCTCTCTAATTCCTGCTTGTGGTTTGAGATGCGAATTCTCAGCTGTTCCTGGTGCCTTGCCTTTGTTCTGCCCTCATGGACTCCACTCTCTGAAACTATAACCCCAATTTAATGCTTTTCTTTCTAGAAGTAGCCTTGGCCATTGGGTTTTATCACAGCAATAAAAAAGTAACTAAAACATTCACCACGATGGACTGAGAGACCCCTTGAGCCAATTAAATCTCCCCTAACGATGCTTTCTGTTAGTTGTTTTGGTCATAGTGAAACAAAGCTAAGAAATTCACCTCTTCTTAGAGACTTGGATTCCATTCACATCCAGGGCCCTTGCTTGCAGTGCTAAGTCACATGACCCTCTTCTTTCTTAACCATAGTTCACTTGGGCAAGAGATCTCTGACATAAATGGAGCCAATCAGGTTTGTCTCTGAGAATTTTTCAAGACTGAAATATAGAGATACAGAGTAAAGTTCAGGGTTGACTGGAGCTGACCCCTGTCTAGCCATCTTGCAGACTGGTTGTTCATCTTTTCCTTCCTTACCTACCTGTTTGTATTTAAGCTAACTTAAATATGTGACTTTGATTCTATGATTTGAAACCTAGCAGAGCCTTATCCAAGACAACAAGAAAACTGGAAATACCTTTTCAGTTTTCAATGGTATATTCTCAACTTTGAAGACAACCAGTTTCTTCTAAAAAAAAAAAATTGCCAGGTAAGTTTGGTAGAAATTAAGAGTCCAATTAAAGTCTGAAACTACTTAAGAATGAAATCCAAGAGAAATGGCTTGCTCATTCTCCTTAAACCATTTAAGCCCTTCCCACTTCAGGGAATAAGATTAGGGTCCAGTTCAAACTGACACCAGCTAGGATGTTGAGAACCCTACTACCCCATGATTTCCAGAAGACACTCTTAGCAGCTCCGCCAAAGCTAATGCATCAGAATAGCCCCAACAGGGCCCGGGAACCTGCGCTGTCAGAAAAGTTCTCCCATTAACAGTAATAATATGTCATTATTTAGACAGATTATATTTATAGAGACGAATACTCGGGGTGAATCTAGTTCTTCAGAAACAATTGCTAGCCCCTAGCTTACTGTTTTGTTTCCCAGGGTTTCCTAAACAAGTGAACACACACTAGTTCTTAAGCTCTGAAATTTGCCACAGATGCCGGCACGTGCTCTTCCCAGGGGACACTGCTTCCCAAGTTTGTGTCTAAACACATTTCAAACAAAGCCATCCATTAACACATGGTGGAGTCAGACCAAAGCCTATGTCATCTTAAGTAAATAAAGAACTCTAGGAGTGTGTGGAAAGGAAGTGAGGGAAGCAGTTTATGTCCATACGTGACGGCGAGTTAGGGACAGCGTGTCCCCATGCTCCAGTCCCTGGGCTCAGGCTCACTTAGAGCCCTGCATCAGAGGCCTAGCAAATCACAGCTGGAGACTGCTCTGAAGTCCTCGTCACCAGACTCTTGATCTGTGCTTCATTTCCCCAGATTGCAGGAGTGATGACTCTGTAAGGAGCCGGAGGCATTCTGCTGCTGTGTGGAGACTTTGAGTTCTAGAATGCATGCAAAAATCTGATCTTCCTCGCTCCCTCTCTCCCTCCCTC
>JAQHUG010000088.1:6611404-6622791 GCA_028555095.1 Dicrostonyx torquatus | reverse complement strand
ATACATGGAAGGAATGTTGTATACATAATAAATAAATCTTTTAAAAAAAAAAAAAAGCAAAATTTACATTTACTCCCCTTGTTCCCAGCCCTCCCGCTCCCCCACTACCCCACCGCCCTCCCCCTGCTTCCTTAAGATGGTGCAGGAATCCCATTTCTTAATAGACTCCTTTATTGCCTGTTTGGTACACCAACTCCTGAAGGGATGGGTGGTTCCCTCTCACTTTTAGATCTTCCACAGGGTTTCTGGGTCCCCACTCTGTTTTCAGATGTACCTAATAGGGCTGGCATTCGTGACTTCTGTTGATATTTTCAAGATGGTTTGTCCTGTTTTCTACCCACCTTCCCGGGCTTTCAGATGCTAGGAACTTCATCGTGAGACCATCGAGTCTGTGGCTCCTACTATATCCTTCTCCATCAATGGCCAATATGTCCTATGAAAGCTATCACATATTTTTTTCTTTTTTTAATTTTTTCTGCTCCATCACAACTCATCTAAGACATATGCTCTCAGGTGACAGGGACTTCAGACTCATCTCTCTTTAGATGACCCTTCTCTTCCCTCCTGGACAGGCAATGCCCATATTAGTATTTGGCACTCAGAACTGGTCACAGGGGTCCATATGAGTTCTGATCACATCTCATTAAATCATTGTAGTCTTTCTCCAAAACTTTTGCATATGTGTGTGTATGTGTGTGCACACACATGGGCGTGCACATGCGGTATGGAGGCAAGAGGTCCACTTCATATGCTGCTTCTCGGGATGCTGTCTACCATGTTTTTGTGGCTACAGACCAGAAACTCACTGATTCAGCTAGGTTGACTGACTAGTGACGCCTGTCTCTACCTCCCTAACATTGGAATGACTTTAAAATCTCTCTCTCTCTCTCCCTCTAATTTTGAGAGAGGGAGAGAGAGAGAGAGAGAGAGAGAGAGAGAGAAGGGAGAGAGAGAGAGAGAGAGAGAGAGAGAGAGAGAGAGAGAGAGCACTATGAGGTCAAAGGAAAACTTGTAGCCATCAGTCCCCTCCTTCTGTCTTGTGGAAAGATTGAACCCAGCTAGTCAGGCATGCCTGCAAGTATCTTCACCCACGGAGCCATCTCTCTAGCCAAGCCTTGCCTTTTAAAACACAGGTTCTGAGGCTGGAACACAGGCCTTCCTGCTTGCAAGGCAAGCACTTTACTGAGTGTGTGAATGCATCTATCTGTCCCTTTAGAAATCACTAACTAGGCTAAAGACTTCCAAATACTCCTCCCAGGCCCACCTCACCCCTCGCTCATGTTTATGGGAGTACACTCTGCCTGACCCAGGACCTTATGACTGTCCACACTGTTTGTCTGGTTTATTTTTATAATATTTCAACCAATGGATATGGTTTTCTTTGAATATATTTTTTTAAAATAAAATCTTCTTGTGAGAGGAATACTCGTTCATCACAAGTTTATAAAGTGGAGATAAGCAGAACATTAGAATTTCTGTAAAGCCACCCACTCAGCATTGATCATTACCAACACTTTGATGCTCATCTTTCCAGAACCTCAATAAACAGCTTTCCAGTAACCCATAAATAGATGCATTTCTGTGCATGGGTGACGCATAGAGGCCATTTTGTGATGTGTTTGTATAGCCAGTGCACAGGCTGTTCCTTCTAGTTGAGTCAGCCCCAGAGCGACTCAGCGCTCTGTGAGAGTTGTTGATAAAACATTGTGTGGGGCTGGTAAGCACAGCCTCCTGCAGCACAGCCCACCTCCCACCCTCTAGAGGCTACTGACTCATCACACTCACTGGGTGGGAGTTACCAGCCAGGTAGAAACATACAGAGCTGTGCTCAGGCATTTTCCATGCTGGTTTGAAGGGCAACACAAGGAGTTCTATCTGCTTAAATCAGGATAATCACTGTGAAGCCTGCAGACATGGTGCCCTCGGTGCCACAACTCTCAACTAACCAGGTTCAATGTCATGTTGGTTATTTATAGATCCCAGTCCCTACTATTCACCACCCTAATTATTTCAGAAATAATCATTTTCCAACTGCAGTTTTCAGGCACTTGTCCCCATTCTTTCTTATTTTCCAGAAAGAAACGGCAATGATTCTGCATGTCTTCAGCTAATTCCCTCGGCACCGTAGGGTGGAATTTACCCAGATCTGAAGAACTGAGCTCTTTACAGGGGCATCCTGTTCTCTTCCTATCTCGATTGCTTTACCCAACCAGATCTGAAGCCTTTCACTTCCACAGAGCAGACAGAAACTGGGAGGTATAAGAAAGCCACCCACCCCACCCCACCCTCGCCCCCTCACGCCTCTCTGCTATCCATCAGCTTCGGAAACAGCCTCACTGCACAGTTCTAACCGTATCCAACAAAATATTATTTTGATGCTTCTGTATACTTCGATTCTTTCTTCTTCCTCAGAACTCCCCACTTTCCTCCTGGCTATCTCACCATGGAACACTGCAGGACTTTCATATGCAGTAAGATTTCCAGGTTCTCAGCAGCAAGAAACAAAGTGTGACTAAGTCAAAATGGCATTTGCTGGTAGCCTACGATGGTAAACCTCACATTGATGGCAAACCTCATAACGGAGCACCAGCAGAACCAGGGTGGCTCCAGGACTCCGCTCAGCAGGCACTAATCTGTCGTCATGCCAATCTACCCCAGATGAGAAATCCTAAGTGAGACAGAGGCTAGAAGGCCAGACTCAGTTCTGATGTTTGTCCCTTGGTCAGGGAAAAGCAGGGAGCCCTAATTTGCATGGAGATAAGACTACTTGTGATGGAGGAGTGTTTGTGTTCCTGGGAGGAACTGGGATAAAATTACTCTGGTGGGGCCGATGTATGGTAAACTATGGTAGACTCAGAGACATTCACTGCAATGTCCAGGGTTCCCGTCACCACATTCTGGCTTACTATCAAATTCTACCTTTTTGCGTAGAATTAAGTGTCGATTGTATTGCTTTTATTGACGTGTTTGCTTCTGGGAAATGTGTTACAAGTGAGAGACCCGAAGTGTATGAGTACTTCCTTTATCAGAATGAGGCTTCCTGCAGGCATCTTGCTAGCAGAAACCCAGGTACCAGCAACTTCGGCTCCTATTCTAATAACAGGAATGTAATTCTATTGCCTTGAGCATCAGAAAACAAATGCATTTGCCTCATACGGACATATTGGCTCAGTGGCTCAGAGCATGTGGTAGACCTGGATTTGGTTCCTCGCCCTCATGCCCCATCATGCAGCTCACAGTTGCATGTAACTCCCGTTCCAGGAGAGCTGACTCCTGGAACCATGTGGCCACCTGCACACACACAATGCACTAAGCTTGGGCTTAGCTTAGGCTTTTCCCCAACTCAAGAGCTCTTTAGCTCTTAAATTAACCTGTTTTTGCTAATCTACATTCTGCCATGTGGCTCGGTTACCTCTCTTCTGTACCATATGTCTGACTTCTTTAGTGTCTGTCTGGCATCTCTCGCACACCTTGATTCATCCCTAGTTCCTCTCTCTGCCTACCTATTGGCCATTCATCTCTTTATTAAACCAATAACAGTGACACATCTTCACACAGTGTAAACAAGTATCTTGCAACAGCTAGGCTACGGGTACACCGAAAGCTGAGGGTAAAATACAGTTTAAGAGAGTGCCAAGTGTCATTGTGGGGGAATCTATGATCCAGGGATTCAAGAACAACATAAGAGTAGAAAAGACAGAAATAAGGAAATGCCATTTCTCCCATGAGCAGGTCTGGGGGACTTCGGTGCCTTCTTTTGTATGAATGACTATCAGGTCATGACTAGGTCACCCTCGGTTAGGGGTACCAGGTAATTTACATAAGAACTACTGTTTCCAAACAAAGAAACAGTCTTCACATTCTTTATCTGCAGCAGAGTAAAACTCAAGAGCCTCTAGAATCTCAGTGAGCAGTGCTCTCTAGAGCAGAAGTGGACGTCAATGGCGTGGTCTGCCTTAATGCAAGCCCAAATCAGTAGCCATCTTTGACATTTTTATAAGTTGGTACTGGGATAACAATATTTTGGGGCTTCATTTAAAAGTAGATTTAAGTGGACTGTGCACTTATTTTAAGATGACTTGACACTTGCTAGAAATTAGATCCGATGCCAGAGAAAGACAAGGGCCTCTAATTCATCTTCTGTACCACTGTTTTTCACAATAGAATTCTTTACTTCAACCATGAGTAAGAAGGCATGCTGGGAAGGATGGAGAGGAGGCCCTGAAAAGGTGGGCTTTTTGGGAGTTGGTGGGATGGTAATGGAGGACGGAACAAATGAACACATTGTCATACTACCTGACCCCAGTTAATATAAAATTAGATAAAAATTATTCCAAGAGGATGCATTCAGTTTCCAGGCTGCATTTCTCCTTTTATCTAGGAGATTAGAAACTAATGAGAAGAGTGGTGAAGAGGGCACTGAAATAGGGATGAGATCACTCCACTTGGTTGAGGAAAGGGGCGAGGAACTAACCGCTGTGAGCCTATAAAAGGGATATGGGGAAAGAATGGCAAGCTCATCCTCCAAGCTCAGAGTGGAGTTAAACCTCATTCTCCATGCTCGGAGAGGAATTACTGAGGGAAGACAGACAGACTGTAGTCAACCCACAGGGGAGATGATGACAGAGCCAGGCTATAGACTCTTCTTCCCAGGGGTGATCAATTAGAAGAGACAGACCTTCTCTAAGATGGCTCTGTTGCAGCCTCACCCATCCTCAACACTGCTTGCACTACTCCCTGGTGTGGGAGGAGGTCCATCTGTCTATGTGTTGCTTTTCTTGGTTAATGAATAAAGAAACTGCTTTGGCCTGTTGATAGGGCAGAACTTAGGTAGGCGGGGAAGATGGGACTGACTGCTGGGGGAAGGAGAGAGTCAGAGAGAAAGGAATGCCATGGATGACCCCTAGATCTGTTCCCAACATACCAGGTAGAGTGTGGATGTAGGTTTGGTGAAGACAGGTGATAGTGTGCATGGGTTCTGAGGCCCGGGGGTTGTAACAGGAAGGGGGCTGCTTGTTCTTCCTGGCCGCCTGGCTAGCTTACACCTGAAATAATCACACAGAAACTGTATTAATTAAAATACTGCTTGGCCCATTAGCTCTAGCTTCTTATCGGCTAACTCTTATATTAATTTAACCCATTTCTATTAATCTGTATAGTGCCATGTGGCAGTGGCTTACCAGGTAAAATTCCCAGCGTCTGTCTCTGGCAGCTCCATGGTGTTTCTGACTCCGCCCTTCTTTCTCCCAGCATTCAGTTCCATCTTCCCTACCTACCTAACTTCTGCCCTATCAAACCCAACACAGTTTCTTGATTCATTAACCAAGAAAAGCAACACACAGACAGAAGGACCTCCTACACCATATCTTGACCAGAATGACAAGAGACCTTAAGATCATCCACTCTGTAATCCCTGGTCCACAGGAGAATAATGCTTATTGTGGCAGTATTTTATACAGTCATCAGTAAATAATGTGATCCCCATGGAGCAGAGGGGGGAAAAGCGGTTTCGACATAAGGAGTGGTTGAGCTCTGACATAGTCTCCAGTGACCCTGTGAGGGTGTTAGTGGCTGGGGGAGCCATAATTATCCTTCTAAAGAACTACAGTGGTGGGCTGGAGAGATGGCTCAGAGGTTAAGAGCATTGCCTGCTCTTCCAAAGGTCCTGAGTTCAATTCCCAGCAACCACATGTTGGCTTACAACCATCTGTAATGAGGTCTGGTGCCCTCTTCTGGCCTGCAGGTATACACACAGACAGAATATTGTATACATAATAAATAAATATTAAAAAAAAGAACTACAGTGGTTTGATCTTTTCACTGTGTATGATGGTTTGAATAAGAATGGACCCCATAGGCTCAGGTATTTAAATGCTTAATCACCAGGGAGTGGCATTATTTGAAAGGATTAAAAGAATTAGGAGATGTGGTCTTGTTGGAGAAAGTGTGTCATAAGAGGTGGACTTTGAGGTTTCAAATGTTCAAGCCAGGTCCAGTAGCTTTCTCTTCCTGTTGCCTTCAGATCCGGCTACAGAACTCTCAGCTGCCATGTCTACCTGCCTGCTGCCATGCTTCCATCATGAAGATAATGGGCTGAGTCTCTGGAACTGTAAGGAAGCTCCAGTTAAATGCTTTCTTTTATGAGAGCTGCTATGGTCATAGCATGTCTTCAAAGCTATAGAAGAGTGACTAAGACACTCTGTGAGCGTCAATTCCATGAGTACAGCAAGAGCTTCTTTATAACAATAAATGGAGCTAGTGTGCCAGTCAGCTTCCTTTCGCAAACAACTACCTGAGGTGATCTAAAAGCTAAAGACACTTTGGCTCATTGTTCTGGAGCCTTCCACCCAAGGCTGACTGGCACTGTTGGCAAGGCCAACATAGTGGCAGTGTTATGATATCAGCCAAACCAACATGGCTGACACTTCCAGATTCCAGGGCCACGCATATGTGGACAAGCCCTCAGGCGTGACCCACGTGAGGTATGGTTGCATCACCTACATATGACGCAGCCACATGAGCCCTCGTGTGAGTTCTGTCATCTGCGTATGATGTAGCCACATCATCCCCCTGTGCGCATGCGCTAGGCAGTCTTTAAAAGCTGGACACACACCATCTTTAGCTCTCTCTCTGCACACCAACCTCACCAGGCTTGTACACACCCCCCCCAACAAACTCCTAAGCAGGTTTCTTGTGTGTTCTATGTTTCCTTCTCACTCGCACCAGGTAATGTCAGGCAGTACATGGCTAAACTGTTTACCACACAGTTGGGATGGGAAAAAAAATGAGAGTTTTTGGAGTCCTGTTGTCCCCTTCAATAATATGCCTTATTGTGACCTAAGTTATCTCACTAGGTTCCATCACTTGAAAGCGCCGTTTCCTCATGGTCCTTGGGCAAGAACTAAACCTTTTACATGCAGGTCTTATAGGGAACATTCCAGATCTAAATTATAGCAGGTAGGCATCATGATTCATTTAGAAAACTGCCCATAGATAGACAGATTACTTTGGTATTTCAAAGTATGCTTCAAAGTACATGTGTATACACATGCATCTGTGTGTATACACATGTATAGGTATGCATCTGTATGTATACACGTATATAGGTATGCATCTGTGTGTCAGTGTGCCTAAAAGCATTCCAGAAGTCCCTAATTAGAATCATAGGTAGCAGACTTTCCATCCATGATCTAGTACTAATTTCTAGGAGTTGGCACATCATTTACCCACCGCCTACCTAACCCTGCTTCTAAATCCTGAGACTTCACTACCAGTTTCTTGGACCATTTACTGTATTCATCCGACAGAAGCTCAGAGAAAACACCTAAAGACGGTCCAGGTAAGTTACATAACATTAGACTAGCTCCGTTTCAGCATTCCCGCACTGCTGTGCCACACAGACGTCAGGTCCATAGACGTGCCCCAACACTTGCTGGGATAGGACACAGGTCTGATCTTCACTCTTCAGAGGTCCTCCCTCCCACTTTGTGCAGCCATGGGTAACCTTGTGGTGACATTGCTACCCAATATGAACAGAAGACATTGAGTGACAGCTGGTCATACAATCCCAAGTGGGGTTTGTTTGCTTCAATAAAAACGTCACATGTGTACTTCTCTGTGGCCAGCATTCGAGTGACATTCAAACTGCTTTGACCACAGCCAACAAAAAGAAAAACTTTGGTAATGTTATCCATCTCCACTTCCGCATATCCAAAACCAAACATCAAGAGCACTTGGCTTATGGTATTTTCTGGCATTTTCTACTGCAGTCTATTTTGTTTTGTAAAAATGTTGCACTCAATCCACTTGATTTTATGGTCCTTTAACGAGTCATGGATTGTTTCAAAAAACATTGCTATTTATGCCACCCACGGGCCTGACATAAAATCCAGGTGTTTGCCTATGTAATAAAAACCTTAAAAAGCCTCCGCCATCTGCCTGCTAAATTTGTTCTTCCTTTAAAAGTTTAGCGTTCCACCACCCCAGTGAACCGAGTGTCTACCTGAGGCTTTCTCCCTCAGCGCTGAATCACAGTGCTGGGAGGATCAGCATGGGCACCTGGCGACGCCATTCTGCTTGATTGTCTGTCACAGCTGGGGAGATGCAGGCCCCGCAGATGCCCTTTGATGCATCTCAAAGGGAAGGAATGAATGCAAATTGGAGCCAGCCCTGCCAGAAATCCATCTCCCACAGCTGACGGGGCTCAGGGCAGAAGAAGGCTTGTGTTGCTGTCACTCACGAGAGTGATCCGCTGCGGGGAGAGGCCTGCGGCTCAGAGTAAAAGGAGAAGGCAAGAAAGAGATGCGGGCAGACCTGTGTGGATTCTCCCTTCTGAGGCATCCAGGTCCTTAGACTGAGTGGCTAGTGGGTTCTCGGCCCCTGCACGGTGCAGATAGCTAAGGCTGAACTACCTAGATACCATTTTTTAAGGCCATCTCTCTCTTTTCTCTTCTCTTCTCTCCCTCCCCCTTTCTTGCGCACGCGCGCGTGCGCGCGTGTTGCTTTCCCTCACTCAGTTCTGTTGCTTTAGATAACTGCTTAATAAATGGGTATAAAGTTTTTCTTTAGAATGATACAAATTTCCTGACAATGAATAGAGGTGTTGGTTATACTTTTTTCACTAAAAATGGTCAAAGAGGTAAACAATATAGTATGTGTAACTCAATACAAATACATGGGAACTCTTAGATTATTATTGTAATTATTCTCCCAGTACTGTCTCACCAGTACCTCCTGTTGTCTCCTGATGGTACATCTTCCACAGCACAGAGCCAGGGAAATAGATGTGTCAATTTTGCCCAGCAATTTAGTTGACTTAGGATACTTGCCTTTTGGCAGTCCTGACCCAGCCACAGAAGAAGCAAGATGAGACTGCCTCGCCAAATGAGGTACCGAGCCACGTGGCTAACACAGATAAGAATAATGGGCTGATATGTTATAAGAGTTTATAAGAAGCCTGAGCTAATGGGCTAATCAGTTTATAACAAAAAAAACCAAAACAAACAAAAAAAAAACCCTGCCTTTCTCAACAATTTAGGTGAGGCAGGAGCTGCCCAGGTGAACTCCTTCCTGTTGAGCTAGATGGGGTGTTAGTGCCAATGTCTGTCTTCTCAGTCATGGTATTGTTTTTCCTTATGGGGCTGGGAGATGGGAGCTATCTCTTGGCTCACTGAACCCATCTTCTATATACTGAAAGTATCGTTGGGAAGCAGGTACCCCCTGCTTCATGTCAGCCTCCCACTGTTCCTACTGAGTTGATAGAGATTTTGTTGAAAGCCTGTCTCTCACACTGCTCTAAGCCCTTTGTCTAGTCACCGCATTTTTGAATGAAGTATCTGTGCAAATTGTTACCTATTTGATTTGATGTCTCAGGAAAAGCAGTGTTTCTAGATTCCTCATACCAGTATTCTGGAATTTTTACCCAAACCCCACAAAGTTTGAGTCCTCCAGGCTGACGGACTAAGGATGTATCTCAGTTGGTAGGGAGCTGGCTTCGTCCTGGATCTGATCCTAGCCCCACATACGCTGGGCGAGGTCAAGCCTGACTCTAAGTGTCAGCACTCATGGGGTAGACGTGGCAGGATCAGGAGTGTAAGACCATTCTTGGCTTTATTTGAAAGTTCGAGGCCCACCTGAGCTACGGTAGACCCTGTATCAAAACATTAGCACTGCAAAGGGAGGTGTATTTTTGTGTACATCCTCTTGAAGATTTCCGGGTAAGTTCGTACACCGGTCTGTCAGTGTTCTTGCAATGCCCCAGAGAGACTCAGAGACAGTGGCTGTGGCCAAAGTTCAACTTCTCTAAAACGTGGCCCAGCCCTTTGTCCAGTGAGCCGACTTCTGAAGGAAAGCAAAACACGTGAGTATAAACCTGAGATCAAAAGTCCGGAGTTCCTCCAGCTAAGTGGCGGAGACGAACAGCGAGAGACACCCAAGCCCTTGACAATCCAGGACATTATCTGCATCTTCAGATGGGGGCTTAGGGTCACTGCTAAGGGACTTGGCCTCCGGCAGCTCTGGTCTCTTCAGAGAACAACATCGTCACTTGAGGAATGTTTACAGAACATCCCCTAGGAAGTGGCATTGTCACAAGCTATTTCTAAAGTTCTGCATAACCTTGCCTTGATTTTTGCTTTTCCTTCCCAGAAGGAATTTTCCACTGCCAAAGAATTCAGATATCTTTTATTTTCAATTGGTTTTTAAAGTACCAGAAATGGCAATTGACTCGAATCTGTATGTATACCGTCTTGCAAAATGACAGCTGGGCTCTTTACCTATTATTCTGACTTGAATAACCTGCCAGTCCAAGTGAAGCCATTTTCTTCACTAGACTTGCTCCAGGTTGGAAGGGAAGCTCTCCGTGGACCACGAGTGACAAGGTTGTCTCCGCAAGTCTAGAATGACCAATGGGCTTTCCCTCATCCATCCCAGCATCTGCTGTAAGGTTGGAGACTGATTTTACTCTTCCCACTTTCTGGAGAAAGAAACAAAATTATTTGCCAGCTTTGCTATGAGGAATCACAAGCCTGGAAGCCATAGCCTTGCGGTTTTTCCATATGCCTCTTTACTGTATCTCTTTTCCTTCCAAAGACCATTGGTTCACTAAGATCCACTATGTGAAAAGACTCGCTGCATATGCCAAGCATCAGTTAAAAAGGATTCTTAGGTACAATGCCAGAACAGCCCCTCCCCTGCCGCCGTGGCTTCTATAATGTATGGATGGGTTGGCCAACCCCTCACCCTGTCACCTGCTCTGAAACAAGGGCATTGTGAGTAACAAGGACTTCAGCTCGGATGACTTGTTTGGGTCAAGCTCAGAGTGTGTTCTTGCATTTCTTTCATCGTGGGATGAAGATGGAGGGTGGAGGCTGGGGAGGTCTTAGAGATGAAGGGCAAACTGAGATCTTTGATTCCAGGCCATGGCTCCTTCTCCTTCCCTGACACAGAAATCTTATTTGACCCGTGTTTCCCTGTGCAAGTCACTTTGGTGCGGCATGACAACACTGCAGATGCACAAGGACTTTTCCCACATTGCACTACAAACACAACCACCCTCTCCGGGGAACATGAGAGAAATCTTTGGGCTTCCACTTCCCCTCCATTTGTTTGAAGGATCAAGAGAACACAGCCCTCTTTCAACAAAAATTCAAAAAGGAAAATCATGAAAAGAGCCAACCTCTTTTTTTCTCTCTTCTCCCTTAATATATTGTTGCATCCAGGGAAGAGGAAGCTGTGAGCGCCACTGATACTGGGCCCCCAGGGATCCCATACGGGTCACACCCCAGCTACCACAGGGGCTTGTCTTCCTCTGCTTGCAGAGGGAGTTAGTAGTAATGGGTGTGGAGGCTGCTCTTGGAGCTGCACTGATGTGAAACAAAGAAGAAAAA